>OX451736.1:753570089-754149816 GCA_948472305.1 Vicia faba | reverse complement strand
TCTCATTTTCAAATTGTGAAATCATTGATTGCGTAATGATACATAAAAATAATTTATTTTTCTAATACTTCAATTTGTTTTGTTGAGTTTATTGTAATCTATAAGATTGTAATTGATTTTTATAATAATAAAATTAAAGAAAAATCTTGTTTAAATTGATTGCACACCAAGTGTTCAACAAATTGCTTAAATTAATTTTTGTTTGATATTTCATTGGAAATCGATTTTTATTGTGTGGTTTTATTCAAACGTTATTGTTGAAAACATATTGATAAAGTTTCTCATCAAACAAATATGTTCTATAAGGTTTAACACATATTCGATCTTTTCGATAACGGTTCAGGATAGACGATTGTCGATCCGAGATTATTTCTGCATAGTTAAACTCTTTTAAAACATATTTTTAAATAAGAAAATTTCATTAGCGATCTATTCAACCCCCCCCCCCCCCCCCCCCCCTCCCTCTCCCCCTCTATATCGTAGCCTATCGTCTAACAAAATATTATTTGTGTTCCAAAGTGTCTACTTAGGTTGGACAGGGTGCATAGGTATCTTGGCTTTCACTTAACTACTGATATATGTTTGGAATGTCAGCTGCTCCAGGGAGTTGTTGAAGACGACCGTTGACATTTTGAGTCTGTCGAATTCCTCTGCCTAATGTTTTAGCAAGGCATTTTTCAATCACAAGGGTTGATATTCCCCTAGAGTGGGTATCTACCTCAAGCAGACCCGAGATCCGCCCGTGATGAATTTGGCTTGTTGGTTGACTTTCCTTGGGTACGCTCGTCTAGTCTTTCCTTAGAAACGGAGCCGCAAAGTCGAGATTTGATATTGTTACGGACAAATCTCCTTGCAACCCAGATTCGGGGTATCTTTCTTCAGACACTCTCGGTGGAACTCTATTTCGCGATCCGTTCGATAGAGACCCTGGTGCATCAAGTGGAAATCCGGTGGCACTCCAGGATGCACTCTAGTGTTGGATCGACGCCCGACATTAATTATGAACTTGTAGTATTCAGACATCATTAACTATAAAATTGTAGTATCTTTTGATGTCGCCCCGGAAAGTACCCCAATAGTGATTGGGAGTGTGGGTGGAGCCCTGTCAACGGGGGATTACGAAGCTTCGTTCTGGATTTCATGGAAATTGTCTTCAGACCCCGACGCAACCATAAATCTGGATCTAAAATCCTTTCTTCTGTTATTTTGCGGATTTCTCGAAGGAATCAGAGATCTTAACAATGGGATTGAGCAGGAAACGGCGACTAAACGAATTGTTTTTACTTCTAAATGCTCTCGATTCTAAGATATGAGGAAGTTATTGGCGGTGAAACTGAAAAGCAAACATAATTCGTGAAGATTGTTGGAATCAAATGTTGAATGTGTTTCAGATTCGGTAACTTAAGAAGGCTACAAACAGGTGAATTAGAAATTGAATCTGAAATTGTGAAAAACGTAGAAATTAGAAGTCAATTCTCACAAACGACATTATTGTTTCATTCAAGAACCAAAAATAGATACTCAAGCTTAACGAAGGAATCACAAATAGATGATCAAACTTCGTGAAAGAACCAAAAATGAAAAGAGTTGGATAACAGTTAATCTAGAGGACTAATCACTTGTATACTCTTCTTAATCACAAACTTCATTCAAAACATACAAATCCACTACATTTTTTCACACTACCTTAGGGGGAAAACACAACTCACACCCCAAAACACCAAATTTTCTCGAGTCTAAGCAGTCACTAGAAATTTTCAATCTTTGATGCACTTGTCACTTAGAACTTCTCATTGTTCATTCCAATTTCTCTTCATTCTCCAAGCAAAGGTATGTATGTGGTGATACTCGCTCATCTCTTTCTTCTTGAAGTCTTGAGTAGAACTAGCATGAGCATGATTGAAATGTTAAATTCTGAATTTGGTAGTTAGTATAATTCAAAATTCGTGAATCATGGATTAGTTGCTAAATGTAGCTTTAAGATTAAACAACCACACTTTCCAATTGTTTGTGAAAATGTTGCAACCAAGTTTAAAATGACAGTTGTGAGTTAGTAACTTAGTGTTTGATGTTCAAATCATGTTAATTGCCAAATTGCTTGATTGTATTAACTATCATGAAATAGGAGAAAAATCGGTACAATGCTTACAAATTTTCAAGTGATGTAGTCAGAAATTTTAGTAGCACTATGATTTCCTATCGAGATTATGTTTGACTGTCAATTGAATTTGACACAATCATTTGTTATTTTGTACCTCTTTCAAGCTAGGTTGTTTTTAGGATATACATCAGGTTAATTCTTTGTTTAACACAGTTAGGACCAAACCAAGTCTGCATCAATGTTGGGGCAAAGTATATTTCTTTGGTTACATCTATTTCTACTAGGAGTTAGGGTAAAGTGGCAATGCTTGAAATGATCATAATAATACATCATTGATATAATAATACAACTTCTAAAAAGATCATAACAAAACATAAAATCAATATCACTTTTTCTCAATCTCATCAAAACCCACATCATAACATTGTACAACCACTCAAGTGTTGTTTGATGTTTGATATAAAACTATAATATATAATTGTAATTATAAATCTTAAAAAACATTAAATATTGCTACTACGCATAATCTTCAGCTCAAGGCAAATTAGGCTCACTTGCAACACCAACCGCCTAAATTTAAAAAAATTAAAAATACTGAATTAGTAAAATATTGGATGAAACTTCCACAAACAAAATTACAATAAACCTAAAATTACTGCAGCAAACAAATCAAAAATCACACCAACAAACAAACTAAAACAAATATCAAGCAAAGAAACAATTACAGAAATATATAATAATTGTCACTTTTCTTTTTGAAACAGCAATGCACTTTTATGAAATTAACAGAAGCATTGACACAAGAAGTATTGGAACAGACGTATATAATAATTATGTTACATTCTTTTTGAAACGGCGATGCACTTTTATGAAATTAACAGAAGCATTGGCACAAGAAGTGCACAATGACAATAAGATTCAAAGATGTTACAATCAAAGATCACAAACCACAATGATATTAGATAACATTAGGTTTCACACAATTTAATTCCTCCTCCCTCAAAGAACTTTAAGTAACAACATTAGGTGTTGTATTGAACATGCATTTTGAACATTTTCTTGATATTCAGGATGCTATTGAGAAATTATTTATTTGGGTGCTAAGTAAATTAAACTACCTGTTTATTTTCTCTTTTGGTTTCTTTTTTTATAAATCAGAAATATATTATTTAGTGAAAGAAAATAATTAAGATAGGCTTATAAAAGAACTTACATTTGGTGAATCAAAGATGTTAGCCATTTCATCGGGAATCCTTCCCTCTTTCATTACAATGTATGCTTTAAATGCTGTCATAGCGTTTTGAACTTGAGATTCCAAGTGTGTGTACTTCTCTTGCCAAAAGTTAGAAGATGATGTAGCAGCATCCTTCGAAGAATTCCTCAAAATTGAAAGTCGAACTCCGCTATCTCTAAATGTATTTGTAGGAGCTGCCCCCATACCCATGCAACGCACTCTTCCAGAGTGCTCGGGCCCAAACACTCTACCGACAACATCATTAGTAGACATTTCAAGTTCATCAACACTACTTTGAGCCAAAGCCTCTTCAATTTGTTCCTATTAGTATATATACAAGATCATCAAGTCAAAAACAAGCATGGTTAAAATCCAAGCGTGCAACCTTAAAACAATAAGTTTTTCAAATTTAACTTACCGCTATTCTCTCTGCTGCTTCATTTACAAATGACCCATCCTTTTTTTTATGGTTTCAATATACAATTTTCCACGACATGGTTGTTGTCCACTTTTCAAAAACTAAAATAAAAAAGATGTCAAAATGGATAGTAAATTATATTATAAAGCATGTGAAGTTAATTAGTGAAGCTACCATTTCATGTCTTTTTCTCGAAAGAGGTTTAGAACCACCAGTATGAGGAATCACTTGCTTGCTTCGATTTTCTTTATTTTTTCGACAAATCTCCTATTAAAAAAGAAAACGCAGGTAAATTTATTAACCATATCATTAACCACAACAATAAATTAATCAAAGTAATCAAGTTTTACCAATGTTTCTGGTTTCAAACGATAGTCAACAAAATGAGCCCATTGAATTGGGTCTACACCAAGTGGAATGTCACTGATGATTTGTTCTAGGGTTTTGGATGGATCATAGAAACGAGTCCACAAACTTTGTCTATATGCAGCCCACTTCTTTGCA
The DNA here is from genome assembly GCA_948472305.1 of Vicia faba. NCBI lineage: Eukaryota > Viridiplantae > Streptophyta > Magnoliopsida > Fabales > Fabaceae > Vicia > Vicia faba. The sequence continues at coordinate 754,145,559 of OX451736.1, read as the reverse complement.
ATGCTAAGTTTGCAATATCTCTTCGCAAGGGACTCAGTAGTCCTAAATTGAAATCGAGGCTAAAAATACAAAATTAGATTTCAAACAGTAAACAAATTATTTAAAATTAATGTAAATGTAAAGCTATAAATTTTTAGTGTCAATACCTTTAACTCTGTTTCAAAACAATTATCAAGGTAAGCCTTTGGTACGCCCGATTTTCCAGACCACCTTTCAAAATTAATTGGAAATAATTTGCAATTAGTTGCTAATGTTCCACAATATCCTGCAAGCAAGCCTTGTGCTTCACCATATGCAGCACCTTGGTCATCAAAGTTCACAATTACACGCAGCCCAATAGGCAAGTCATTGACTAGCCAATACTTGAGTTGTATCTTCTTAATAACTCCTTGTGGGTCTTCAGCAATAAAATAGTTTATTTCGTAAGAATATCATTAAAAAAAGTATAACAAATGAGGTAAATGTAACACATATACCTATTGCTTCAACAGTCCAATATTGTGTAGATTCACGCCCAACACATTGCTTAGATGTTGGAAGTTGATGTGGAATTTCATGAGTGGGGGACAAATCTTCCGGTGTTGTACCATTCAATGCTGACGCTGGTTGTGGATCAATGCATAATTGAGATGGCTCTGGTGGATCACTACAACCTCTCCCTCGACCACGTTTAATTCCTCTACCTCTGATTGTCATGTCAAAGATATTTATATACAACATGGTCTTGTTTTTTGTTTATTTATTTCTTGGTAAATCAAACCAGAAAAACAATCAAATAGAAAGTGAAAAATGACTTACGGGTTAGAGATGCCCTCTACATACACAATGTTTCTCCTATCAGCTTCTATATGGGATCCTCCACATGATGGCCTCGCATTCTCTGTGATGAGTTGTATCTCTTCATCTTCACTATCACTATAATCATAGTATTCATCATTATGCTCAGAATTAAAAGAAGTGGCTTTTTGCTTATTATTTAATGTATCAAGCCCCTTAACATGTTCTTTCCTTTGAACTCTGTTATAGACATTCTTGAAACCTGTAGGACAAGAATGATGAGATTCACATATATGCCATTACAGCATGCAGAGAGCACCATATGCCATTAAAGCATGCAATGAGGTCCCATATGCAAGCATTTTATTAAGTTAAATACCTGGGGAAACCGAAGTATGTGCTGCTGCAGCTGGTTGTGGTGGTTGATCGATGCATGATTGAGAATGCACAGGTGGACCTCTCCCTCGACCATGTTTAATTCTTCTACCTCTGATTGTCATGTTAAAGATACTTAGATACAACTTGGCCTTATTTTTATGAATATATTACAAAATATATCAATATATACACATTACACCTACAAATGCATGCCAAGAACCGTATAAGTTTTTTTTATTATTTATTCTTGGTAAGTCAAACGATAAATGATCAAACAGAAATTGACAAATGACTTACTGGTTAGGATGCCCTCTACAGACACGACATTTCTCCTATCAGCTTCAATATGGGATCCTCCGGTTAATGGCCTCACATTGTTGGAAAGTCCAAAACTGGCGCCAATGCGTTGTTTCACATTATTTGCAATACGCTGCTTGAGTAATTGTCTTTGATAAATTTTCTCCGTGATGCGTTGAATCTCTTCATCTTCACTGTCACTAAAATCATAATACTCATCATTATGTTCAGAGTAAAAAGCAGTGGCTTTCTGCTTATTATTTAATGCATCAAACCCCTTAGCAAGTCCTTTCCTTTGAACTCTGTTATAGACATTCTGGAAACCTGCAGAACAAGAAATGATGAGATCCGCATATATGCATCATATGCAATTACAGCATGCAACAAGCAAGCATTTTATAAAGTTAAATACCTGGGGAAACCGAAGTATAAGCTGCTGCTGCAGGTTGTGGTGGTTGACCGATGCATGATTTAGAAGGCACTGGTGGATAACTACGACCTCTCCCTCGACCACGTTTAATTCCTCTACCTCTGTTACTGTCATTCTGGACACCTGTAGAACCATAAATTATGAGATCTGCGTATATGCTTCATATGCAATTACATCATGCAACAAAACACCATATGCGGAGTGAAATACCTGGGGAAACCGAAGTATGTGTCAGTGGTGGTGGTGGTGGCGGTGGTGGTGGATCAACACATGATTTAGAAGGCACTGGTGGATCACTACGACCTCTCCCTCGACCACGTTTAATTCCTCTACCTCTGTTACTGTCATTCTGGACACCTGTAGAACCATAAATAATGAGATCCACATATATGCATTATATGCAATTACATCATGCAACAAACACCATATGTGGAGTGAAATACCTGGGGAAACCGAAGTATGTGTCGGTGGTGGTGGTGGTGGTGATGGAGGATCAACACACGATTTAGAAGGCACTGGTGGATTACTACGACCTTTCTCTCGACCACGTTTAATTCCTCTACCTCTACCTCTGATTGACATGTCAAAGATATTTATATACATCTTGTCTTAGTTTTATCAATATATATTATGAAATATATCATATTAATATATACAAACTACAGTTTCTACGAATGCATACAACAAACTCCATGACATGTTCTTAGTTTTTTCAAGCTTTGGCTAACAAGTGTCCACACGTTAAGGAACCAAATACAAGAATGCCATCCCGAAAAACACAATATTTTAATTTTTAAGGAATTGAATACACCACTTTCAAGACAATATTTCTATTTTTTTTATTCCTTAGCATGTGCTTCTGAGCACTTGTTAGCATTTGCCTTTTTTTAATTACTTGTTAACCAAACCATAAATGATCAAACAGATGAAAAATGGCAAGTGACCAGTTACTTACGGGTTAGAGATTCCCTCTACAGATATAACTTTTCTGGCATCAGTTCCTACATGATATCCTACGCTTGATGATCCCGCTTTGTTGGAAAGCTCAAAATTGGATCCTATAGACTTTTCCATATTATTGCACCAGTTGCTTGCTGCTTGGGTAAATGTGAATGACAAATTTTGTCTACTATGAGTTGCAATTCTTCAACATCACCATCATTATTGATGCAGTGTTCATCATTCTGTTCAGAATTAAAAACAGTAGACTTCTGCTTATTATTTAATGTATCAACCCCCTTACCCCGTCCCTTCTTTTGAATTTTATTCCCGCCATTCTTAACGCCTGTAGAACAAGAAATAGGGAGATCAACCGATATGCATCATATGCAATTACAACATTCAACAAGCACCATATGCAAGCATTTATAATATAAAATTAAATACCATGGGAAACTGAAGTTTGTACTGGTTGTAGTGGTGGATCAATGCCTGATTGAGAAGACTCTAGTGGATCACTACGACCTCTCCCTCGACTACGAGTAACTCGTCGGCTACTGATTTCCATGTTAAAGATAATAATTACATACAACTTGGCCTTATTTGTATGAGTATATTACGAAACTTATCAATATATACAAAGTGCGGCTTCTACAAATGTATGGCAAGAATTCTAGAACTCTTTTTCTTTATTTCTTTGTAAAAACAAACCACAAATGATCAAGCAGAAAAGAAAGGCAGCAAGTGACAAGTGACTTACGAGTTATAGATTCCCTCTAAAGATGTAACTTTTCGCCTATCTGTTTCTACATAGGATCCTCCGCTTGCTGGCCTCACATGGTTGGAAAATCCAAAACTAGATTCAATACATTTTTCCATATTATTTGCATCAGCAGCTTGGTGCTCCGGTAATTTTTGTTGATTAATTTCATCCGTGATGAGTTGCATCTCTTCATCATCACCATCATTGTAGTCTTTGTCTTCATCACTCTGTTCAGAATTAAAAGGGGTGGATTCCCTATTATTATCTAATGCATCAAACCCCTTTACCAGTCTTTTCTTTTGAATTTTGCTCTGGTCAACCTTGACACCTGTGTAACAAGAAATAGTAAGATCCTCATACTGGCTGCAAAGACAAGAATTCGCAAAGTTGAGAAAATTAGTTTGAAGCCAGTGGTAATGCTAAAACATCTACAAGTGTAGAGATAAGAGTTCACAATTTCTGAGAAAATGTGTTAATCCAAACCAAGCATTTACAGAAGTGAATACCTAGGGAAGTAGAAGCTTGTGGTGGATTGCTGCGACCTCTCCCTTGACCACGTTTAGTTTTTCTACCTCGGATTGTCATGTTATGATATATCTAGAAGCAAATTGGTCTTAATTTCATCTATATGTTAATAAACCATTATTGTTGAACGATACCCATTTACTAGAATAAAATGAATTGGATAAAAAATATATAATTAAAAATGGTAGTAGTAACAAATTATTATAACAGGAAAGGTGAAGAGAGAGATTCTTGATTGGAATTTGTCATTCTGATTGTAATTGATCAAAACTGTTACAACAACAAGCTTATATATGAGCTGGGAAGTAACCTTCTATATAAGGTTCTAACCAACCCTGACAGACAGCTGTCAGTGACAAGAATAACCAACTTCCTGAGTTAGTTATTCTATGGTGCACAGGATTACCATACACCCTAGATGTTGAAATACACACTCTCTCTTAAAATAAACATAAATTGCATGTATAACCTCAAGAGGCAAAGTTACAAAGTACTACTTGAATCTGAATCATAATTCTCATATGTATCGTTCATTACGTCCACTTCTTTCATTTGGGGTATTTGTATCAACTAAATAAATCTGCTTCATCTTTTAAGAAGTATTGTGTGTTCTTAGGGATTCATGGTCATGGTAATAGCCATTAGCTTCCTTCTGGTTCAATCCATCTTGTTCATAATTGAAGCTCTCAGCTAGAAAGAGTTTTAGTCTAGATTTGCAAGGTGTCCATTATTCTCCACTAGATTTACCCATTCTTTGTGGTTACTGCTAACATTGAAGCCTTGAAGAATACTGTAATTTGGGCATTTTGTTTTTAACTCTGATTCTCTTGTAATTCAGCAAGCTGGTTGAATATTGCAGTTACCTCTATTTGAATTTTATGAAGAATCAAAGTTAAAGTTAATTCTCTCTTCTTTAATTTTCCTAAACCCTAACCCTAAAATAGTGTAGCAGCAACCTAATAAACCAGTTTAGTGAAAAATGGAGAAAGTTTATGTAATTTCTAATTAGTAATCAAATATAACCTAACTATGATTCAAAGAGTAACATAGCAGAAGAAAAAAAAAGAGCAGTGTAGAGATAGATGGATACCAGATAGAAGCTCACTGCAACTTAGAATATGTTCAACTTCCAAGAGAAAAGGCGTAGATCTGAAAACGAAGAACGAACGGAGACGGAGAGACGAGACCAGTCGGAGAATACTGGCCGGAGAATCGAAAGCGAGAGCTTCTTGTTCGGAGAGGAGGAGTCACGCTAAAATGTTGGCGGAAAATTGATTCGCTATAAAAATATGGTGGCGGTTTTTTTATATATATGATGAAAAAGAAAGGGGAATAGATTAAAAAAAGGGAGAAAATAAGTCCTCTTAAATTAGCGGGGGATTATAATTCATCATTAAATGTTTTGTTGAATAAATTTTTTAAAAAAGAAACTACAAAAATATTAGTGTTATTGTACGCGTTCCATCTGAATTTATATCATATGTTTTTTTTTTTATTTACTAAATTTTCATTTATTTATTCAGTTGATTAATATTCATATAACTACAAATATAATAAGTGTCTTAATCAGTATCAATAGTTGTATTTTTTCTGTTTATAAAAATATTAATAATTTATTTTTATTTATAAAAATTATTATAATTTATTTCGGTTTATAAAAATAATTATATAAATATTTATAAAAAAAATTGTTTATAAGTGTTTTGAATTTATGTGACGATTTATAAAATTATTTTTAACTTATTCATGTTAAAAACAATTATATCAATAGTTAAATTTTTTTTGTTTATAAAAATATTAGTAATTTATTCTCATTTATAAAAATTATTGTAATTTATTTCTGTTTATAAAAATAATTATATCAATATATAGATTTATTTTCGTTTATAAGTGTTTTAAACCGTGTGACCATTTATAAAAATATTTTTAACTTGTTCGTGTTAAAAAACAATTATATTAATAATTGAATTTTTATCGCTTAGAAAAATATTTATAATTTATTTTTGTTTATAAAAATCATTGTAAAGCTAAATATTTATCATATTATCTTAAATTTATTTATTTAATAGTGATAAGTATGTGTCTCATATTTAATTATGTTTATAAATAAATATAATCTATTAGCGATAAATATTGAATTTATTATTTTAATGTCTAGTTAATTTATTGTTAAGTAAAATAAATATTTTAACTAATTAAAATAAATATTATATAAAAAAACAGACAAACTTAAAAAATTTATTTTAAATTATTATAAAATTTGATAAAAATAGAATTTATTTTTTATTATATTATAAAGATTATTTTTTCTTATAATAAAATATTATAATAATTATAAGTGATTTTTTTTAATCTGTTGTCAAATAAATAAATATTCTAACTATATTATATAGAAGAAAAAAAAGACAAATTTAAAGTTTTGACTTTTTATTATATTATAAAATTTTATAGATAGAAATAAAATTTTATTTTTTTATATATTATAAAGATAAAAATAAAATTTTATTTTTTATTAAAATAAAATTTCATTTTTCATTAAAATAAAATATTATAATAATCATAAGTGAATTTATTAATTAATTTAAAAACATATAAATAAGATAATAAATTGATTTAAATTACTATGAATCAAATGTGACATTAAAATTAATAGATATCTTTAAATTTGAAATATTTAATATATATATATATATATATATATATATATATATATATATATATATATATATATATATATATATATATATATATATATATATATATATATATATATATATATATATATATATATATATATATATATATATATATATATATATATATATATATATATATATATATATATATATATATATATATATATAATATATATATATATATATATATATATATATATATATATATATATATATATATATATATATATATATATATATATATATATATATATATATATATATATATATATATATATATATATATATATATATATATATATATATATATATATATATATATATATATATATATATATATATATATATATATATATATATATATATATATATATATATATATATATATATATATATATATATATATATATATATATATATATATATATATATATATATATATATATATATATATATATATATATATATATATATATATATATATATATATATATATATATATATATATATATATATATATATATATATATATATATTAAATATTTCAAATTTAAAGATATCTATTAATTTTATTTATTTATTTAGAATAAATATAAAGTCATACTATTTTTCAAATTATTCATTTTTTTTTTAGAAAAAGAAGAACTTATATTAATAAATAAAACAATTACAAAACACGGTGATTGCAAGGATCTCAGCCAAACAAGAAAACCAACAAAACAAGCAAGACAAAGAGCAAGGACTATGAAAGCATTAACCTGATGATCCTATCCTTTAGCTTTTTACAATGTCAATCTCTAAAAATAATTTTGTCTATGATCTCCTTTAAAACAAGTTCACTATCTATCCTAATACCAAAACAAACATCATTACGGAACCGCCAAATGCCATAAATTGTCTCAGTGATTGCAAGCTTTAATAAATAGAATTTCCAACATTAACCTTTACCATGCTTAAGCATCCAAATCAATTCATCACCCCACATTTTTTGAGAGTGTTGAACTTGAATCCAACTGAGGACTCTATACCAAATCTTTTGCAATGTATCATAATCAAATAAAAGGTGGCTAATAGTCTCTTCCTTGTTACAAAATACATAGTTATTATTATCAATAAAGTCAAATTTTAGAAGCCTACATTTCGTTGCTAATTTCCTGTGACAAGCTAGCTAAAAAATCATCAAGGCCCTCGGCCTAGCAGAATTGTTGAGAAACAATCTACTTCAAACCACCTCCTGGCTCTTAATCATATAGAGATAGCAAGCTTTGAAGTTGAATCTCCTTTTGGTACACATGTCCATCAAAAGATTGGGATTATGCAGAATAAACTCATGTTGCTCAAGAAATTTCCTCATTATCCAAGTATTATTAGTTTTAACATCTACCTCCATGATATTCTTATTCTTTAGATAATAAGAATGGACTCACTTCACCCATAAGGAGTCAGTTTACTATTGATGTTCCAAAGAAGCCTAATTATAGTACACTTATTCCACGACATCAAATCAACAATGCCAAGTCCACCATACTTAAGGGGTTTACAAACTTTAGACCAGGATACCAAACTCTTCTTACTGATGTTATATTTACCTGTCCAAATAAAGGAACGATAAATCGCATCAATTTTCTTGATCACAGCTTTTAAAAGAGGGAAACAACAGAGCCAAAAGTTAGCAATTGCAAAGGAGATGCTCTTAACAAGTTGCAAACGCCCTGCATAAGTCATAAATTTAGCAGACCAATGATGAATCCTAGCAGTAATTTTATCCACCAAGACCATATAGTGATTAATGCCTATTTTTTTACAAGTTAAAGGGGCACCAAGGTACTTGAAAGGAAGATTTCCCTCTTTGAAAGCATACCAAACCAAAATCTGATTTTTAACAATAGAATCAACAGCCCTAAAATAAATCTTACTCTTGTTGGTATTAACCTTCATGCCAGTGGAAGAAGAGAACTTATAGAAGGTTGTAAGCATTAGCTCCACAAAATAACTATCACCCTTAGAAAAGAGGAGAACATCATCTGCAAACATAATATTAGTCAACTTTAGCTTCTCACATTTAGAATGGTGATTGAAATTGGGGTCCATTTGCATTTGATAGAGACATCTATGAAGATACTCCATGATGATAAAAAAAAAAGATAAGGGGAAATAGGGTCCCCTTGTCTAATCCCTCTCTTGGCTTACAGCACATCAAATATGGAACCATTTATGCAGAACTCGTAAGACACGGTAGATAAAGCAGCCATAATCCAATTGACAAATCTCTAAGGAAGACCAATTTCACACATAATGTGCTCAAGGGCCTGCCAATTAACCATATCATATGCTTTCTGCTTATCAAGCTTAATCATACACCCAGGGGGGCCCCTTTTCTACTATATCCCATAATTAACTCATAGGCAAGTAAAATGTGATTATGAATTTGTTGGCCTAGGATAAAAGCAACCTGGTTTGGGCTAATGATACTACCAATAACACTATCCAATCTAGCAGTCATTATTTTAGAGATAATTTTATAAAGAGTAGTACACATAGATATAAGCCTGAAATCTTTAGCAGAGGAAGCAGATTATGTTTTAGGGATAAGAGAGACCAATGTACAATTGAAAGCTTTGTACAATTTACCTTTGTCAAAAAGTTCTTGAATGGTCGCTTTCAAGCCAGCTTTAATAGTTTCCCAACTTCACTTGAAAAATCTCGCATTGTATCCATCTAAACCAGGGGCAGAGAGGTCATCAATGTAACATCCTTCTAAATCCAAGGAATTTTCGCAATTATTTAAATAAATAAATCAGAGTAATATTACCAACAAGGGTGTCACATATTCACAAAACATCTTAATAGTGCATCCTGCTTCATAACAAGGGTTGCAAAACTATAAACCAAATAATATGCATTTAGCATCTTCAAATTATTGCAACTGAAATCATAAAACTCAAAACATTTATAATTCGGATACCTCATATAATTCATCAAGTTAAACATCATGATCCAATTCAGATACCAATACCATAACAAGGCAATTTAGAAAACATCAAAGTAAACGGAGACATATAGTTCTCAACAGACGATTCTAACTCTGATGTTACATATCAGAGCAAGATTCCCTTATTCTACTGAAAGCAAATAAAATGCATCCTAAAGATATCCTCTAAGCTCCTACAGACTACTCTTGATCACTTGCGTGTTACCCACGTGGAGGTAACATTCAAACAGAAAGGGTGAGTAATCATAATCATTATATAAGACATAAGGTATAAACAATAACAAAATATGCACATAAGTAAGGTATCATGCTTCATCACACCTTCATGTTATACTCACACCTTTGTCAATTCATCAATTAAGAACACATATATCAGCATATACAAAGTATCATCATTCATCAATGAAACACATCAAATGCAATGTCACATAGGATGTAATTCATCATCATAGACTCATGCATGTAGTACCAAAATGTCATTGATGACTCAATCATCTTTAATCTCCAAAGATCCCCCACCAATAGAATCGATTCCCACTTGGAACCAAAGCACTTCCCTATTGCACCTAATCCACACTATGGTATTGTTGTCTTCACTGGAATATTATCCTACCATCATCACTAGACCGAAGTCCTAATCACCATCATTGGACCGGAGTCCTAAACCATGTCATGAATGCAATGATACGCAGCATCATAAATAATATGACCACGACTAGTCAACACGAATCACCATTCATGAATCATCACAAGCATCAGCATAACATCAAATGAATCAAAACAACATCACAGCATCATCATATAAATCAACACTTCATGATATACATCACATACTCATCATTATGAACCAAGTACTATCACAAGATCGTCACATCATCATCATCATACTTCATTATCACAAGACATTATATTGATTCAATGCAGGGGGAACTAATTATATCCTAACTTAGATATTATAATTATCCTTCTTATCCTTCATTTTATTCCGCATAATTATAGTTCATCATGTTAACTATCCAACGCTTCCAACGACACATCAAACGGAATTCTAGAACAAAAGTTATGATCATTTTAAGATTTCCAAAATAGCCATCCAGTTCTGCCATCTGTCACCTGGCGACACACCCCCATCACCTGGTGATGTGACCTTCACGTCCCTACTCGCTTGACGATGCTAGGAGTGACGCATTACAGAAGTTTCCTCTTCTCTACCCCTTTCGCTTCCACTTTCTCCTGGCGATACAAATTTCGCCCGACGACACAACCTCTGTCGCTCGACGACACCACGCGAGCAGGGTTTTCCTGTTACAATTTCTGAACAAACCAGTCCAAACTTTATGCGATTTTACCATATTATAGGTCCTAAAACTACATCTAGTCATAGAGATTCATTGTCTATTGAGATCCTATGTTACTACATCGATTATACATCATCTGGGCATCATTATTCATCTCTAATTCATCAAATCCTCATCTAACAACACCAATTCACCAAAACCTAAGGCAATTCTACCATAATCCAAACCTTAAAATCAAACATAATAAAGATGATTAAAATCTTCTTACCTTAATTCGTGGTTGAATCCAATTCCTCTTCACGTTCTACCGAAATCTCTTGGTATTCCTGTGCCCTAGTCTCTTTTCTCCACAGTGTCAGTTTTTCTCCCAATTCTATGATTGCACAAATGGAATAACTAAACTATCTTCCCTAGTTTAACCTTTGGGCCCTTAATATCAAACTTATGATCTTGCCCTCACTTAGACTTCACTATTTACCACCTTGCCCTCATTTCTTCTAACCAATAATTATTTTATTTTCTCAATTAAAATAATTCTAAACAATCATCCTAATTATTATATATTATTCTAAATTACTCTAAAATACCTCAATACACTTAAGTATCACACAAATCACCACAACATCACGTGAATCATTCAAAACATCACATAGGCCATCATCTTCATCAATACATCAAGAATCTATGCCACCACAATGACTCTCATGAAACACCAAACATGATATAATCACAACGACTCATATAATCACACTAAGTTAATTAATTAAAATAATTAATAAAAAATTTTGGGTTTTACAATTAATGCCTTAAGAGAAGACATAATTTCCTCCTCATAAGCTGGAGCCACAAGGGAATCTCTCTTCAAGGTTTGGAGCTAGGGACCACTCCTCACGACCTTGAGATTAATACAGTTCAGGCCCTCTTCTTTCTTACCCATCAGATCACTATAATACTGGAAATTTTATATTTCAATTTGGGCTTGAGAAGTCAGGTAGGACCCATGACCCTTCTACAATATGGAAAGGGATTTCTTATTCTTCTTAGCTTTAACAGTTGCATGAAAAAAGGAATTATTACCATCACCATCTTTCACCCATTTAACTTTAGCTCTTTGTCTAAGAATAAAAGCTTCAATCTCATTTCATCTCAACAAATCATCAGTGCAACTTTTAACATCCAGAATTTTATTACTATTAAATATGTCAGTTTCAAGGTCGGACTGGGCTTTAGAAAGCTTGTCTCTAGCCTGAACAACATTTTGCTTAGCAGAAATCAAGGGTTTATTCAGCTTATATAAGACTACTCTCAAACGCTTTAGCTTGTGCTAGAGGATATAACTAGGACTACCGTCCAGAGGAGCATTCCAACTATTCTTAATTGTATCATTATAACCATTAGTATCAACCACACAATTGATAAATTTGAATCTTTTACGATGGATATGGGAAGAATGGTGATTTGACAGGAAAAGGAGGGCATGATCTGAAACATGATGAGGCATGACCTTAAGAGAGAAATTCAGATGGTTTTGAAACCACTCAGGATTGGCCAATATTCTATCAATCCTAGAGTAGATAATATCAACATAATGTTTATTAAACCAAGTAAAATACTCATCAAGACTCTCTATTTTAGAAAGGTTTTTCCTATCCATAAGAGCTTGTAGATCCCTATACTCACCATCTGTAACTAAAGAACCCCCAATCCTGTCTTGGGGTTTCAACACATTATTGTAGTCACCGGCAAGGCACTAAGGACCAAGATGGTTCAGATTCTCCAAGTCTTTCCATAACGTCTTTCTCTGATCCAACTTTTTAAGAGCATAGATAACAGTCAACCAAAATCTAAACCTACCATGAGTATCATAAATCCCACGGTGAATCATTTGGCTAGTAGTGACAATGACCTTAACATCAATTTATTGCTATTCTAATTCACTCATACCCTACAGTTATCATGGCAAGAATAATTATCAATATAGTTACCACCCAAATTCAAACTACTTCTGACTTTATTAGCATGACCAACTTTAACCCTAGTCTCAAACAAGATGTTAATGCCAGCCCTAAGCTCTAGGAGACGGGAGCTAACCTCCATAATCTTAGCGGCTTTATTGAACCCCCTAACATTCCATACCACTAACGTGGGTCATTATTTTGTAACTCTAGTAGATCATTCAAAATCCCTAGAGCATCAAAATCATTGTCACATAAAACCTTACATGGAGGAACTTCTGAAATATGTTTCTTCCCCCCATCCTTTCCACATTTGGAAATTGTCCATTTAACAACATCATCTTCAGTTTTTTCATCAGTAATAACATCCTCTTTGGCCATATTTATTAAGCTTGTTGAAGCATTTATCTCATTAGGAGGCTTTTGTTTTGGTTGCCATTGCTTCACTTAGGGCTTTGGGTTGTCACAATTGTGGCCAACTTTTTGGCACTTTCCATATAACATAGGCCTCCACTCATACTCAATCATTTGTTGCATCTTCTCACCATAATTATCTCTAATAGTGATATCTTTGGGGAGGTCCTTAGTTATGTACATTACCACTAATATTCTGGCGTAGGAGACACGAAAATGATTCACGGTACATTCATCTGTAACTATAGGGTTGCCCAAAGCGCTCCCAATTTTGTTCAGACTTGTTTCACCCCAAAGGAAGAGAGGCAATTGTGGAAGTTTGACCCATATGGGGAAAGTTCTCAACAAATCATCCTTTAGGTTAAAATCAGTTCGCCATTCACGAATCAACAATGACATGCTTCTCAACATATAAGGATCCCTCATTAGAACATTATCCCTTTCTCTAAACATTTTAAATCAGAGGATAAAATACCCTTCCTCGTGATAGTACATATCCAGAAGCTGAACAAAATTCCAGTTCTTAATCATGAATTTTTTTACAGCATTCATACTTAGATCTCCACCCAAAACATACAGAACAAGAGCTGATTTCCAGAATTGAATTTCTATGATAACATCTTCATCAACAATCTCAACTTCAATTTCGTCATTAACAATTTTTGGAGCTATAAATTTCATATTCCTTCCTTTAGATGGGTTCCTATTGTCATTCAACACATCAACCCACAATTTCCGCACTTCATCGATTTTTGGGAATTAGGGTTTCATCAGGCTTGGATGTATCTTCTTCTTCCTCTTCCATCATCTTACTGGAACTAGCTTGGAGACTAGCAGGTTGACCACTCTTTCCATCCAAACTCGGATAATCATTGAACGAAGATGAACGAGTAACAGATTCCAGCAGCGGTGGCACTGTTTTTTTCGGGCGCCCTCGCCCCGTTTTCGCCTTCGTCATCTCGCCCCATATTCTCTACTAGTTGACCGAATTTATTATTGAATCAGTTACAAAATTGTTATGACAATTATTCATATATATATATATATATATATATATATATATATATATATATATTTACCTTAGTATGTTTTTATACAATATAGCATTTGAATTTTTTAATGGAGAAATTATGATTAATATTGGAGAATAATAGTTTTAATAATATATTCGTTTTTGCTTTAATATAAATTTACTATTGATAATCAAAAATTACAATATTAAATAATAATATAACATTTATTTGTAGATATCAGTAGAGAAATAAATACAAAATTTAATTTAAGAATATCAAAAAATCAATTATAATATTAAATAATAATTTAATATTTATTATTTTAGATATTAGTAAGAAAATGAATAATCAGATTTATGAATATCGAAAGAGAGAATGAAAGAAAAGAGAGAGACAAATCAAATATATAATAAAGTTAATTTGAAAAGATCTTGTTTTGTTTTAGAAAAGGGTTAATCAATTCAAAGACAAAAATTATTTGTAGAATCAATGTTAAGGTCTGATTAATGTTGTTCAAATTTATGTAGATTAAATCAACAAATTGTTTTTTATTCTTCCATAATTACCCAAATTCAGTTTTGATTGATTACTTAGTTTTTCTTTTTAATAGCATTTAATTATTTATTCTTAATTTTAATTGATTTAATTTGGCAATGTATTAATTGTTGTATTGTGAGTTGTGTACTATAAATAAAATTGATGTATTGTGATTATTACCAATTTATTTGATAATAGTATTATAATTTATTTTTTATTATATTATAAAGATAGAAATAAAATTTTATTTTTTATTATAATAAAATGTTATAATAATCATAAGTGAATTTTTTTAATCTGTTGTAAGTAAAATAAATATTCTAACTATATTATATAGAAAAAAAAAAGACAAAGTTAAATTTTTTATTTTTCATTATATTATAAAATTTTATGGATAGAAATAAAACTTTATTTTTTATAATATTATAAAGATAGAAATACAAATTCATTTTTCATTAAAATAAAATGTTATAATAATCATAAGTGAATTTATTAATTAATTTAAAAAATTGTAAATAAGATAATAAATTGATTTAAATTACTATAATTAAAATGTAACAGTAAAATTGATTTATACTTTATGTTATTTTTTTTTTACCTACATATATGTTTTTAAATATTTCAAATTTAACGGTATCTATTAATTTTTATTTATTTATTTAGAATCAATCTAAAGTCATACTATTTGTTAAATTATTCATATCTTTTTATTTTTACCTTAGTATATTTTTTTACAAAATAGAATTTGAATTTTTCAATTGAGAAATTATGATTAATATTGAAGAATAATAATTTTAATAATACATTCATTTTAGCTTTAATATAGATTTATTATTGATAATCAAAAATTATAATATTAAATAATAATATAACTTATATTTGTAGATATTAGTAGGGAAAGAAATAAAAAATTAGATATAAGAATATCGAAAAATCAATTATAATATTAAATAATATAGAGTTATATTATATAGAGTTTATGAATTACATGTTGTTATAAATAAATTATATGGTGTTATATTATATGGAGTTTATGAATTACATATTTGAATCCACTTTATAAAATAAAAGTTTGTCATGACAAATTTGTATGATCATAGTTGTCGATTGCTATAAATGTTTAATGTATTGAATATATGACATTAAATTTGTCATATGAAGAATAACATTAAATTTGTGTATATGAAAAAATGTAATTAAATGACAAAAGTGTCGTGATGATAGTTTGTCGAAACTATAAAGAATATAGAATATATTTTATATATGATAAATGTAATAATATGACAAAGATGACATGGTTTGATGATGGTTGATAAATGCTATCAAGAGTACATAAAGTAATCATAAACATGACTATTTGAAAGATTGGATATTCAAAGTTTATTAAAGTTTGAAAAATCTTGTGATTCTTTGACGAAAGGATTGACAAGGATATGATGTCTTTGAATATAAATGAACACAAGGAAGACATAAGGGATGTGGAACAAGCTCATATCTAATTAATCACCAATAATGGAAACTCAACTCACACTTGATTAATATTAAGTTTTGAGTTTAATGATAAAAGTACACTATTAAAGTGATTGAAGTACTTGATAATAAATACATTCAAAACAGTAAAAGTATTTGAACCATAAGAGTAAATATGGTAGGATAAGGTTTTCTTCTTAATAGACATATAACATATACTTTCTAGAATGCATAATTATGGATGCATTTATGATATAGCCTACCTATATGAGAATGAAGTGGTGCTGCTTCATAGAGGTCAAGGACTTGACTCTTAAATTCTCATGAAAAAGATATTAGACACAAGACCTTACTAAATGTGTCATATTAATAAATTCGACCAATGATACCGAGATTTCATATATTGTTCAAATGAATAACTGGTTCAAAGTTTGACTATCAATCTATTCGAAGATGAGTAAAAATTTAACTTACTAAGTAATGGTTCAAATCGTAAGATATCTTTATCTGAAACCATGAAATTTCCTGAATAATGAATTTAGATATATTTTAAAAATGGTGGGAGATTGTTGGAGAAATTTCCAAAATATTTATTAAATGATAACAGTTAAATTCATTTAGTGAAAGTTTCAAATTAAATATGAATATGTTGGCGTAGTGGATGTGGAAATTAATTTTTAATTAAATGTTGTGAGTTCAATCCTTGGTGTTGACATCTTTTTGAAGTTTATTTGTTATTTTAACAAAATAATTGGCAAAAGATGTACCTACTGGATTCAAACCAGCATCTTATTGGCCCAAATGATGCGCCTGGACACATAGAACACTAGACCAATGTGACTTTTCAATTAAATATTTTGAACGATATAATATATAACAGTTACAATTTTCCAATTATTCAAATGATGCCCCTCTTCACCAAGTGGTACGAATTTCTCTATAAAAAGAGATATCGTGCACACTGAAATATATGCAAAATTTAATATGTTTCAAGAGTAAAAAATCATATCTAAGTCATTTCTTTACTTTATTCGATAAAATATTATTGATTGATAAGCTTAATATGAATGTGCAATTTATATTAAGGTTTCCAAAGTATACTGAAGGGGATTTGTCTGTTAACCCATTTGCATCCAATTTATCTAAATTGGTGGGCAAATTGAACCTAAAGCTTAGTATAAACACACACTTTGAAATTTATTTTGTGCAACTTTCGTCATACCATCTTCATCTTCTTCTTGTTCATATTTTGTAGTAGACCCCAACACAAGATCTAACAGGAAAGTACTCTCTGCCTCGTGAATTCCCCGACTCCGACCATATTATATATATATATATATATATATATATATATATATATATATATATATATATATATATATATATATATATATATATATATATATATATAATTTTACATAATAAAATATTAATTATTAGAAAATGAAGAGTCATTAGTGGATCATTTTATTTTTATGTTTTATTGTATAATGTATTGATTCCCTATCGGAGTATCCAACCCTAAAAAAGTGTTTCCAATCTATAGAATGTACACACCGTCTCGTCCTTTTCTTTTCTCAATCATCTTTGTCTCCTTCATTCATCATCTCATATATTCTCATCATCACAACAATCACTCTCCTTTATTCATTGTGTTTATGATAATTACTCTTCAAATTTACTTTACTTCTATTAGTAACATGTTTTTCGTTTAATTAATAAATTAGTAGTTATGGATTTGTCACACTCACACTTAATCAACCACTTACGTTGAACGACAGCGGTACTGTGGTAATAAATTAACAGAAGTGTGGTAGCAACATGTTCTGTTAATATTTAATATTTGTTTACAGAAAAAATATTAGCAACAACAAATGTTTTTTGTTATTGATTCAAGATGTATTTTTAAAAAAATGGTGCAAAACATGTGTTTAAAAAAAATAAAGAAAAAAAAATTAAATACTAATGTCATAGTTTTGATCAAAAAGTATATAAATTTTCTTAAGATTCGATCTCCGTGGGAATCTATGGGGATGGGGGGAAATATTCTCCCGTGACGAGGATTAAGGACGAGGATGGAGAATAAATTTAGAGGTGGAGAACGAAGAAGCACCCTCGAACATTCTTTGTCCCGTTGACATCCATATCACCATGTGACTTGATAATGCACCTGTAATATCGAACCAACCCAAAAATAAAAATTATACATTTCCAAAAAATGGGTATTCAAAAAATAAATATTAAGTAGATTCATCCAAATCACAACATCGCAACATTTCACCCTAAAATAGTTTGCTCTTTGTAAAAAATCTATTAATTAAGAACTTCTAAACAAAAATAGAAATCCTCAATTATAAAAGTCTTGTTTCAAATAATGTCATAAGATGAAGGAATATCAATTTCAAAATCATTTATTAATAACTAGTTGCTAACTCATGTATCTCCACAGCCTCACCCGTTGTCGTTCATTATTGTTATTTCAATGATTAAAATAGAATCAATGATGGTAAAATTAACTCAAGGGTGTTTTAAATAGTTTTTTTTGTAACATGTTGGTCTTTTAAGTTTTTTTTTTGTAATAAATTGGTTCTTTATGGTAATTTCTACATCCTTTTTCTCACATTTTGAACATTTAGAAATATTGATTATTGTATTTCTGGTTACACTTTATTATTTTATACCACTTAAAATAATTGCATCTACAATTAGCATATTTTCTCTGTTAAAAAAGGTAACGGTGCACATATTTGATAACTTAAAGTACCAAGTTGTTGCAAAAAAAACTTACAGGATCAACTTGTTACAAACAAATAACTTAAAGGACCTCTGGTATATTTTTACCAATCAATGATTGATAAAATTTAAGAAGTAAAAAGAATGTTAGGTAAATAATATCTAATAATATATAAAATAAACGATAGTTATCATTAATTATAAGGTTACAAGTTGATGTAGGTCTCTCACCTAATTCAAATCATGTTCGTGTAGACATTTTTTGTTTCTAATGTAGCATAAACATCAACAATTTCTTTCTCAACCTACAAAACAATCAACAAAAGACAAGATTCTAACAAGAGAAATCAATATAATACTGATAAATAATATTCACAACACAAGTTCAAAGAAAACACAACAGATAACATACATAAAGAGAGGCTCAAAGAAGACAATAACACTAATTGCATGTGAGTAAAGTAGAAAACTTCCACAATTCTTCATAAAATTATTTTTACACCTGCAAATATAAGAGAAAAAAGAATATCAGAAGATACAACAAACTCTAATCATAAATCAATCATTCATACAAAAACTCTAGATGTTGAACAAATTCACAAAACATTAACCTTTATGAGTATTCAACTGATAGTTCAGATACATACTTAACATATCAACAAAAGTTAAAGGCAAACATATAGAGAGATGAAAAGAGAGAAAGGGGAGAAAGAAAAAGTCGAATAACTTATATCAGTGGTTATTCGTGGTTGAATGATGGACGGTGGTGGTTGTTCGTGAGACTTGAGAAAGGTGACAACTTGGAAGGTGAAAACCCTAACAGAAAGGTGAAAAGCTGGAAATGTGTATTGTCGTGTGAGTTAAAATTTAAAATTTGTGTTGGTTTGTTTGGTTGGTGTGTTGTTGGACAAAGAATTTATGGGCCAGTAGCGTCTCAGCCAATTTTATTACCCTAAACCTCATAACACCTTACTGGGCCGGTTGGTTTAGGATTTTGCTGGGTCTAAAAATTCAAACCTAAACCGAGCGGTTTAATCCATGTGAACCCTTTTCTTCTCAAATTGGCAACCCGATAATCTGGCCCACCCGAACTGGTAGCTAACGGGCTATATGGATTGGTCGGTTTGGGCTGATTTCCAGTTTTATATATAACCCTATTAAATGGGTTTTGGCTGTTTGGAAAGAAAAAAAGGCTCTTATGGATAAGACACAGTCTGCAATCTGTTGCACTCATCAAACACGACGATTGTTGGATCCGGAAATGCATTTCTGGAATAAATTTTGTCGTAAAATTAAGGCATATCTCAAGAATGAATGAATTTTATATGTATAAGGTGCGTCCGAAAATTGGAGGGCATTTTCAAAATTATATATGGTTTTTTCCAACCATAATGGGTGCATTAAGAAATTTTCTTCTGCTGACACTACTAATTAAGCTTAAGTCAAAATTCATGTCAAGGCTAGCTCCTTTGACATTTTGACAACTATACAACTTTGACACACACTAAATTATTTCTGTTAGTGCGTGAAGCACTTTTAGTGAGGAGAGAAAGAGAGAATAATAAAGAAAATAAGGATTTGTATTATTGAATTGTACAAATAATGATACACATTATGACTATTTATATACAACCCTAATTGGGTTTGGACTAACACAACTTGGATTATATTTAAATATTAAATCTAATCAAATCTAATCTAATCTAATCTAATATTTTAACACACCCATATAATCTAAGTTGTCGAACATCCTCAAAAATAGTCAATATGAACTATTCCTAATTTCTTTCTCAAATTCAGGAATATGTCGATCTTTAATCCTTTGGTGAAAATGTCGGCCAACTGTGCTTCACTTGAGCAATGCCTAACTTCAAGTTCACCTTAATTTACTTTTTCCCTCAAGAAGTGAAACCTTGCTTCAATATGTTTACTTCTTCCATGCAGAATTGGATTCTTCGCCAGATTTATGGTTGGCTTGTTGTTGGTTTGCAATACTAGAGGTTTCTTCACTTCGACAATCATTTCTTTAAGTATATATCTTATCCAAATTGCTTGACATGTAGCATAGGATCCTGCTATATATTCAGCTTCACACGATGACAATGCCACCACAAGTTGCTTCTTCGAACACCATGAGATTGGGGGCACCAAATACTTGAAAGAAATATTCAGTTGTGCTTCTTCGATCTTCCTTATCTCCACACCAATTAGCATTTGAAAAATAATTAACTATTGCTTCTTTGCATTCAGAATCTCATCAAAATAGTATTCCATAATTTATTGAACCCTTCAAATATCTCAGGATTCTTCTTGCAGCCTTCATATGTGACACTCTTGGTTCACCCATATATCTGCTTACTAATCCGACTACAAAACCTATATCCAGTCGACTGTTGCACACATACCTCAGAGATCCCACAATTTTCTTGAACAAAGTTGCATCTACTTTGTCTTCCTCTCCATTCTTCTCTAACTTCACATTTGTTTCGAAAGGTAAGGATGCAAGATTCGAATCATCCATTCTAAATCTCTTGAGTATCTCTTTGACATACTTTCTTTGATGTAGCACCATACTGTAGCGGTAGAAATGTTCAAGACTAAGCCATTGACTAGACTTTATACAAATCAAAAAATAAAAATCGCCACCGTGCTTTATTGTTTCCAAAGGAATGGGAAAAGAGCGAATAACCCAAAAAAGGGGGAAAGATTCAAGGTAAGGGGGTTGGTTATGCAAAGGGAAGGTATTAGCACTCTAAACATCTACGGTACTCCGCAGGAACCTCTTTGTAAATTCTATATATTTTGGCTATAAAAATGTGTTATATATAAAATGGATGGTGGAGGTGAGAAAAGAAATATATTTTTTTATGATTTTTGCACCCGCCGCGGTTGCGAATCTTTAGTGCCTATGTACCACCTTTCGTGCAATAGGGGATCAAGGTACACATAGTTCCTCTTTTAAAAAGTTTGAAACACAAAGTGTGTTGGTTAATTTCAAGAGATAAGACATCATCGTCATTGTCCGTGTGGAAAACATACTTACTACTCACAATCATGAGAAAGGAGAATTTGCATCATCTCAAAGTGGAGGATATGACTTGGATTTTAAAATTAACAATGCCTCACTAAACACCCAAGTGGAAAATATCTCTCTTCACTACATATTGTAGAAGTATAGTTGTTTGCATCACTACAAGGATTGACAAGAGTCTAATCTTTTGAGAAAAGTTTAAAGGTAAAAGCAAAAGTGGCAAAATGGTTTGAAATGAGATTAATTGACTTTTAGTCTTCTCACAAAAATGTCAAGGTATTATTAAATAGGTTGAAGTTTATTTATGAAAATATTTTGAAAATGCATGGACCTAATTCCAAGTTTATTATGAAAGTGGTTTAAGTTTCAAAACAAGAAGAGTTTTCAAAAGGAGGGAGAAGATTTTTGAAATTAAAGAAGATGGGAGGAGAAGAAGAGACTATCCTAAAGCATAAGGTAAAAGCTAAGGATAAGAACCATCTAACCAACAAGAAGCCACAACTTGACATTATGAGCCAAGATAGAGTTAACATTCTTTGGATTAAAACCAAGCAAGCAAAGATACTAGACCTCTTCAAATGTATTAAGTCTTCACAAAAATTGGACAGAGTAACGACTGTATACAGGTGAATTCCAGATTACAAACAAAGGATGTAATCACAAAAACCTGCACACAAAAACAAACAAGCAACCCAATGTCTTGAGGTAAACCTCAAGAGCTTCAGACAAAATAATCAGATAAGATCAAAAGGTCTCCAAGATAGGCCAAGGTTTCTAATCCTAAGTCCAAGAAAAAGCTTCATGCTCCATAATGCCAAAGATAGTAACCAAATAGTCTAAGTACCATTAAGAGTTTTTTAGGGTTTAAGTTGATTATTAAGTATCTTAAGAAAAGAAAAAGAAAAGCTCAAGTGAGCAAAATAAAAATGACAATAATATAAATGCTCAAATGAGCAAAGATGAAAATGGCATGAAATGAAAAATGCTAAAAAATAAATAGTGCATAAAGCATAAAAGAATAAAAGCATAAAATAAACAAGTCAATAATTAGTGGTTAGTTAGATGACCATCTTGAAACTTGCATTTGGAACTCATTAGAGGATTGGTAGAACCAAAGCCTCCACACAACAAGTTGCATTTGCTTTTTGTCAAGTATATCATCCATTTGGAATTCTCACAAGTACCATTTAATGATCAATGATGTTTAAGTGATCCGCGTTGACCAAAGGTGTTGTAGATCCATTAGAGGATTGGTAGAACCAAAGCCTCCACACAATGAATCTCAAGGTTATTGGATCAAAGAGATCAAATTAACACACTTAGGCTTGCAATCATAAGTTTGGGCCACGAATGATCATTTATTAGAATCGGGATAAAATTTAGCGCTATGTTAAGCAATCGTAAGTGGACTTATATAGAAGTCGCACCTATTTTGAGGTCGGTCAATAGCAATCTATGCACCATTTATTTTGAGACATGATATAGAGATCATGCTCCAACAATATTTAGTGCAATGAGAAGGGGATGAGATGAAGAGGAATTAGGGTAAAAAGAGAAACCACATTTGAATTAATATTTAATCAAACTATTATTAAAATCATTCATCCATTTTTTATGGAGTTAAACTCAACACTATGGATCCAATGATGTTAATAAAGTCATGATCAAAAAATCAACCCAAGACAACCAGGAAATATTCACAAAGTAATAATATAATTAAAATATACATTAAAGGGTTTAAAAATGTTTAAAAAAAGGAAAATAATGAGGAAAATGTCAATTATATTCAAATTAATCAAGAAATGAAAAATAAGACCATAGAAAAATCAAAAAAGAGGCCAAGTAATTTTATAAAAATTTTGGGAATTTTTAAAAGTCAGAAACTATTTTTAAAAATTAAAATAAATGGGTAAAATAAACAAAAATGGTAAAAAAATAGTAAAGTCAGAAACAAAAATAAAATAAGGTTACCAATATTTGTCACAATGCCATTGGATCATTCCATAATTTTTTCCAGAATTTAAAAATGTATAAAAGTATTTTTAAACATTTTAAACAAATCAAATAAGTGTAAAATTCATAAAAAATACCAAAACACAAAATTAAATTGTGAAAAAATAAAAATCAGAAAGAGAATAATCAAAAATATTTTTCATAATTTTTTCCAGATTTTTTGGATTAAAAATGAATTTTCTATTATTTTTTGAAATTTAAAACAATAAAAATATAAAAATCAGAAAAAGAAAATAAAAGAAAAAGATGTGGACCATTGGATGATCAAAACGCGTTAATAATCAAATCCAAGGGATCTGGCGTACTGTGCATATCATGGTCTTTAATGAATAATGTACAGGATCAATAATAAAATAAGAATTTGAAAATAACAAATGGCACGCCTTCATTGGTTAGAAGATGCCACGTTGGTCATCTTCAACCTCCAGCCATCATGAATTGCAGGTCTCTCAAACTGTAAAATCAGAAGCTCAGACATATGCCATTCGCTTCGTCTCTTCAAGACGAAGACAACCACACCCTCGCGCCAAATTTATATAAACTGTAGCTCAAGCAATTTGGAAAGAAAGTTTTGAAAAGGGATTTGAAAATTCATGGTCAAAACGTGCTTCCAGGTGAAAGTAAGTGTTGCGACTAGAACCAGGGCAATGAGAGCAACACAATGATACCAAAGTTTTGAAGAATTGATGAAGGAATCTACCTATTGAAGTTGAGTTGCAGAGCTCTGAAACTGGACTTCTATGGAGCAATATAGGGCACGATTCTTGAATGCAATTATATGGTTAGCTTCAGGGAAGATCAAGGAAGGTGAATTGAGAGAAAAAAATGGATTGAAAAAGGCTTGAGAATAGAATTTGAAGTAGCTGAATTCTGAGTTGTGAAGCAAGTTTGGCAGGGTGATTCTGGCTATCTAAGCTTGGGAAATTGAATGGGGTATGACCCTTTATTCATAGGTAATCAAATGGAATGTTCAAGCGTGTGAGATGATGAAGTTTGGAGGGAAATCGTGTGAACCTGATGCACGAGCAAAGTGTGATCTGATTTGCATTAAAACTCATCCAATCCTTGCGTTTCAAGGCTCTAATCCACTTTGGCAACTTGGTTAAACATGTTTAGATCATAAACGCGTGCTAATTTGATGTTTAGAGGCCAAAACATGAATTCCAAACTCTGACTTATGGAGAAACTTCAGTTCCAAGTTACCAAGTTCAATCCTACGGCATTTCCACCTCAAGGGGTCTTAGGGAAAAATTCTTGATGCTTTGTAAAGATGAGGTTACAAGATTTGAAATGGAAAAATAATGGAATCAAATGGATACTTGAGATGAAAGTTACATGGAGTCAAAGTTGAAGAAAAAGAGTTGACTTTCCATACTTAGAAATATTTCAAATTCTTCTTTAAAAATGACCTATAATCTTTTACATCCAAACATGGCCTTCCACTTAGAATTTGCTTTTGACTAAAAAATATGGAATGAAGTAGATCTCTTGAATGAAACTTTGGGACTTGAACCATTCAAAATCTCCAAAAATTGAGAGAGTTATGACTTGCTGAAGTTGGCCAAAAATCATGAAATGACCTATAATATTTTGCATTCTTAAGGAAATTTCCATCCATTTTCTCACTTTACACATAAAATAAGGCATGAAGTACACATCCTTAGGATCATCATGAAAAAATAATGGGCTCAAGGTTATAAAAATTGACCAAGTTATTACCATTTGAAGTCACATACGGAAAATTGGGGATTCATCAAGATGACTTGTAATCTTTCCTCTTCACCAAGTTTCTTCCACATGGAAACTCCTTGGAACTTTTGAAGTGATTTGTTGGCAACTCTTTGAAGAGAAGAGTTTTTTTAGAATCACTCAAAAATACCAAAAGATGAGCAAGATATGCTCCTTTGAAGTCCAAAACCCCGGCCTCTAGATCAAGAGAATGCTTTGAGGAACTTTGCCAAGTTTGAACAAACTTTTTGTGCCAATATTCTTCCTTTGTGAATAGAAATTGTTGAGAATGATGATGAGGACTCATGGCCACCAAAACTAATTCCATACCAATTCTTCCAAAACAACTTCCATGGTGAGGTTTAAATTTCTCAAGCTATTGACTAGGGCATGGAAATAAACTCATGAACCCATGAAGCAACTTGCTAAATCTCATTGCCTTTACCTACATTATTAACAAGTAAGACAAACCAATATTGCATTTTATTAATTAGAGAAAGAAATCAAAGAAAAAATATTCATGATTACAAAAGAAAACAAGTTAAGGTGCTTGGTAATTCCTCAGAAGAGCAAGGCTAAAGATAGAGAGAAGAACCAAAAGCCCTAACGTGATCTTGTTGTGATTGAAACAATATGGCATGATGAAGGGATCTTAGGGGCAAAAATTGGGGTGCAACACATACCTTGCTTCGAAATTTGAAATTCCATGCCTAGAAAATAAGACAATTTTCCTAGATCCTACATTTCAAATTCCTTCATCATCAGCTCTTCGAACTTCGACAAGTTCTCCAAACTATTTCCAGTTACTAGAAAGTCATTAACATACAAGCAGATGATTATTATATCTTGTGCTATAACCTGAACATCGACACCATACTCTAATTTGCATTTGAAAAATCCCAATTCGACTAAGTATTAGTTTATCTTCTTGTTCCATGCCCTAGGTGCCTGCTTGAGGCCATAGAGCGCTTTGTGTAATTTATATACTTTACTCGCTTCCTTCTGAATCATAAATCCAGGAGGTTGTGTGACATAAACTTCTTCGTCTAAAGGACCATTTAGAAATTCTGATTTCACATCTAGATGGAATGTCGACCAGTCTTGGTTGCATGCCAATGCTACCATTAGTCAAATAGTCTCTAATCTTACTACTGGAGCAAATACTTAAGAGTAGTCGAGTCATGCTCTTTGAAGAAAACCTCGAGCTACTAATCTTGCTTTATGTCTTGCTATTGACCCATCTGCATTGTGTTTCAACTTGAACACCCACTTTACTCCGATAGCTTTTATATGTGATGGCAATTCGACTAACTCCCATGTGTTGTTTCTTTCGATTTCTTGTAACTCTTCGATCATAGCTAACTTCCACCTGTTAATCTTCAAAGCTTCGCTATAGTTGATTGGTTCAGCACTTGTAAGTATAGCAAAATGAACTAATTCTCCATCTGGTGTGATTTCATCATCACCTACCACTTCATAATCATGGGAAGAACTCTATTTCTTTGAGGTCTTTGGCTTGTTTCAGCCACAACCTCTTCGACTTCGACTGTGTCGGGAGTGTCAGCAACTGCTTCTTCTCCGACTTTGACTGGATTCTCAATAATTCCTTCGACCTTTACTTCATCAGTTTCTTCGTCGAAATCAAAGTTCATAAATGGCTTGTTAATTGAATTGCTAGAATTCCAATCCCAGGAAGAATTTTCATTAATCACAATATCTCAACTCAACACAATCTTCTTATTAACTGGATTGAATAGTCTGTATGCACCAATTTTATGATATCCTACCAGAATCATAGGTTCACTTTTGTCATCAAGCTTACTTCTACTTGCATCAGGAACATGCTTGTAACACATAGAGCCAAACACCTTCAAATGACTTACTGATGGTCGTTTGCCACTCCACACTTCTTCAGGAACCTTGTTCTTAAATATCTTAGTAGGACACCTATTCAAAATATAAAACTGCAGTCGAAACAGCTTCTCCCCATAAAGACTTTGACAAATTATTTTGCTTCAACATGCATCTCGCCATATCTAATATGGTTCTGTTTCTTCTTTCAGAAATTCCATTATGTCGAGGTGTATAAGGAGCAATTACCTCATGATCAACACCATGTTCTGCACAAAAATCTTCAAACATCTTGGATGTGTATTCACCACCTCCATCTGTTCACAAAACTTTGATCTTCTTCTCACTCTGGTTTTCGACAAGTATCTTGAATCTCTTAAAGATTTCAAATACTTCATCCTTTCGTTTGATCACATAGATCCACAACTTTCAACTAAACTCATCGACAAACAAAACAAAATATTTGTTTCCACCAATTGTAATGTTCTTCGAATGGACCACATACATCTGAATGCACCACTTAGAGAATGCAGGATGATCTCATTGACATAGTCGAAATGAAATAATTTCTGGATTGCTTTCCCACTAAACAACATTCATAAAGTTTTTCAGGCATCTCAAGGCTTGGAATACCAGTAACCATATCTTGAGTAATCAGTTGATTAAGTGATCGAAAATTCAAATGTCTAAACCTCAAATGCCACAACCAACTATCCTTGTGGTTAACAACATTTTTCAAACATTGAACTTCTGTCGAACTGATCACAGTCTTAAATGTCCTATTCTTCGACAATGGAGATTTTAAGACCAAATTGTTCTTGATGTCGAACAATTTCAAAACTCCATCTTTCATGACAAATGAGAAACCTTTTTTGACTAGTTGTCCAATACTTAGCAAGTTGCATTTCATTCAGGTACATAGAGCACATCTTTGATCATAGCTTTCCCTCTATTACTCATTTGAAAGACTATGTTGTCAATACCTTCTGATTGTAGTGAACTATTATCAACAAGTTTTACCTTGCTCTTCTTCAACTCGTCAAAATCTGCCAACCACTCCTTTCGACCAGTCATGTGGTTTGAGCAACCTGAGTCGAGAAACCAGATCTTGGATTCGACATGGTTATCTGCAACTACAGCCATAACCACCATACCACCTTCAGAATCATCTGAATCTTGGCGTGCAAGGTTTTCTCCTTCGTCCTTGCTTGTTAATCCCTCGTCTTTTCTGTACCAACAATTCTTGGCCAAGGGTCCCCACTTTTTACAGTTATAACATTGCATACCTTTCTTATCTTCTTTGTCCTTTCAATAGTTTCCTCCTCCCCTTTTCGAGGATTCAGAAGATCTGTCTTTTACCTTATTCTCATGGGGATTCGACCAAGACTTCTTGCCATGAGTCTTGTCGAACTTGCCTTTGAATTTGCTGGAACCACCATCCTTTTTCCATGACTGAGCTTGCAGTGCCTGTATCGAGTCCTAAACTCTTTTCCTTTCGACAATCCTCATCTCATGCGCCTCTAACGAACCAACTAAATCTTCCACTTTAGTGGTTTCAAGATTGTTGGATTCTTGAATAGCTACGATAATATGATCAAAGTGAGAGGTCAACATTCTCATTACCTTCTCAACTATCATCTTATCAATAATGGTTTCACCACAATCTTTTATGAGATGGACGCGTTTCTGAACCTTTGGCACATATTCTACAACTTTTTCATCTTCTCCCATCGACAAAAACTCATATTATCGATGCAAGGTTTGTAATTTAACAACCTTGACTTTCTCACCTCCTTCTTAATACTTCACCAGAATATCCCATGCCTCTTTCGCCGTTTCAGCATGAGAGATTCTGTCGAAATTAACAACATCGATAATCATTTGAATATAATAGTCATCCTTGTAATCTTTCTTCTTGACTTTGTTGTGGGCTTTTTTGTGTTCGTCGGTTGCATTTGTAGCCAACGCAGGAACATCGTCGATAACCACTTCTAGGATTTCATGGAAGCCAAACAAGGATTGCATCTGTTTTTTCCGTCAGATCCAATTTTTGCCATCAAGCATTGGAAGAGAACTCGGAATGCCCTTATCACTAGCCATCTTCACAGCGGTTGATTCACTTGCCCTAGGAACACGATCTCTGACATGAAATTATTAAAAACTTGATCAAGAACAATAACCAGAAGCTCTTTGTTAGTGCATGAGACACTTTTAGTGAGGAGAGAAAGAGAGAATAATAAAGGAAATAAGTATTTGTATTATTGAATTGTACAAATAATGATACACACTATGACTATTTATATACAACCCTAATTTGATTTAGACTAACACAACTTAGATTATATTTAAATATTAAATCTAATCAAATCTAATATTTCAACAATTTCGACAGTACCTTGTTTCTATCGAACAACCTATTTTAACATCAAGAATTAGAGTCTCAACTAATTTTCCCTTTTATGAAAATAAAAATTTATAGTTTGATGCAAATTTAGATTTTTTTTGAATAACTAGGTATTAAAAAAAATTCGCAAATAACCACGTTTCGAAAAAAATTACGCAAATAACCATGTTTCAGATGGCTCTCCAAAGGAGGAGCCATCTCACTTGGCGCCTCCACCAAGATTTTTTCCCTAGGCGCCATCTCACTTGGCGCCTCCTCTCTCTTTTAGCCAAGTGAGATGGCGCATGCACTTTAAAAGTGAGAGGAGGCGCCATCTCACTTGGCTCCTAGGGAAAATGCTGTTTTTATAAATAATTCGTCCGTTTATCCGTCATTTCTCACACTTTCTCGCACTGTTTTCTTATTTTTTACTCTGTTATTTACGTCATGACATCGCCCATGATTTTTACCAGAGATGGTTACGTTATCTTCTCCGCCACAAAACCTGCGATGAAAATGAAATTTTGGCACATTCACTCCATGGAGAGCGTCTGAAGCGAGAGTTGATGCAATGGCTAGATGGAGACATCGTGGAGGGGGGAAATTTTAAAGGATCCAGCGAAGACGAACAACAACCTCACATGCGACAGGAAGACCTAATGTTTGGTTGGAGGAAGTCAAAATAGACAGCGACGTAATGTTGATGATGCATGGGTCAGATGATATTGTTTTAACAGTTGTAATTTCGTAGACGGAATATCGTGTTTTTTTTTCTTGTACGCGCAATGTTTATTGTAGCAAATACTGTTAACGAAAAACCCTAATGTTTAAAACATAATTAAGGAAAGATTTTATGTAATACAATTTTTATGTGGTTGAGACAGACGCCCGATTCGGACAATTTTTGCAATTGTGTCCGACTTGACGGCATAAACCACACTTTCTTTCCAGCTTGTCAAGGGAGTCCATTTCGGTTGTGATGCGCTTACTTTTGGGATGACCCTTTTTGTTCCTTCGCATTTGGTCATTGTGCCATACTATTTCGCCGTCGTATACATGCCAATAATCTGGTTTTGCTACCAAAGGGAAGCTGTTGTTGTAAACGTTGAGCAACGTTTCAGATTTGTAAATGTGTGACAGAAGTTGTAGCGCGTCTTGATGGGTATGAGCACATGCAACAATGACATGAGAGCAAGGCATACGAAAGGCTTGAAACTTGCCACAATCGCACCAACGAGAAGGTAGTACAACCCTATATTTTTGTCTTGGCAGGCCCTCATTATGGTCGATTGTCTCTTTCACAATGAAGTTGTGGTTGTGTCGGTCAAATCGTATAACCATATGGGTGTTGGCTTTGGCACTTTCCGCCTTAATGTACTTCATGCAACTTTCACTCCATAGTTGTCCAGTTTGCAACACCGCATTCCACATTTCACCTCTTTTGGAAAACAACGAAGCCATCCTAAAATACGTAGATTTTACCAAAGCAGTGACCGAGAGGTTTCGTATGCCTTTGAATACCCCATTCATCGATTCAATTAGATTTGTTGTCATGTGCCCCTATCTTTGGCCATTGTCGTATGACCTAGTCCATTTTTCTACCGGAATACTGTCGATCCACCTACCGGCTTCCGGATTTGACAAACAGATATCGTTGCGGTAATATTTGAATATGGGTTGTGTCAATGCATATCCCGCATTCATAACCGCTTTACTTAGTGTTTTGTCCTTGATCTCCATCATGAAATTTTGGACGATATGTCTAACGCAATAGACATGCGTAGAAGGAGGGTCATGCCAACCATTTGCAGGATTATTGTATGCACTTTCAATGGATGCATGTCTATCCGAGATCAAACAGAGATCTGGTTGAGGAGCCACGTGTGTTCGCAGGTTTTTCAGAAAAAAGCTCCAAGCACCACCGGTCTCCCCCTCGACTAGGGCAAAGGCAATTGGGAAAATATTGTTGTTGCCATCTTGTGCAACTGCCATCAGTAGCGTGCCTTTGTATTTCCCATACAACCAAGTCCCATCAATTTGTATAATTGGTTTACATGATGAAAACCCTGTGATGCAAGGTTGAAATTCCCAAAACACTCGGCTGAATATTCCATTTCCGTTTAGTTTACTACCATCTTGGGCATATGCTGGCACTGTTTCCAGAATGTAAACAGTACCCGGAGAATAAGTCTTGAGTGCATTCAGGTAGCGAGGAAGTTCTTGGCATGACTCCTCCCAGTTTCTGTACACCTTTTCAATCGCCTTGGTCTTTGCTAACCACGCCTTACGGTAAGACGAAGTATAGTTAAAAACCGTAGTGATGTGGGAGATGATGGTTTTCACCTTCAAAGATGGATCGTTGCTGACGAGTGATAGGATTTCTTGACAAATGAGATCGTAATTAAGTTTTCGATGGTCCTGTGATTGAGTAGAACTGACACAAGTGTGGGTAGACATGGAACCTATGACCCAACAATCACCTCTTAATCTGTATGATGCAGTGAGCTTGAACATACAATCAGGATGGACACACTTGATCTTGTACCTTTATGGGTTTACACGGTCCACCTTAAAATCGACCGAGTTGAGCATGTGGAATTTTTTGATGGCTCTGATACATTCTTCTCTGTTATGAAACTTTTCTTTCTCTTTTAAGTTTTCATCCGACTGCATATACAGATTGAAAAATAAATCAGAAGACGGTTCATCTTCGCCCATGTTGAAGTTTGTCATGTGCGGAGGTGGTGTGTAGATCTCGTTTGCAGGAATACCAGATATCCCATCGTCTTTGGAATCATCACTCACCATTTCGTCAAACTCTAACTCGTCATCTTCTTCTTCTTCATCAACTGCATCTACCTCTGCTTGTTCGGTCTCCAAATGATCAACCACTTGTGTCACCTGAGGCTCTCGCAACATAATGTACAACTTAATAGAGTCGTACCCGGAATACACATGACTGGAAAACATATTCTGAAGATCCTCGTCATCTTGAACCTCAACCTTATAAAATATTATTTGGTTGTTACCAAAAAAAACTGGATTCTGATAAAATATTTGTGTCACCGGGCCTCGTCCAAGTTTGGCCTCCAATCATTTTTTGAAGTACAAGAAATTGGCTTTCCCGTTTAAATGAAATCGGATGTTGTCTGTGTCTATAAACAAAAACCCAGAGGTGAGACAAATGTATGTCTCACTGTTGAAATATGCACTGATGACATATTGGGGTGCATAGGCCATTGCGTATGGTTGTTTGAAAGTTTGAAGGTTTTAAGATTGGAAGGTTTGAAGTTTATGAGTTATTCGAAGTTTTGTAGGTTTGATTGTTTGAAGGTTTGATTGTTTGAAGGTTTGAATATTGGAAAGTTTGACAGATTAAGTGAATCAATGTTTTGATAAATGTAAGACTAAATAGCTCATACTGAATTTGAATTAACTAAGGCTGTAGCCTCTAAGGCTCCTCCCGTCACGTCCAATAGTGTTACCAAGGCTGTCACCTAGCCTGCGCGTATTCTGCAAACCATGCCACCTCTTATTCGCCAATGGGGATGGCGACACCTTTCATTTTTTTACTCTTTCGCCAAGTCCAATGGCGCCTCCCTTCACCTCCAATAGTGTTACATGCATTCAGAGATGCCTTCTCCAAGGCTGTCACCTAGTCTGCGCCTACTCTACACCTACACTGTAACCTGTAAGTCTCCTCTCATCACCTCCAATAGTGTTACATGCATTCAATATCGCACTATACCGCAATCTATTGGATCACCTAGGCCCGGATGATGTACGTCGTACCTTTCAACTTTTCTACTTTTAAATTATTTATATATTACGTTTTCATTAACCTGGTTTAATTTTATGCGCAGTTTGTTTGGAGACCATATTTAGGTTTGGGCCATGAACCAAACCCCGAGGATGCAGCAATTTGGAGCGCCAAGACTGCAATCATACGATTCAATATTGTGGAGATGCACCACATCGACCGTGTGAAGATGCAGTTCGGAATGCATCAAGAGATACCCAGTGATCCGACTTGTTTGTCCCTGTGGCATCTTAAAAGGGTCGATGTCCAATAGGGTCTTACCAACTGGAAAGACTTTGCTTCAAAATGGTGTAAGATGTGGTAGAGGCGTCACCGACATGTCTTGCAATTCCTGGTTTTCCTCAATCATGGTAATATGCGACACACGGATCAATATTTATCTTGGTACAGGTCGGTTAGTAACCCTGAAATGCACGTGTCTCATCCAAGGTATTTGGTTGACCCACGAACACAATGGGCACAACCCTCATTTCCCCAACAACAAACCCAACACACATCAACCTCCCACCACCCCCCAGACGAAACAGAACCACAAACACCCAACCACAGTCGCCACCACAATACAATTACACCCAAATGCCCCACAACTAACCACAATCACCACCTCAGTACCAATACCCCCATATACCTCACATCCAACCGCAATTCCAATCACAATACCAACACACCCGCATACCCCACACACAATTTCAGTCTTCTGTATATCCCAATATGGGCCCCTCAACATCCAGCCTTAGCCCTGATCTGGGAATGTCGGAAGATTATGAACCAACCGACCCAACTTACCATCAACTACAGTATCACCAAACCACCCAACATCCTCAATACCAAACACCCCAAGATCCATTTCCTTTCTATCCCCCGTACTCAGACGATAAATGCTACAGACCAACCATGGAACCCCACCCACCGCCAACACGACCAAACTTTGAGAGTATGGGTAACCGACTGTACCAAAGCAGATCTTCTAGATATGGAGATCTGACTGATTTCATGGATTCGGAACGCATTGACTTCATTGGGCCATCGACCCTGCCACAACAGGAAACGCGACGACACCCAGCACGGGAAAAGCGAGGACGGGGATGCGGAACCGGGGGTCATTACCGGATTCTGGGGGACCACTGATTAATCTGTTTTTTTTAATTTAATCTATTTTTTTTATGTAATACTTATTGGTGTAATCATTTTTTGTAAATAAAAAGTCAAGTTGTTGATCCTATATCGAATACGTAATGCACCAGATTGAAAAAAAAAACGCAAAAATTGCCCTAACAAATGCACTAAGGCGCCATCTCACTTGGCTTAGGGCAAGCCTTAAGCACCTAGGCGCCAAGTGAGATGGCGCCTCCCCTTAAAAAGTAGGTGTAGGCGCCAAGTGAGATGGCTCCTCCTTTGAAGAATCATCTGAAACATAGTTATTTGCGTAATTTTTTCCGAAACATGGTTATTTGTGAATTTTTTTTAATACCTAATTATTCCAAAAAAAAAATTGCAAATTTAAGCAAAAGTTATTTTTTTTTATAGAAAATACATTTTGTTATTGAAAATTTTATAGATAGAGGTGTTCATTTTGTCTAATATTTTATCAAAAATGGGTAGAGTATAGACTTCTTTGGCTCGGAACACACCCTTGCAAGTAAATACACGAAATCACTACAAGCATAGAAAGCATAGAAAATAATAAACACAAACATAGTGCAAATTTAACAGGGGACATCCCACGTTAAATTCGTAAAATCGCCCTATTTTATACCTTTAGGTAATGATTTTGAGTTGGAAACTATGTATGAAATTAGAAATGATTTTATCAAAAAAAAAATTTATTTGATTTGAAAAATTAACTCTTGTTTAACTGAATAGTATTAATTTTTAACAAATTTAAAAATTTATGAAACTATTCTTTTATGGTTTTATGATTCGATGAAGTAATCTATGTAGATATAAGTCTATAAAGATGATACTTTATCACGATAATTTTATATATATTGTTTTACAAATTATGTTAAAATCATAAAATATTTATTGTATTTTATAATAGTATACAAACTATGTATATAACTTAGCTAAAACGAATTGACGTAAACTCAAAGTTGCCAACAATACGTTTTATCTCAAAGCTTCGGCGATTCAAGCAAGAAATTTAGGGACCAGCTACAATTTTGGTAGCAAACTCAAACTCAAATGTTGGGAACATTCTTTTTTTCAATTCCCTTTAATATTAATTTTTTATTGGATGTAATTTATATGAGTGTCACCCGTTTATATGAAACTGACTGCATAGTGAGACGCGTGTGAATTTTATCTGAAAAAAATAAATATTAGAGAGTGAGTGTTACTAAAACTCCGGCAAAAGCAGAAAAGCTACAAATTAGTTACAATGTAAAGAACAGCAAAATAACTACGTTTGCCTATCTTGATAATTGGTAGCTAATTTGAAGCAAAGTGTTATTAAAACTTAATCTTAATAACATCATATCATTTATCATAGAAATTTTGTTGCTGATTTATCATGAAGTTTTTGTTGCTATTTCATCTAGAAAATGTTTCACCTGAAATGATATGATCAACAAATCGTTA
This sequence comes from Vicia faba, assembly GCA_948472305.1. Taxonomy (NCBI): domain Eukaryota; kingdom Viridiplantae; phylum Streptophyta; class Magnoliopsida; order Fabales; family Fabaceae; genus Vicia; species Vicia faba. Next base: position 754,108,936 of record OX451736.1, on the reverse strand, counting down.
TCAAAATTATCAAAATGAATTGAGTGCAACTCTTGCATTTCACACTTGCATATATAATAGATAAACTTAGTAGCTGCTATCAGCCTTTAAACACTAATAACACAGACAATCAATGTACACAGGCCCTGTAGAAGCAGTTGATTGTTCTTCCCAAACCAGCCAAAATCAAAATTGCAGCACCCACAAAACAGGAGCAAAAGCAACAAAATTGGATTAATGTATTCACTTCAACCACAAAATCATCATCGTTCATCCTCGCCATCTCTGTCAGCTACTCTACCTTGCGATAATGCTTGTCGTATGGAGCCACCGATCATAGATAGGATGGGCTGCAACATAGGTGCCAATTGTGTTTGCACAAAAGAAGCCATCGCTGTATTTACAGCCTCCTTAATATATTCTTCTGTTGGTTTCGGAGCTGCAGTGTGTGACGGACCAATGTCGTGTGGATATGAAATAGGCATAGGTCCGGGAGTGTCAACATCGTAGCTACGACCTTCATAAGCTCGCCTCTTCTTATTCATACCTGACACCTCTGCCCACACTTTTGGATCAAACACTGGATGATTGGAAGAGTCTTCTCCATACTTTTCCAACATTATGGTGTCATATAACTCCTAAAACAACAAATCAAGAATAATTTTACCACTTATAAAAATAACTAACTATGAAACGTTACATATATAGATAAATTAACTATGTAGCATCTATCTATATCCATATAATACATAAACTTTTGCCAATTTTAAAGTAACTTACAATAAATTTCTCTGAGCGCCGAGAGACATATTCCCCATCTTTCCTTTTATGAACATGAGCGTAAACATCTCTATATGAAACTCCTTGCTTCAACTCTTCCTCCTATAATTAACATCTTTTGGAATTAGAATATAATATGTTTTTTTCAGGAGACTAAAGGTGTAAAGCCCAGAATATAATGCATGTCAGTATAATTTTATATGAAAATAATATATTTACCAGCCTCTTCTTATGTTCGGTAAAGCTTATCGAGCCTCCAGTGTGCAAGACTGAATCAGGTTTGGAAGCTCTATTACATCGATTAGCATCAGACCTCTTCGTCCACTCTGGTTTCAACCATATATCGACTAAACCATTCCATACTTCTGGCTTCAGCCCTTTTGGCCCATGGCCCTTAGTATCGGCCAAGTTCGTTGAGTTCACTTGCCGTAAGGCCACTTTTCTTGCATTTTTTAAATGATCAGAATAGCGGTCCAGGCATGTTCTTTCCCACACCATTCTTGCAATACTACGTTCAGAATCTGATGCAAACTTATATTTACCCTGCACCAATATAATATTATATAAATAAATTTATCTAGAGATAAAAAAACCATGCCAAAATAATATAACGACTTACCATGAAGTCCTTAAATAACTCATCTTTCATTTCAATTGGATATTCTCTCCACTTTGCAGCTGGAATAGGCATCCGCGCAATCACGGTAGATATAATATCACGGGTAACACTTTGGGGAACAAACCTCCTCCTGCAAGTGGGATTTAAACTCTTCAAAAATTGGTCTGGCAAATTAGACATGGCATGATGCCGCCACTAATATGACATGGTTCTCATTGGAGTTGTGCCATTAGCTAGGTTGGCAATTGACAAAGTCTACGGGTCACCAAGTGTATCTTTGGACAAGGACATAATTCATTTGATGTCTTGTTGCTATACATGATGGTGTGGATGTTATCCATTTCCATCATGGAGAGTGCTCATTCTATTCATGACTATATCTACATTATATCGGTATATTCAGTCTTGTTAAATAGAAGCTATGCCGCTACAGCGTATATTCAGAGTTGTCATAAAGTGGCAAGAGTGGCGCTACAACACTAGTGTATTGAAATTTGAAAAAAAGAAGCTATTTTCCGCAATTGACAACACTGGATATATTTTTTAATACTAATACTGACCGACAACTTTTCACTGTAAACATTCAGATTAGTACCACCAGGCGATCAGCACTGGCCAGGCAGTATCACAGTATTGAATTCTGAAAATCTTTGACTTCAAGTGCAAAATTCTTGTTCTGTACAAGATTTTTCCTAATTCAACTTACTAGCAATGAACACCTTAGGATGAACACTAACTAGCACAAATGAGTAGAAATCAGTTGTATGCAACATAGCAGTTTGTGATCTTGAGCTTTCTCCTACAAAATTGTCTCATTGCTCAATTTCTATCACAATATGAAAACACTCAATATTAATTTCATTACATAGCTCTACCCCAATAATGTAAAGTCAAAATAGTGAAAATACAAACATTTCACTTACATTATACATTTAATCAAACTTTCAAGTCAAAGAGGACATATAAGAAAAATAAAAAGTCAGATCTCTTCAATGCAACATCAGATATAAAAATCATTCCAACGGTGCAAATTTTTTAGTTCTTAATACACTAGTTTTAAGCTCTAATCAAATGTACCTAAACATTGTTGTTGGTAATAGAAGTTTCCCAAACAAGCAAGCAAGTGTTGTAGAATGGCTTGAGCACAAAATTGCCAACATTTAAGACAATTTGAGATGGCACAACTAGAGCAAAGTATATGGTTTTGAGCTAATACATCAGTGCAATAAAAATGATTTTGGTCTAATGCTCTAAATAAAAGAAATTGATGTAATGACCCCCCATAAACTATAAAAACAAATATATCTTGTCATTATCACATATCTACAAGTAGATTTTGGTCATACGATTTGATCAAATAATTGGAATAAAGTTCTCCAAGGATAATCCTCTTTCCTCAATGGTTTCATTTTGTGAGTCTATCAATGACCCTTATGATACAGTTTCAGCCTTCATGATACAATTTAAATTTGACATTGCAGCACAAGAAACAGCAAGAGTCAAGGGACTTACGGGTTTGGGTTGTCCTCGATAGATATAACTTTTCTTCTATCAATTTCTACACGAGATCTTCTCAAAGGCACTGAAGTTGGGTCTTTAGCTGGTGGATTACTAGAGTGTGGGACAGAATCTGAAGAAGCACTGCCCATGCTCCCATGGTCGGAGACTACGGAATTGCCTCCATTATATTGTTTCACATTATTTGTGTCAGCTACTTGTTGTCTGAGTGGTTGTTGTTCAATAAATATCTCCCCCATGAGCTGCATCTCTTCATCTTCACCATCATCGTAGTCAGAATATTCATCACTCTCTCCAGAACTAACAGCAGTAAATTTCTGCTTATTGTTTAATGCATCAAGCCCCCTAACCAGTCCTTTCTTTTGCATTCTGTTCTTGTCATTCTTCATACCTGTAGAGCAATGCAAGCTGTTTAAAAACACATGCCAAGTCTATGAGATTATACCTACCATAAAATAATCTCTATAAATGACGTGTTGGAGATTTCCAGGCCTCAGAACTCATACCACACTTTGACATATATACTGTGAGTAGAAGACCATATCAAAATAAAGAAATGAAAGGGTAAGCTAAACTCACCCATTGGGGCAGAATACCATTAAATCATTAGAGCAATGGAAAACTACCGCTGTACAATTTAAGCTTACCAGCTGTTATGATAAAACGAAAATAAAGGAAAAAACAGGGGAAATGTAAAAAGAACAATAAATAAACCAGTGATATGTTTGATTAAATGTTCCATTGTCTTAGTATAGCAGTTATTCTTTATGTTATTGGCCAGATTACAGTACAACCATGAAGGCAAAAACATGCACATCATCGTATACCATTACAGCATGCAGAAAGCACCATATGCAAGGCATTTTGTAAAGGAAAATACCTGGGGAAATCGAAGTATGTGTTGCTGGTGGTGGTGGTGGATCAATGCATGATTGAGAAGGCCATGGTGGATCGCTGCGACCTATCCCTCGATCACGTTTAGTTCTTCTACTTCTGATTGTCATGTTAAGAATATTTATATGCAACTTGATCTTATTTTTATGAGTATATTACGAAATATATCAATAATACATGCTACCGCTTCTACAAATGCCGTACGTGCTTTGTTTATTTATTTCTTGGTAAATCCAACCATATAAATAATCAAACAGAGAGTGAGAAATGGCTTACAGGTTAGAGATGCCCTCTACAGACATATTAGAGTTATATCTTAGAATATGAATAATCAGCACTATAGAATAATTAAGTCCAGCCTTAATTTAATAGAATAAGAAAAGTCTTCCTTAATTGTAGAGCTTGAATGATTCAACTCTTGAATGTTCATCTCCTCTTGTATAAATAGAGCATAATGCTCCTTTCCAATTAAGCAATAACAGAATCTGTTTCTCTCTTTTCTCTTTTAGCTTTTTCTCTCTTCTCTCTCATATCTCACTCTAATATGGTATCATAGAGCTTCGGTTCTATCCATGGCAGCGATTCCAGTAACTACAGCTCCGGCCACCCCAACATCTATGTCCTTCCAACTCAAAATCACAGAAAAACTTGATGAGAAGAATTTCCTACTTTGGCGCCAACAAGTAGATCCTTTCGTTAACGCGAACAATCTTCAAAACTACCTTTACCTTCGTGACATACCGAATCAATACCTGACTGATGAAGATCGTGCCGCTGCTCGTGAGAACCCTGCGTATCGCACCTGGATTACGCAAGATCAGTGGCTTATGACGTGGCTTCAATCCACGCTTTCACCTTCAATTCTTTCACGTGTTCTTGGATGCGTTCATTCCTACGAGCTCTGGGAACGTATTCTTGCGCATTTTCAAAAGCTTACACGTGCGAAAGCAAGACAACTACGAGCGGAACTCAGATCTACAACACTTGAAGACAAATCTGTTGGTGATTATCTGGTTCGCATCAAAGCTCTTGTTGACGCGCTTGCTTCAGTAGGAGATCCAGTTCCAGATCAGCAACACATTGATGTGATTCTTGAAGGTCTTCCTCAAGACTTTGCCTCTGTTATTTCAGTTATTGAAAGCAAGTTTGATTCAGTAGAACTTGAAGAAGTTGAAGCTCTTCTTCTTGCTCATGAGATGAGATACAACAAGTATAAGAAACACTCACAAATGGAGGTGGCTGCCTCAGTGAATCTCACTCAAGCCAATTCTCAACCTGAAACTGATAACTCGAATAACAAGAACAATGAACAAGCTGTGAATTCAACCTTTAATCCAACCTATTCAAGAGGAGGCCGTGCAGCTGGCCGTGGTGGTGGACGCGGCCGTGGGAGAGGTAGGTTCAGCAACATTCAATGTCAAGTTTGCTTCAAATATGGTCATCTTGCTGCTAACTGCTATCATAGGTTCAATCAACAATTTCAACCTAACATACCTGCTGATTTTCAAACAATGAACCTACAAAATTTCTATCCGTATCAACCAATTGGTGGACCTCAGTTTGCTCAGCCCATGGTTAACACTCGGTCACGCCCAAGCTATCAACCAAGACTTGCCCCTCTCCCTGTTCCTCAGTCACATATCACTCCCAATGCTATGATTGCTAACACAACTTCAGTTCCAAGCAGTGCCTGGTTCCCAGACTCAGGAGCTTCTTATCATGTTACCAATGCCTCTCAAAACATACAGCAAACCACACCTTTTGAAGGTCCTGATCAGATCTTCATTGGTAACGGTCAAGGTTTGCACATTCACTCTTCAGGCTCTTCTTATTTTCCTTCTCATTCTAAACCTAACACTCCATTAGCTCTTCATAATTTACTGCTTGTTCCTTCTATTACAAAGAACCTGATAAGTGTCAGCAAATTCTGTCTTGATAATAGAGTTTTCTTTGAGTTTCATGCTGATATGTGCTATGTCAAATCTCAGGCTACCAATGAAATTCTGCTCCAAGGTCGTGTAGGAAGTGATGGCCTGTACCAATTTTCCCATCTTCAGCTTCTTAAGTCTCCTTCAACAAGTCAAGTCTCATGTCTCACCTTAGACTCTAATGCTCATGTTTCAAGATCTGATTCCAGCACTAGTGATAGGGTTTCAGTTTCTAATCAAAATGTATCAGCTAATAACTCATATAATTCTCAACATACTTGGCATTTACGCCTTGGTCATCCAAATTCTAATACTATGAGACTTGTTTTAGCTCAATGTAATATTCCTTATTCTAATAAAGCTGAATCTATCTTTTGTTCTGCCTGCTGTATGGGAAAGGCACATAGGCTGCACTCCCCTCAGTCACAAACTCAATATCACTCTCCTCTTGAATTAATTTTCAGTGACCTATGGGGTCCTGCCCCAGTCAAATCCTCCCAAAACTTTACCTACTACATCACCTTTGTTGATGCATACACCAGATTTACTTGGATCTATTTGCTCAAAAATAAATCTGAAGCCTTAACTATCTTTAAACAATTCAAAGTCATGGCTGAATTACAATTTGGATTTCCTATTAAATCTGTCCAAACTGATTGGGGTGGTGAATTTCGCCCATTTACAAAGTTTCTTTCTGATCTTGGCATTATTCATCGCCTAGTTTGCCCTCACACTCATCACCAAAATGGTGTAGTGGAGAGGAAGCATAGACACGTTGTTGATCTTGGTTTAACCCTCTTGAGTCATGCCTCTTTACCTCTCAAATTTTGGGACCATGCCTTTTTAACCGCTGTCTACCTAATAAATAGGTTACCAACCATGTCTCTCAATCAACATATACCATATGCTGTCCTTTTCAATCAAAATCCTGACTATAAATTCCTTAAAGTCTTTGGGTGTGCTTGTTTTCCTCTCCTTCGCCCATACAACTCTCAAAAATTTGACTTTAGATCCCACGAGTGCCTTTTTCTAGGGTACTCTACAGCTCACAAAGGTTACAAATGTCTCTCTCCAAGTGGTAGAATATTCATCTCTAAAGATGTTCTTTTCAACGAGTCCAAATTTCCTTACAATGATCTTTTTTCCTCTAATGTTTCTCTCCCCTCATCAACCATTCCATCCTCCTCCTCATCTAAAGTAACCCTTAACACACAAGCTCTCCCTCATGTTTTTCCCGTTCCTACTGCTTCCACTACCTCACACTCCTCTTCTTCTTCTCAATCCAATTCCAGCCCCACACCTATTGTCTCACACTCCTCTTCTTCTTCTCAATCCAATTCCAGCCCCACACCTATTGTCTCACACTCCTCTTCTTCTTCCCAATCCAATTCCAGCCCCACACCTACTGCCTCTGGGTCAGCAACCCCTATAACACAAACAGCCAGCACTAATCCTACTCCTTCACCCTCTTCAAATGCCAACAATCAGCCTACTACTACCACTTCACTATCCTCCTCCTCTATTTATGCTCCTAGGGATCCTAACCTTCAGCCTCTCCCCACCAATACTCATCCTATGACTACTAGAACTAAATCTGGTGTACCCTTACCTCGTCTAAATCCTTCCATTTTTCTTGTCAATTCTGAGCCTAAGAGTGTTAAAACTGCTCTCCAAGATCCTAAGTGGTTTGCTGCTATGCAAGAGGAGTATGGTGCCTTGATAAGGAACAACACTTGGTCTTTGGTACCACTGCCTGCTAACAGGAAAGCAATAGGCTGTGATAGAAATAGGTAAAGAGAGAGAATGAAAAGAAACTCTCATTGTATTATCTAATTAAACAGTAATACAAGAGGCTACTTTATATAGCCATGTCATACAAAGCAGAAAAGGTGTGAGGCCATAACAAGCTAACAGCACACCACTAACAAACCTGACAGCTCAGCAAAACAGAATAGAAAGATAAAATGAAGGGCATATTAGTAAACTACTCTATTAGTCCCCCTTAGAAGCTGATGGCAGACTTGTCAAAGCAGCCTTATCATACACACGCAACTTGGAACGAAGAGGAACAAACTTGGCAGCAGAGAGGGGCTTAGTGAGAATGTCAGCCCATTGATCTTGAGCTGGTACATGAACAACAGTCAGACTTTTGCTGAGTACTTTCTCTCGCAGAAAGAAAATATCAAGCTCCATATGCTTAGTCCTGTTGTGAAGAATAGGATTGTGAGCCAAAGTAACAGTGCTCAAGTTATCACACAAGATCTTAGGAACTTGAGAGGAATAATGGAGTTCCTTGAGCAAGGACTGAATCCAAATGAGTTCAGCAGCTAGCTGAGCCATACTGCGATATTCCGCTTCAGCACTGGACCTTGCAACAAGCTGTTGCTTCTTGGACCACCAGGAAACAACATTAGGCCCAAGATATATGCAGGCCCCTGAAGTAGATCTCCGGTCATCAGGGTCTGATGCCCAGTCTGCATCACAGAACCCTAGCAACTGCATTGGTTGCTGAATAGGAGCAGGCTGAAGGAGAAGACCATGGTGCAGAGTACCACTTAGGTACCTTAAGATTCTTTTAACAGCCTTCCAATGATCCTCTAAAGGATTGGACAAAAACTGACAGACTTTGTTGACTGAAAAAGAGATCTCTGGCCTAGTTAAGGTAGCATATTGAAGGGCACCAACCACAGACCGAAACTGAGTAGGGTCATCAACCGCAGCAGACCCAACCTTGGACAATTTGCTGCTAGAGACCATGGGAGTAGGCATGCCATTGGCATTCAACATATTAAGCCTTGAAAGCAAATCTGTGATGTACTTAGTCTGAGATAAGAGAAGAGAACCATTAGGGAGATGAGTCACTTGAATCCCTAGGAAATAATCAAGTTGTCCCAGCTGTTTGAGAGAGAAAGAATTATTGAGATGCTTGATCAAGGAAGCTATAAAAGGAGCAGAACTACCCGTGATGATTATATCATCAACATAGACCAGAATTAGAATCTGAAGTTTACCTTGATGCAACAAAAACAAGCTAGGATCACATCTACTAGCCTTAAACCCGAGTTGAACCAAGGCACACTTTAGCTTATCAAACCAGGCCCTAGGAGCCTGTTTTAAACCATAAATAGCCTTATTTAACTTGCAAACAAGAGTTCTGTCAGCAACTTCAAAGCCAGGGGGCTGTTGCATAAGGACTTCTTCTTCAAGAGTGCCATTGAGGAAGGCATTGTTAACATCAATCTGCTGCAATGGCCACCTGTTTGTAACAGCAATAGAAAGAACAATTCTCACAGTAACAGGTTTAATGACAGGAGAAAAAGTCTCTTGAAAATCATCACCAGCCTTTTGATGGAACCCTTTAGCCACTAATCTGGCTTTATACCTGTTTATGGAACCATCAGGATTCTCCTTAGTCCTGAACACCCACTTACATCCAATAGGCTTCCTTCCAGCAGGAGCTTTCACCAAAGTCCAGGTCTGATTTCTCAGCAGTGCCTGATGTTCTTCCTTCATGGCCTGAAACCAGTTAGGAGCAGCCAAGGCTTGCTCAACAGATGTAGGTTCAAGGTGGGCTATTAATAGAGTAGGGTGAAGTCTAGGAAGAGTGATTCCTCTTTTGGCTCTAGTTTGCATAGGGTGGATGTTTTGAGGGTGAATGGAAGGTAAAGCTGTGGCAGCAGGGTGGGAAATAGGACTAGGGCCAGGGGAGGGACCAACTAAAGGAGAGGAATATGAAGAGGAGGGAGAAAGAGTGCTAGCTTCAGCTGGATCAGAGAGAATGAGGGCAGGAGAGGAAGAAGGAGAAGAGGTAATGGGAATGGCAGTGAGAGGTTGAGGGATAGGTTGCTGACCAGAAGAATAAGAGTTGTTAGAGGGAGCAGCAGAGGAAGAGGAAGAAGAGATTGGAGAAAAATTAGAAATAGTGGGACTGCTAAGTTGAGGAAAAGCAGAATTTGAGGAAGAAGAAGGCATAGAAGACAGATTAGAAGTAGAGGGAGCAGAGGGAACAGGAGGAAAACTGAGAGAGGGAGAGGAAGAGGATGGAGTGTTAGGAAGAGAGACAGATTTTGAAGAAGAAACCAAGGTGGAATAAGGAAAATTTGCTTCATTAAAAACAACATCCTTGGAAATAAAAATGCGACCATCTGAAGCAAGGCATTTATAGCCTTTGTGAGAGGTAGAGTATCCAAGGAAAATACACAGTTGAGATCTAAAATCAAGTTTATGAGAATTATAGGGACGGAGAAAAGGATAACATGCACAGCCAAAGACTTTAAGGATAGTATAGTCAGGGTTTTTGTGAAGTAATTTAAAATAAGGTGAGACATTGTCAAGTATAGGTGTAGGAAGTCTGTTAATGAGATATGCAGCTGTGACAAAGGCATGATCCCAGAATTTTAAGGGAAGGGTGGACTGAGCAAGGAGTGTGAGACCAGTCTCAACAATGTGCCTGTGCTTACGTTCAACAAGGCCATTTTGGTGATGTGAATGAGGACAAGTGAATCTGTGAACAATCCCTAAATCTGTGAGATATTTGGTAAGAGGCCTAAACTCACCTCCCCCATCAGTTTGGACACATTTAATGGGACAATTGAACTGAAGTTCAACCATTTTCTTAAACTGAAGAAATTGAACCATGGTGTCAGACTTAAGTTTGAGAGGAAAAACCCAAACAAACCTAGAGAAGGCATCAATACAGGTTAGGAAATAGGTATAACCACTGGAAGATTGCATAGGGGCAGGACCCCAAAGATCACATACAACCAGCTCAAAAGGATGAGAGTAAACTGTGGTAGATAAAGAAGAAGGAAGTCTATGAGACTTGCCAATGCAGCAAGCGTGACATAACTCAGCAGGGGGTTTAGATGGAAAGGATTGATTACACAGTTTGAAGATTTCAGTGAGGGCATGATGATTGGGGTGTCCCAGCCTAGTATGCCAAAGCACATATTTATTGGATGCAATAGAATTTGCAGCATTAAAGTGTGAGGAAGGTAAAACAGTACTGACAGAGTTTAGAGAAGGATTGAAAAAGGTACTTGTAACATTAAAATTGCAAGATTCATTACAAGAAGACAAAGGATTTATAGTATGATTTGCAACAGATTCAGTACACTGAGATATAGAATCTATAACATCCGTCCTATAGGAAGTATTACAATTGTATGCTGCAGGATAACTATGACTAGAACTATAAGAGGAAGAAGATTTGGACAACGGAGGAGCAGCTGGATTGGAGAATTTATAGAGGCCATCAGCACCAACAAGACCACTGAGTAAGACTTCAGAAGTAGCCTGAGATTTGACAACACAAAACTTAGGATGAAATTCAAAAAATACAGAATTATCTTGAGCAAATTTGCTCACACTCATAAGGTTTTTGGTGATGTGAGGGACATGTAAGAGATTGTTAAGAGTGAGAGATAGATGAGGTTTGTGAGGTAAGGGAAAAGACATAGAACCTACAGAGTTGATGGACAAACCTTGGCCGTTACCTATGAAAACTTGTTCAGTTCCAGGCACGGAGGCAGAGTCAGACACATTAGAGGCATCAGGAGTAACATGATGAGAAGCTCCTGAGTCAGGATACCACCACTGGTTTGCACTGCTAGCTTCAGTACCTGCATAAAAGGCTTGTGGTGCAGAAGATCTGGGAGGCGCAGCTCTGGGAGAAGCATAAGCAAGCTGCACAGGATAAACAGCACGAGGAGCCACGTGAAAAGGATTGAAGGGAGCTCGATGATGTGGATAACTAGCACCACTTGAATTGGCATAACGATAGTAGCATACTGAAGCATCATGACCAGGTTTGTGACAAATCTGACACGGTGATTTCCCAAAACGACCTCCTCCACGACCAAAACGACCACCACCGCGACCAGAACGACCACCACGTGCACCATAGGAATGATTTTCAGCATTAGCGGTGACGTGACTCGTTCCTTGAGGAAACGCCTCGGAGATGACTTGATCAGAAGCGACTGGAGTGGGAGAAGGTGTTGCTTGAGTGAGATTGATCGTTGCCGTCGCCGGTTCTGTAATCGCAGCTTTGCGATGCTTCTCCAATCGCGACTCATGAGCAAGCAAGGAAGACTCCAACTCTTCCAAGGAGCTAACGTCATCTTTGCTGTTAACGGCGGCGACAATAGAATCATAATCCTCAGGTAACGAATCAAGAACAATCTCAATTAGGTTACGAAGAGGAACGGGATCACCGATGGAGGTTAGCGACTCACTGATGTCACGTGAACGCGTCATAAGCTCAGTAATCGTTAGTGAACCCTTCGTAAGACGCCGGAGTTCTGAACGAAGTTGACGAGCCTTGGTGGAGAGAAGAACATCAAAGTACCGATGAACTTCTGTCCACACCTGCCACGCATGCTTGCAGTCAACGAGCTTAGGAAGGAGAGCATCGGAGATGGTAGAGAGAAGCCAGGTGCAAATGAGAGCATCCTGCTGTTCCCACTCAAGAAACGCACTGTGAGATGCAGGATCTGAGGGAGACGGTGGCGGAATCACCGGAACAGTGACAAAGCGTTGAAGACGATGACCACGGACGACGCCATCAATCTGCTGCTTCCACTGTTTGAAATTCTTGTCGTCAAGCTTAACAGAAATTAGGTGAGAAAGTTTCACCTGAGAGGAAGGGAATAAAGGTTCCATGGATCGGAAAAAAATTAAGCTCTGTATACCATGATAGAAATAGGTAAAGAGAGAGAATGAAAAGAAACTCTCATTGTATTATCTAATTAAACAGTAATACAAGAGGCTACTTTATATAGCCATGTCATACAAAGCAGAAAAGGTGTGAGGCCATAACAAGCTAACAGCACACCACTAACAAACCTGACAGCTCAGCAAAACAGAATAGAAAGATAAAATGAAGGGCATATTAGTAAACTACTCTATTAGTCCCCCTTAGAAGCTGATGGCAGACTTGTCAAAGCAGCCTTATCATACACACGCAACTTGGAACGAAGAGGAACAAACTTGGCAGCAGAGAGGGGCTTAGTGAGAATGTCAGCCCATTGATCTTGAGCTGGTACATGAACAACAGTCAGACTTTTGCTGAGTACTTTCTCTCGCAGAAAGAAAATATCAAGCTCCATATGCTTAGTCCTGTTGTGAAGAATAGGATTGTGAGCCAAAGTAACAGTGCTCAAGTTATCACACAAGATCTTAGGAACTTGAGAGGAATAATGGAGTTCCTTGAGCAAGGACTGAATCCAAATGAGTTCAGCAGCTAGCTGAGCCATACTGCGATATTCCGCTTCAGCACTGGACCTTGCAACAAGCTGTTGCTTCTTGGACCACCAGGAAACAACATTAGGCCCAAGATATATGCAGGCCCCTGAAGTAGATCTCCGGTCATCAGGGTCTGATGCCCAGTCTGCATCACAGAACCCTAGCAACTGCATTGGTTGCTGAATAGGAGCAGGCTGAAGGAGAAGACCATGGTGCAGAGTACCACTTAGGTACCTTAAGATTCTTTTAACAGCCTTCCAATGATCCTCTAAAGGATTGGACAAAAACTGACAGACTTTGTTGACTGAAAAAGAGATCTCTGGCCTAGTTAAGGTAGCATATTGAAGGGCACCATGCACGATTGAGAAGGCCTTTGTGGATCACTACGATCTTTCCCTGGACCACGTCTAACTCCTCTACCTCTGATTTTCGTGTTAAAGATAGTTATTGACAACTTGGTCTTATTTTTAAGAGTGCATCACAAAATATATCATTATATACAACTACAGTTTGTACCAATGCATGGCAAGAAGATTACACGTTCTTCGCTTTTTTAGGGTCTTGCTAACAAGGGTCATCCTGGCACATGTTAAGGAACAAAATATAGGAATAATGTCTTGAAAAAAACAGTACTCTAAATTTTAATGAATTGAATACACCATTTCCAATTATTTTTTGATTACTTCAAATATGCCGCTACAGAACTTGTCAGCATTTACCTTCTTTTTTTATTTCTTGGTATACCAAACCATAAATGATAAAACAGAAATGAAAAACAGCAAGTGACCAGTGACTTACGGGTTAGAGATGCCCTCTACAGATTTAACTGTTCTTGTATCAGTTTCTACGTTGTATCCAGCACTTGGTGACCTCGCATTGTTGGAAAGTCCAAAACTGGATCCAATATAATTTTCCACATTATTTGCATCAGTTGCTTGCTGCTTGTGTGATTGTGATTGGCAAATTTTCTCTATAATGTGTTGCAATTCTTCATCTTCACCATCATTATTGTCGTAGTGCTCATCATTCTTTTCAGGATTAAAAGCAGTAGATTTCAGCTTATTATTTAATGTACTGACCCCCTTACCCCGGCCTTTCTTTTGAGTTATATTCTTGCCATTCTTGACACCTGTGGAACAAGAAATAGGGAGATCAACCAATATGCATCCCATGCAACAAGCACCATATGCAAGCATTTATAAATATTAAATACCTGGGGAAACCGAAGTAAGTACCGGTTGTGGTGGTGGATCAATGCAATATTGAGAAGGATCTGGTAGATCACTACGACCTCTCCCTCGACCCCGAGTAATTCGTCTATCTCTGATTTCAATGTTAAAATATTTATATACAACTTGGTCTTACTTTTATGAGTATATTACAAAATATATCAATATATACAAACTGCAGCTTCAATTCAACAAATGCACGGCAAGAACTCTAGAAGTCCTTTTTTTACTGCTTGGTAAATCACACCAGAAATGATAAAACAAAAATGAAAAAACAGCAAGTGACTTACGAGTTAGAGATGCCCTCTACAGATACAACTTGTTGCCGAACAGTTTCTACCTGTGATCCTCCACTTGATGGCCTCACATTGTTGGAAAGTCCCAAAGTAGCTTCAATACATTTTTTCGCATTATTTGCATCAGCTGCCTGCTGCTTGAGTAATTGTCGTTGATAAATTTCCTCGATGAGTTGCACCTCTCCGTCTTCGCAATCATTGTAACCGTTGTCTTCATCATTCTGTTCAGAATTAAAAGGTGCGGATTTCTGCTTATTATTCAATGCATTAAACCCTTTTACCGGTTCTTTCTTTTGAATTTTGTTCTTGTCATTCTTGACACCTGTATAACAAGATATAGTGAGATCTACATGCTGACTGAAAAGATAGGAGTTCACAAAGTTGAGAAAATTTGTTTGAAACCACCTGTAATGCTATGAGGATGACATACATAATGAACTTCTACAAATGCGGAGACAAGAGTTCACAAACTTAGGGAAGTTTGTTATATCAAACCAAGAAATTATTAAAGTGAATACCTAGGGAAGTCGAAGATTGTGGTGGATCGCTGCAGCCTCTCCCTCGAGCACGTTTAGTTCTTTTACCTCGGATTGCCATGTTATGATATCTAGAAGCAACTTGGACTTATTTTCTGTCTATATGTTGAAAAATCATTATTGTTAAATGATTCTCATTTACAATAGTAAAATGAATTTGATAAAAAAAGAAGACATAAAAATGGAAGTAAAAACAAATAAACTTAAATTGCATGTATAATTTCAAGATGCAAAGTTACTATATAACACCGCATGGGGAGAAATATTACTCAATAACACATTCATGGCTTGAAATAGCTATATGATAGTAGCCCAACTTGCAAAATGGCCCCAGAAGAACACATTTGGCATAATTTGGGTATTTTTTTAAACTCTGATTTGTAATTCAGCAAGCTACTTAAATAATGTAGTTGAATTTTATGAAGAATCAAAGTGAAAGTTATTTCCATTTTCTTTCATCTTCCTAATTAAACCTAACCCTAACCCTAAAATAGTGTAGCTGAAACCTAACAAGCCGGTTTAGTCAAAGTTAAAATTTGAAGAAGTAAAGAAGAATGTTGAAAACAGAGATTGGTACCAGATGAAGATTATGAGACATATGCCGTAGACGGAGAGAGACGAGACCGAACGGAGACTCGAAAGCGATAGCGAAAGCTTCTCGTTGAGAGAGGTGGAGCCACGCAAAAGTGGAATGATGTAAAAATGAAAATGAGTTACTAAGAGATGTTGTAGTCAATTCATAGCCAAATTGTAACCCAAGAAAAATCATAGCTAATTAAACCCGCTAGTAAATTTGGTAGCAATTTGATTCAGAAAAATATTGGAAAGTACCGTAAAATCAATATTATCTTACAAATTTTTATTTTTCCTTATATTTTATATAAGAATGTGTATTTGCACTCTCTAACAAATTAGACTTTTTTTGAGTTAGATGTTTTAATTATCAAATTGTCAAATGTATGTCAAATTTGCTTATTATTTATTAAGGAAGGAGTATAAAATAGTTGACATTAATAAATAATGGGTGTGTAAATAATGATTTAAATATATTTGTGGTTCCCTTAAATATAATAAAAGAATAGTTTATATTTTAATTTTTAATTTTTTTTAAATACTCGTTCTTCTTATATTTTTTTTATTAGAGAAATGTTAAAGAACATTCTATTTTCAATATTAGTTTTTTATTGATTGAAATATGTGTCGATCGAATCACTTTATGTGAGACTTATTTCTAAAATGAGAGACTAGCACATGTTTCAACTAATAAAAAAAAGTGTTGTTAAGACTCCTCTTTCATCTATAATTTTAGTCTTTTTATTAATGTTTCTTAACAAAATATAATATGGTAATGTCACATGGAAAAAAATTATGAAATGACAATGTCATACGATTAAGATCAAAATCTTACTTGATCTCAAAAATGATAGTAAATATGTAGTTAAAGTTGTAGCTAATCATATATACAACAAAAATTGATTTTTTTAATTGAGATTAATTAATTATGAATATTTTAGACATTGATTTTCTATAAAACAAAAACAAAGCAAACATTAGCCTACAATTGAATTTTGAGCTGACATTCCACAGAGACTTCATTCATAACATATATGTAAAATTTTGTGGCATTTCAAACATGTCTCACTTTATTTTGATTTAGAAAACATAAATACTTTTTATCAAGAGGAAACAAAATCAAAATAAATTAAGATATCTCTAACATGTTACAAAACTTTGTAGTTCACCTTGATAAAAAAAGTTATGATGTGCAACCCTATAATCATATTGTTTTCACCTCTTGAACACTTGATAATAAAAAAAGTCATAATATATTAAGGTATCTTATCAATGCTACAAAAATTTGCAAATTCCTTTCTATTTGTTATCATAGAAATCTATCATATAAGAATATTTGGGTCCTTGAAAAACCCTTTAATACCTCTTTCCCACCTTTCTATGCGGTAGCACATTTGGCAAAAATTTAGTCTTTTCATACCCATATCGTAACTATCAAACTGAACAAATGAGAAGAAACTACATCATTTATAAAAAATAGCTTCGTTTTCCTTTATATGCAAAATGAGTTACCTCTTTTTTCTAACCCATCATCGAAATCCTACTGATTTTAGAACCCTCCCTTTCTGTTTTCTGCACATAACCCGATATGTCCCATCTTAGCTGTTCTTCTTGCTTCTACACGCCTTTCACACTTCTCTACCCATCACCCATCTCTACCATAACTTCTCTTTTTGATCTCTCTTTCATTCGTCTTCTCACTCCCAACTTAATGGGGCTTCCGATTTCTCCATCTTCGTCTTCCTTCTTCCTCTCCATCTCTCGTTTAAACAGGTTGTCTGCAAAGTGTTTGATGAAAGTTTCAAACAAATCATTTTCTTAGCTTTTCTATTTCAGATTTGTGGTTGTTCGATGATGTTTTGTATTTATGCAGGCTACTCAACTTGCTTTCGTCATAAGCGTGACAACCGTCATGCTGTCGCAGAAACAATTTTTTACATTTTCTTCAATAGAGCTATTCCGAAATAGAAAACTCTATTTTTTCAATACTCACCCTTCTGTTCGAAACGATTAAAATTGCTTTCAATCCTTAATAATTAAATATCTATTGTGATTGTTGTTTTTATTTGAATTGAAACAAGCTAATTAAATATCTATCTGTGTCTATTATTTTTGTGTTTATTAGGGGATACCAACTGTTCGATAATTCGAGGAGAAGAAAGACTATACGTAATGGTTGGTGCCAGATATGTAAAATTGGTTGTGACAACACAGGTTTCAAGTTTATGAATATGAGCATTGAATTGACACACACACAAAGTGGACAATGTCAATTATAATTCTTGTGTTGAGATAACACAATTGCGAAAGGAAAGTGATGATCTAACAAGCATTTAGTGGTGAGGGATAAGAAAATAAGTTTATTTGAGCATGTCACCTCCAAACTAATTTTGTCATTAAGTTTATTTTGAATGTCTTATTCTATTTAGGAGGGAAAAGAATATCTTTACGAGATGAAATTGAAGAAAGCTACTTGAATCTACACCTCTTGCGAAGTGTTTCTCAGAATCCGTACTATTAGTACCGATTGCACATGTTTTATAGATTACAAATAAGATATTTTCATTCTTAATAATTAAATCAAGTGAAATTGAATGAAGTTTATAGTCTCTTATAATTGACAGTGGCTTCATCACAAATAGTTAAAATAGAAAATGACAAATTTATGAGAAAATATATTATACCTATTTTTAACCAAATCAAAAGGATAAATTGTTTATAGTCATAAAATACTATTTTTAACTTATAAGCAACCAAAAAAACCTGGAAGCTTTGTAGATATATTTTATCATGAAAATGCTCGTGTTCTTCTTCATGATGAGAACATATATCGTATTGAGTGTGTAAGTTTTTATTTGTTCCACTTCACTATTTAGATATACTCTAATTTTTCTTTTAACCGACATAGGAGTTCAATCAAATATTATGAAATAGGATCATTTAACTTAAACATGTTCAATAATTTTCTTGTGTATGATTTTAGTAAAATTATAAAATATGCGATGATCAATTTTTGATTCATTAACGTCTTTTTAAACATGTCTATGCTCATGTCTATTGACATTCATATGATAATGTCAATGTGGCTAATTTAGTGCAATTAGGGTTCTCATGGTGACACACATTCATATTTCTATGTTAGTGTAAAAACAACAATATTCTTTCAAATATATTCTTCATTCGCGACAATAGGTGGTATCCACTTATGGGTTTTATTAGAACTAATCGTTTGCAAAAAGCCATTAGTCTTAATGAATAATAATGGAAACAAATTTATTATTAATTCAATTATTTTATTAAATAGTACTAAAACAAAAATGATTTATAGAAAAAAATAATATTTTGTTGATTTAAATATTTTTATATACGAAAAAAAAAATTTTAATAATAATTTTTTTTGGTTAAATATATAATTTTATTGAATGACATAATATATAATTTTATTGAATGGCAAAATACATAACTTTATTGAATGACATAATATATAACATTTTACTAGTATTTTTTTTCACTAACATCTCTTTTTTTCTTGATTGGAACATGAATTACTTGTCTCTTAACAACACGGACGAATGGATTGATCTAATTTCCCTCATTATGATCATTTCTAATATATGATTCATTCGTTATAATATTTTCATCTTGATCATTTCTAATATGTGATTCATTCCCTCTAATATATGACTCATTTTCAACATCAATATCACCTTAATCTACATTGTTATCATCAATCACTTTGTTAGATAAAAGCACTATAGACCATTTCATACTTGTCGGATCAGTGACATAGAACACTTGTTTAGCTTGAGAGGTTAAAATAAAAGGCTCATCTTTGTACCCCCACCCTATTAAGATCCACTTGTAAAAATCCCGACTTATCCATTTGTATGCCACTATTATGTACCCACTTGCAATCAAAGATAGGAATCTGAAACTTCTCATAATCAAACACCCAAATGTGCTCGATAACCCCAAAATATGACAGATTTGCATATTTGGGGTTTAAATCCTTCATATTTGAAATGTGCATGTCTTCAACTACCACGGTGACACCATTATTTTGCATAGTACTTTTATCATCTTGTTCTTTGCTATAAAATATGTATATAATAACCACGTATTCGGTATAAGAAAACACATTCAAACCTGGACTATATGCTAAACATCTCAACCCTTCTGTTATTGAAGCGGGATCTAAATAAAACTTTGAATCAATATAATCCTTAAACCATGGTATAAAACTTTGATTGTACTCTCGTACTATCCAATTTTCATTTCTATTCAGATTTAAACTTCAGAGTACATCCTTGTGCATTTTAACATACGTCTCAACCTCGTTGTCATTATGCAGAACATATAAATGTACTTGATCCTGTTTAGACCTTAATACTGTCACAATTTTATTTCCAATTAACTTTTTTCCTTCTTCTTTTTTGAAAATATTAGATTTGGGGAGTCAAATGGACTGAACATTGGACAAATATTCAGTACAAAACTCAATCGCTTCTTTAACAATGTATCGTTCAACAATACAACCATTTAGACGATTTCGATTTTTCATGTACCCTTTTAATATTTTCATATGATGTTCAGTAGGATACATCCATCTCATATAAGTTGGTCCACACATTTGTGTCTCTTTCACAAGATGAACAACTAGATGTACCATTATATCAAAAAATGAGGGAGCAAAATACATTTCAAACTCACACAAAGTAATAACTATTTCTTTTTGCAATGTTGGTAAGATCTCAAGATCGATCACCTTACTACAAATTGACCTGAAGGAAAAACACAATTGAGTTATGACGCTTCTTACTTTTTTTTGGCAAAATAGAACATATACCTATTGATAGAAAATGTTCCATTATAACATGGTAATCACGTGTCTTTAAATTCTTTAACTTGAGGTCTTTCATAAACACAAGTCTTATAATATTTGAAGAGTATCCTTCTGAAATTTTAACTTCAATTAGAAACTTACACAATATTCTTTTCTCCTTTTAGATAGAGTATAAGTAGCAGATGATATCAATAACACTTTCAAATACATTTTTTTCCAATATGCATAACATCAAGAAAATGTCTTACATACAAAGACTTCCAATATGGAAATTTAAAAAAAGACCCCTTTTTCCACCCACATTTGACAATCGTATGTGCAAAAGGCTTGCCAAACCGAGTGCTCACATATTTCACTTTTTCAAAAATTTATTCACCTGTCAATGTAGCTGAAGCTCTACCGTGTTCTGGATTAGCATTGAATGCTTTTCTCTAGCCACGATATTGATGATTAAAATTTAAGAATCTACGATAATCGAAAAAGACATTCTTCTTAAAATTTTCCAATCGTGTCGTATCTGTTTTATCTTCACAAATAGGACACACACGTTAACCTTTAATGTTATACCCTGATATATTTTCGTATGCTGGAAAATCATTAATTGTGCCAAACAACGTCGACCTCAAATTGAAATTTTCTTTCCTATATCCATCATAAACCTCGACATCATTCTCCCACAAAATCTTTAAATCTTCGATCAAAGATGCAAAGTATACATCTATGTCATTCCCTGGTTGTTTAGGCCCAAAAATTAGCATATATAACATCATGTACTTACGCTTCATACATAGCCATGGAGGTAGGTTATAAATCATAATAATCACATGCCATGTGGTATGTGAGATACTTTGAATACCATGCGGGTTCATTCCATCAGTAGATAATGCCAAGCGAAGGTTTCTGGCTTCTTCTCCAAAATTAGGATAATCATTATCATTTTCATCCACTGTGGTGAATCTGTCAGATGTCGAAACTTTCCATCAATAATTCTTTCATCTGCATGCCAAGTCAAGTGTTTTGCATCGATTTCACTATGAAACATGCGTCTAAATGTCGAAATTATAGGAAAATACCATAAGACTTTTGCTGGAGACAATTTTTTCTTATATTGAGAGACATCACATTTAGGGCACTCATTTAACGATGCATATTCATTTCGAAACAAAATACAATCGTTTGGACAAGCATGTATCTTAACATAGCTCATTCCAATATAGCACAACATTTTTTGGCCTCATAGGTTCGATTAGGAAGAACATTACCCTTCGGAAACATATCTTTCATAAGGGCTAATAACTCTGAAACTTTTATCTGACCATCCATTGCCCGCCTTTAAGTTGTACAACTTTAATACCACAGACAATATTGTGAATTTAGTGCAACCTTTATACAATGGTTTCTCCACGTTGCTAACCAACCTCTCAAATATTTTGGGACAATCCTAAAGATCTTCTCCAAGTGCTTTTGCAATCACTTCGACTCGATCACAATCATATGTATCCGGGCCATTGTCGTCTGAAGCATAGGTCATATTATCCCTCGATTCAACATTCTCGTTACTTATATCACCATGTAATATCCAACATGTATGACTTCAATCAATTCCATGCCTTAGTAAATGCGATTTCAACCCAACTACGCCAACCCGACTCCCATAACAGCAAGCCAAGCAAGGACATTTCATTTGACTTGGGTCTTCAGCGTATTCAACAACAAACTCAATGAATTCTGATACCTCATTCTCATACTCTTTTGACAATAGATTGGAAGACATCCATTTTTTATCCATGGGCTTTACTAAGGTCATAGAACATAAACTTATAGGTCATAGAAAATTGAATTCGATGAATCTAATTTGAATATATATTTAATTAACTTTTCCAGTAATATTGCTACAAAAATATTTCATTTTAGGAGAGTGGAATACATGCGCCCTAAAATCTTCATAATATCTTGAAGTTAACTAGTTTACCAGAATCAAGCTAACAACATTGCATATAACCAAAATATAGGATATTTAAACACCCCAAAAAAACATTGTATATAATAAAAAAATAATGAATAATACATAATTTCTTCATGTATAAATAAACACACTAAAATATAGGATAGTTAAAAATAAAATAATGTAAAAAAAGACATACATTATTTTAATTAGTTGATCAATCATATTTGTCATGAATACTTAAAAGAAGAAGTAAGATAAAAAAACACATAACTATATCTATATATAAAGTTTTTAAGATGTAATATAGCTCTTACGTTAAGTCTTTATAGCATATATCTTCTTTCACCAACTTTTTTTTTATAAATGCAGGTATCTTTTGAAGTTGCAAGTTATTGAACAAGAAAAGTTAATGTCAATAGGCATCACCCATATGTTACAACCAAGATTATCATTTGAAACTAAATGATATAACACAAAAGATTTCATCAAAACCTTCGAAAATGACTCAATCAAAATGGAATCTAAATCAAAAATCTGTTATAACCCACCATTAGAAATTCACAAATTCATACCAATAAAGACCATGATACAAACAAAACTTTATTCAAAGTTTTCAACTCAATTTCAAAGTTTCATTCAATAACAATAATGGTATATAAGACAAATCAATTTGTACACAAAAAAACTCATAAACTTACGCCAACAAGAATTATGCTACAAACAAATATCATCATCTCACCATTTAAACAAACATCAATATTATCAACTTCAACACTAAAAATGTCATCAATATCAACTTCAACACTAAAACACTAACAATATCATCAATATCAACTTCAACACTAAAACACTAACAATGTCATCAATATCAACTTCAACACTAAAACACTAAAACACTAATAATCTCATCAATATCAACTTCAACACTAAAACACTAACAATGTCATCAATATCAACTTCAACACTAAAACCCTAACAATGCCATTAATATCAACTTCAACAAATTGATTATCACCCTGTTTACCGTGGTTATTGGTAAACAACCGCTGATCCTCCAAATGGTTACTTATTTGGTTACTCGCAGGATCGATCAGATTGATCCTAAGACATGGTTGATTTTGAGGTTTTGATTAAGTTGGATAATGATTAAATGACAAGAAAATAAAGAGGCTTTAAGTAAATTGCATGAAGAAATGGGATTGATAAAATAAATGAAGGCTTGAAATAAAGGGCTTCGACAGGAAAAGTAAAGAAGAAAGCAAGTAAAGTTTCTGGAAAATAAATGACTTTGATTAATAAAAGTGGTGTTTCACACATACATTCTCAACAATTCTTTCTCACACGCTGGGTACTCGAATCTATATGAGTGACTTTGTATATAATTGTGAACACACGCGAAAAACTGCGTGAACTACTACTATTTATACTAAAACATCCCAAGTAACCGTCGGGCAGTTACACTGCTTCGAGATGACTCCACTTGGCATGTTCTCAGCGTTCGATGCTCCAGATCTTTGCACGTTGCACTTGGTAACCGCTGGAAACCGTTTTCCCTCCAAACGCTTGAATTTTAAACCGTTCCACTCTGAACCATCGAACACCTTCGTCGAGAAGCATCTTCGACGAGAAACACCTTCGACGTCGAAGGCAACCAACTTCTCCGTTGGAAGAAATCCTCTAAGTACATTGCCATCTTTCGATGGGCATTTCGACAGACCCAGCTGGTCGAAAACATCCTTCAACTTTAATAGCTGATATTAATAAAAACAAGGGTGTCGAATTTAGGAGCCAACAAATTGCCCCCCAAGAATGCCTTATTTCGACTCTGAAAGAAAAAGGCATTCTTTGAAATGCCATTCGACACCTGTCTTTTCATTCTTAGTCACAAATTAAATTGTGCACTTTTTGTCTTCTACCAACCACTGACAATCCCAAGGAAAAGCCATCATTTCATCCGTACCTAAGGCGTCACTTCAGTACGGCGTGCAGCGTGCCAAACGTCTTTTCACAAATTGTCATCATGACAATTCCCAAAAACAAGGGCGCACGCTGCACCATTTCATTTCTGCAGAACGACTACAACAACAGGGAGACGCCACGTGTCCCACTACCTTCTGCAACATTAAATGGCATTAAATGTCCTCGAATTTGGGGATTTCCCCAACTACTATAAATAGCGCCAAGTACCCATTGTGGGACTTTTTCACGCTACCTTGCCTTCAGATATTCCTCATTTGCATACAAACTCTTGCCACCTTTGCAAACCACCTGTTCTTCACTTCATCTTCAACCTTAGTATCAACAATGGCATCCGGTTCTTCCACCGCTCCTAGCGCTAACATCCCCTCTGGAAACGTTAAACCCAAGATTTTCTCCACTGCTCCCGTAGTTACTCCCACGGGCCCACGAAGGGTCCCTGAGCCCTTGGACATTGCTGTACGTGATGCTTATTCACGCCACCTCATGATTCCGGTTGGATATTCCAACCAAATCTTTGCCATGTCTGGCCCATTATACCCAAGCATTGCTGAAGCCATGAAGATCAAAAGCTACTTTCCGGTACTTGAAAAACTCAAACCGGTTGGATGCTCCAAGAAAGATGCAGAGGATAATGAAGATCCTGCTAAGGAGAAAATCAACCTCCGTTTCTTCAATAGAGGTGTTAGGGCTTTCAGGTCTAGCCCTAGCCTCACTCCTGACTATAGTGCTTGGCTGGAAAAAATGGAGAAACGCCAGGCTTCGATCTGGAAAGACATGGGGATATTCGAACTGGTTATGTTGTCGAAGACGGGTCTTAACTATTCCCCAGTGGAATGCTGACTCCCACGCTCTTCGACGTGGCCGCCATCACTGGCCTTCGACCCACTGGGGACTACTTCGACCCAGAGGAAATGTCGGAGGATCAGATTGGATTCTCTGCCACAAAACCAACCTACACCACCTTCATCAATCACTACCATGATAAGTCGACGGACACTGTGTCGGATGTAGAGCATATCGCGTTTCTAGCCCTATGGCTGTCACGCTTTGTGTTTTGCACCAAGTCTTTACAGGTGACCAAGAAGATGGTCACTCTCGCCACTCAACTCCACCATGGCCAAAATATCTGTTTGGCAGAATTGATTTTGGCGAATCTGTACGAGTCGATTAGCAACGGAGCGACTCTTCTGAAGATCATCGAGAACAGAGCCAGTCTGCTGCTTGCTGGACCTTTTTGGCTGCTTCAGCTGTGGCTCAATGCCACCTTCGAGTCTTTCTTGCCTCAGAGGACTCAAATAAATGAGCAGGCTCCGGAAATAGCAAATAGGTGCATCAAAGGCACCAGATTGGCTCTGCTGACCCCAACGGAAGATGAGCTGGAGCTTCAACAAACTTTTACAAACTTCATCTTGATGTTTGCAAAAAGGAAAGAGTTTGCTTCGACCATGGCTCCGTTTGCTCGACGAAAGGTTGGCCCAGAGTGGTTCACGAGGCCACATCCTAAGGCGTCAAGTGGTCCTCAGGTCGAAGAGCATACAACAGTGTGGGAGGCATTTCTCACACCAAGAATAATGCCCCTGCGATTCAAGAGCTCCAAGACTCACTTGAGTCTAATCGCGTATCAACCAAACCTGGTGTCTCGCCAGTTTGGTATTATTCAAACACTACCTTCTCCAATTTTTCCCAGGGAGAAGTCTATGTTATACTTTTGCAACGACTACACTGAAGACGCTGCCACTAAGCATATCGGCAGGTATGCTGGTCGAACAGTCCTTTCGTTGTTTGACTATCAGCTTAACTTTCTCTGCTCACCATCCTTCGAGGAGTGGTGGAAAAGTTACTACACTGAGGAGTTTTTCGACGAGAAGGACTTCGTGGAAGAACTTCAGAAGTCTTTTGTTCTTGTCTTGGACAAAATAAAGAAATGTAAGTTCCTCCTTCCGAATTACTTTGTCTTTCCCTTTCGACTGGTAACCTGTTAATTATTTTGTCTACTTTCAGTTGTTCGAAAGCCTGCAGCCAAGAAGGCTGCAGAAGGCCATCAGGGGGGAGGCCCCTTAACAAAACCTCCACCACCGGCGAAAACTATAGCACCGGCGAAGACCACAACAAACCAACAGGGGGAAGGTCCTTCGAAAAAGCCTTCTGCATCGGTAACCAGACTTTTACCATTTTCTTCTGGCTTTAACATTCTGACTTTCGATGCAGCTTCTAAGTCGAACTCCAATTGGTTTTTTAGGCACCTTCACCCAAGAAACGACCAGCACTGACGGTCGAATCTGGGAGTGACAAAGAAGATGATTCTCCCCCTGCTCCTCTTAAAAGGAGAAAGCTGAAGAAGGACGTTCCTCTTCCTGAGGCTCGAACAATCAGAATAAAGGTTGCTGGGAGAAAGCCCAGGCCACCTCCAGTAATCATTGAAGAGCCAACGGAGGAGGAACTAAATGTTCTTCTCAATAAACCTGTCGAAAGCGACAATTCCAGCCCTGGGGCTGAAGCTCCCTTGCAGGTAATCTCTTTGATCCCTTTTTAACTCAGGTGTCGATACCCACGTTCGATTATGTCTCTTTCTAACTTAGAAGATTCTTCTTCTTCTTTTTTCAGGACACCACTGAAAGCTCAGCGCCAAGGACTTCTGAAACATTGGACTCTGCTGAACTCAGTAGGCCACAAGAGAAAGACTTGGCGAACGATGAAGCCAACACTGAAACAAATGAAGCCAATGCTGAGACAGCAGAACAACCAACAGAAGATCCACAAACAGAAGAGCAACAACCAAAAGAGATTCAGGTGGTTGATCTGTCGGAAGAAAATCGTGACGAAGGGGACCGCGGTGATGCTGGCGAAGAGGATCAAGGTGACGCCGGCAAAGGGGACCATGATGACGCTGGTACTGCCGCAGTCCAAGTCGAAGAGAGTCAAGTCGAGGCAAATGCTACTCAACAGCCTCAACCCCAAGACAACGCCGCTGCAAAGGTTGTCACCTCAACAAAGCATAGGTCGAAAGAAGACTTAGAACTCCTGAAGCGAACTGATCCTGTTGGCTATCTGAACGCCATCATCGAGAGCAAGGGAAGTTCGTCTGATGTTAGTCAGGAGGCTTCTACTCTGTCGGGGAAGTCCACTGAAACTTCTCCTCTCGATGAGGCTTTGACGAAGGTTAAGGCTCAGTTCTTCAAGAAGGATTTGATGAAAGCTTTGGAGGGGGACCCTACTGCTCCATCGTATTTGGGGGCTGTTTTGAATGCCGTAGACTTGCTAGCTGTGCCTCCGGAGGTTTCAGGCTTTATCATGGAGTTACACTCCATTATTGATCAAGTCTCAGCAGATTATCAGCGACAAAGGGGCTTTAATAGCCAGCTTGAAGTGTTATATGGCAAAAGCTCTTCTGCATGGACTGCTGTAGCAGAGACAACTTCTCGAATTGCGGAGTTGTCGAAGCAAAAAGCATCTAAACAAGAAGAAGTTGATGCCATCGATTGAGAGAATGCTTCCATCAAGGCGCAAATCGAAGAACTAGAGGCTAAGATGAATGCCAATACTAAGCACAAGGAGGAACTTCTCTCGACTGTTCCAGACACCGAAAGTCAAGCTGAAATAACGCAAGGCCTAGAATTTGCTGAGAAAGCTCAAGCCTTCGACGATCAAATTGCCAAGCTTGCCCAGGCGAATGCCTTGTGCAACAAAAGATTGGAGTTGCAGCAAACCAAATACCTTCTACTCAAAGATTCCATCCCCTTCTGATCGATTCAGCCCTTTAACCATCTATTGTAATATGTATTCGACAATATTGCCATTTTGGCTAATTTATAAAAATTTTCCATTTTGGCTTATTTATGGTTAATTTAGTCGTTACTTGTTATTTATTTTTATCTCTTGGAGTATAGGTTTGTACTTTTTCAAATATTTACCATTTACTCTCAAGAGCCTTTTATCTTCACCTAACTCTTCGACTTCATAAGCTCCACCAGAAAAAGTCTGGATAACTCTGAATGGTCCTTCCCATTTGGGTGACCATTTTCCCATGCTTCGATCCCTTCGATCCATGGGAAGAATCACCTTCCAAACTAGTTTTCCAGGCGAAAATGCCTTAGGTTTCACCTTTTTATTATATGAGTCTTCTACTCTTTTCTTCTGAAGCCTGAGTAGGTCAAGAGCGCGCAATCTTTCTTCATCTAAATCTACTAGTTCGTCTAACATCATATCCCAATAAATTTCAGAGGGAATATCATGATGTCTCTGAACCCTTGCAGATTGAAGACAAATTTCTGCTAGCAACACTGCGTCATGGCCAAAAGTTAGCCTATATGGTGTTGTACCTATGGCTTCTTTTAGGGACGTTCGACAGGCCCACAAAATCTGGTCTAACGTCTTATGCCAGTTTTTTGGCTTCTTCCCAACATGCTTTTTTATCAAGCCAATCACTACTTTGTTCGCTGCTTCGACTTGACCATTTGCCTGTGCATAATAAGGCGTTGATGTTAGGAGTTTAAAGCCCGTTTCCTGAGCGAATTCCTGCATCTTTCGACCGGTGAAAACTGATCCTTGATCAGTTGTTATAGTCTCAGGGATTCCATATCTAAAGATAATGTTCTTTTGAATAAATTCAATGACATTTTCTTGGTCTACATTGACTAAAGGGATAGCTTCGATCCACTTAGTAAAATAATCAATGCCTACCAATATATACTTCTGGCTCTTTGATGATGCCGGTCGAATCTCTCCAATGAGGTCCAACGCCCATCCTCTAAAAGGCCAAGGTTTCACTATCGAGTGAAGTTCGCTTGTTGGTACATGTTGGATGCCTGTATGGACTTGACATTCTTGGCAACCTTTAGCGAACTCGACACAATCTTTCAACATGGTGGGCCAGTATAGTCCCTGTCGAAACAACAACCATTTCATCTTATGGCCTACTTGGTGAGCCCCACATGCTCCAGCGTGCATAGTCGAAAGGGCTATGTATGCCTCAGTTTCACTTAAGCATTTTAGCAATACCCCTTCAGGCGTCTTTTTAAATAACTCATTTCCCATGAGTACGTAACTCAACGCCCTGTACCTTGTTTTTCGTTCTGTCGAAGCTACTGGGTTTTGAAGATAATCCACGATGGGCTTCCTCCAATCTTGCTCTGAAAAATTATCTATGAACGAAATTTCGAAGTTACTTTGATCAGCATATCCTAGTCTTGTTGATTCCAAGTCTGTTGGTGATAGACAAGTTTCCTTTATCTTTTCTCGAACTTCGATTGCTCTTTGTAATCTCGTTTTTGAAATCTTGTATCCAGATGCAATTTGTGCCAAGTCGTTGGCTATTTGATTTTCCAATCTGGGTATGTGTCGAATATTGACCATTTCAAATTTTTTCAATAAACGATTTGCTATCACAAAGTACATAATGAGATTTTATCTTATGCATTTATATTCTTTTGTGACTTGCTTAATGACTAACTCTGAGTCTCCCATTATTTCGACTCGAGTTGCCCCCAATTCCAACAATATTTCAAGGCCAGTAATTAGAGCTTCATACTCAGCCTCATTGTTCGAACAAGAACCTGATATCTTGTACTTGAATGTTGTTGGAATTTTTTCTGGAGAAATAATCAAGACTCCTACTCATGTTCCATCTTTATGGCTGGAACCATCGAAGTAGAATTTCCAAGGTTCTATCTCCACGTAATTAACATTCTCAACTTGAATTGAGTGGTCGACTATAAAGTCTGCAACCACTTGTCCTTTTACTGCCTTAAGAGGCATAAAGGTCAAGGAGTATTCAGTTAATGCTAGTGCCCACTTGCCAATTCGACTGTGCAAGATGGGTTTCGACAACATGTACTTGAAAACATCAAAATGAGACGAAACATACACATC
Source organism: Vicia faba (assembly GCA_948472305.1). Taxonomy (NCBI): domain Eukaryota; kingdom Viridiplantae; phylum Streptophyta; class Magnoliopsida; order Fabales; family Fabaceae; genus Vicia; species Vicia faba. Next base: position 754,078,700 of record OX451736.1, on the reverse strand, counting down.
AACTGGTTTTATATATTGCTTGAGTTTTGTACAAGAGAAATACAGACATAGACACAATTTTTCAACTTCGCTATATCTAGTTTCTGCATCGTTCAAAACTCTACTAAGATAGTAAATGGGTCTTTCGACTCCATTCTCATCTTCTTGGGCTAACATGCTTCCCAAAGTTTTGTCGGATGCAGCTATGTACAATCTCATACTCCTATTGCTACAAGGAGGCACCAAAATAGGTGGCTTGGTGAGGTACCCTTTGATTTTGTCGAAGGCTTCTTGTTGCTCTTGCCCCCATTCGAATCTCTCTTTATTCAGTCGAAGTAAGGGTGAAAAGGCTTGAGATTTCCCACTTAGGTTAGATATGAATCTTCTTAAGAAATTTATCTTGCCTAACAGAGATTGCAGTTCCTTCTTATTCGATGGCGCTTTCGCCTCCAGAATAGCCTTCGTCTTGTTCTGGTTGATTTCGATTCCTTTCTTGTGGACAACGAAGCCCAAGAAATCTCCAGCTTTCACACAGAATGCACACTTCAAAGGGTTCATCTTCAGACCATGTTCTCTCATTCTTTCGAATGATTGTCGAAGGTGGTCAATATGATTCTTCCTGGAAACAAATTTTATAACAATGTCATCAATATATACTTGCATAAAAGTGTTAATAAAATCATGGAAGATAGAATTCATTGCTCGCTGGTATGTTGCCCCAGCGTTCTTTAGGCCAAAAGGCATCACTACCCATTCGTAAGTGCCTAGAGCCCCAGGGCATCGAAAAGTTGTTTTCGACACATCCTCTTCAGTAATGAATATTTGATTATATCCTGAATAACCATCGAGCATACTCAGGTATTCATAGCCAGCGGCAATCGACTAGCATTTCCGCCACAGGCATAGGATATTCATCTTTGGGTGTAGCAGCATTCAAATCTCTGAAATCTATGCACACCCTTAATGTACCATTTTTCTTAATTACTGGCACAATGTTTGCAATCCATTCGACATACCTCGTAACGCGTATGAATTTGCACTTCAGCAGTCTTTCGACTTCCGTTTTGATCTTCGACAGTATTTCTGGAGCGAAGCGTCTTGGACTTTGCTTGATCGGCTTCTTCCCAGGTTTGATTGGCAACTGAAGTTCTACCAATCCTCTGTCGAGACCAGGCATTTCGTCGTAATCCCATGCAAAACAGTCCTTGAACTCTTTCAACAATTGGATTACTTCCAACCTAAGTTCTGGGTCAATTTTCGCGCTGATGTAAGTTGGCTTTTTCTCTGACCCTTCGCCTAAGTTGATTTCTTCTAAAGGATCTTGCGCTAACATTTTAATGTTGTTCGCCAAGGGGTCCTTTTCGAAGCCCAAAGGCTCATCGTCATAGATGGCGTCGAGCCTCTGTTCCTGCATTCCTTCTGGCATAATATCAGGAGGTTCTGGATCGAAATCCTTTCCAGGACCTGCAGCAGATAACTGTTGATCATTGGCCTGTGTGGCCATGTACTTTACTTCGGCTTCGAGAGCCGTTATCATCTTTGTTTCGGCTACGTAAGCCGAAATTCGCTTCAATGATTGTGACTCAGTCATTATCACTGAATTCACTTCCCCAACCAGTTGGTTGGATATCAGTTAACCCACTGAAGTCTATGTGGGACAAGTCTTTTCTGTCCCATTGAAAACCATGCTCAGGGTGCAGGTATAGGGAACAAAAAGTATTTGGCGCTGGCGCCAAGTCGAAGTCAGGTGTTGGACATGGCCCTATGTGAGCCAAGTTCTTGTCGAAATCTGCCAGCCCTAGGTGATTCACTTCGCCTAGGCAATAGCTTTGATCTGCTTCTATGTTTTTGACCATCCCATCTGGACGCCATAGCAGCAACCTCTGGTGCATTGATGATGGCACAGCTCCAACACCATGAATCCATTCACGGCCCAACAAATGATTATAGTTAGGTTTGGCCGATATGACCATAAACATTGTTGGTCGAAGGATAGATCCCACCTTGATATCCAGTTGGATCACTCCCATAGTGGTCCCTATGCCGCCCTCATAGTTCGACAAGACCATGTTGTGAGGCTTGATGTCCTCATCCCTTTTGCCTATTTTCCTTAGCATAAAGTGAGGAATAATGTTGATGGTTGCTCCACAATCCACCAAGATTTTATTCACTGTAGTTTCTTCGAGTTTAGCCCTTATAAATAAAGGCTTGAGGTGATTTTTCATCGCCTCTGTAGGTGGTTCTAAGAACCCATTTTGCTCCTCAGTAGTGCCATTATCCATGACGAAATAACACACTGGCCTATGTTTGGCCATTTCTTGCTCCACTTCCCAATCACTTGTTTCGACCTCCACCTGTCGGTTGAACTCTCTGGGCAGCACTGAGACTATATTCACCATGATGTCCAAAGTGTCATCAGACTCAAAACTATCTTCGTCATCGACTTCACCTTGGTTAGGCCAAACTAGCCTGTTGGTTACTGGCTCTCTTTCCAGAGGTTTCCTTTGCTTCCTTAGAGGAACATTTGAACTGGTTTCTGCCTTTGGTTCATTAGCAGCCTCCCTCTCAGCTTTTCGTCGCCTCTGGTATCTCCTCCATTGAGATCGAGACATGGGATTTTTCCCTTTGTAGTTGCTTGACACTTGTGTAACTTTAGGGGCAGCAACTTGAGGCTCTTTCTTTTGTGTTAAAGATGAACCCCTTGGCACATCGAAAGAGTACCATCTTTCCTCGCTTGGCCTCTTTCGACCAGATGTTTTGTACCATGTATCTACTGGCACATTAGTTGGAGGCCTGAAAGTCAATGGCCTCTTTTCTTGGTTTGAACCTCTTTGGGAGGCTCTTCTGGGATCATGTCGAAGATCAACATTTTCCCTTCTCTTATTTGCTGCTCTTACGCCTTGAATATGTTCAGCAACTTTTTTGTCAAAGATCGAACTGCATCTTGGACACAACATCACTTCTGACTTCTTTTTCTGGCATCTTTGCAGGAAATCTGCCAGATTTTCATTCTCCCGAGGGAAAGCAGTCTTGTTAGCTTGTTCTTGCCTCATGGCCTCCTCTGATGCTTTTGGTTCAGAGACTTCGACCATGTTGACATTCATGGTATCTTTGTTGGCAAGAGTCAACTGCTTCATTTGAATCTCCAAGTCCTCTGTCTGGCCTTGAACTGGGGCCAAGTGAGAACTGGGTTTTGGTCCAGATTTTTGGGCTTCAACTGTCTCCAGCTTTGGGCTTTCGACCGCTTTCTGAACCGCTTCAATTGTCTTTCTGGATAAATTCCCAGAAAAACTGCCAAAGATTGGCATGTTGACATGGTCCTTTGAGACTTCGACCATTGTGATTCCTGGCCTCTTCGACTGGCTTCTGGATGCCTCGATCACGTTCACCTCTGAAGGTTCAGCATAGTGGGCTTCAGCCTGCAACGGATTAGAGTCCACAGCCATGGGGGTCTTGTCAGCAAACTTCAACCTCCCTTCTTCGATAGCGTCTTGCACAAGATTCCTGAAAAGAAAACATTGAGAAGTTTTATGGCCCAAAAAATTATGATATTTGCAAAAGCCTCTCTTCTTTCTTTGATCAAGAGGAGGCACTTTTACCCCTGGGGGTACTATCATTTGGCCATCTTTTACAAGCAAGTCAAAGATCTCATCACATTTTGTAATATCAAAACTATAAGTCTTTTTGGGGAACCTATCGTTGGTCCTTTCTGGACCAGTGGGATTTTTCCCACTTGAGGGGACTAACAGTTTGCAAGAGTATGGTAGCCCTTGTTTTAGTTCCGCTAAATCGACTTCTCCTTCTTCGATAATTACAGTGTTGTCGAAGGATTCTGGATCTTCGTCATCCATCTCAACATACGCTATCCTCTCTCTCTTATGAGTTTTCGTTGCCTTTGCTTTTTCAGCTTTGAGGCGTTCTACCTGTCGAACTCTATCGGCCAGTTGGGCCATGTCTCTCAGGTATTGAGTGTCTAACTTCTTCCTAATGGAATAATCTAAACCGCCTGCGGCTATCTCTACTAACTCATGTTCTGGCACTTGTGTAAAACATCTTGCTTTGAGCAACCTAAACCTATTTAGATATTCGTCTATAGGTTCAGTGAAACGTCTCTTTACACTGGCCAATTCTTTCAGGCTTATCTTGGTTTGCCCCATGTAGAATTGCTCGTGGAACAATCTTTCCAACTGGGTCCAATGATGGATCGAATTGGGGGGAAGAGTTGTAAACCAAGTAAAAGCGTTCTTTGTTAAAGAACTTGGGAAGTACTTAATCCTCAGGTTTTCGTTGTTTGAAATATCTCCTGCTTCGATCAAGTATCTCGCCACATGTTCGACAATAGATTCTGTCGTGTCCCCAGAGAACTTAGTGAATTTGGGGACTTTACATCTAGGAGGTAAGTCTGTTTGCAACACGTATTCTGACAGCGGGGATGTAAAGTTGGGCCTTCGAAAGCCCATGTTCATCCCATTTTGAGTCATGATCCTTTCGATCATGGTTGCCAGATTATTTTCCAAACCCATGTTTTGGTATTGGATATGCTGAATTACTTCGTCAGCATTTTGGTTTCTGTTAACTAATCTTACCTCTGGGGTTATTACCCTAGGTTCCTCGACAGGTTGCTCCAATCGTGCCCTAAGGTTTTCTTCGACAGGTTGTTGGACTTGGTTGATAGTGGTTTCTTCCTCTAAGAATACACCCTGGTTTCCCCTTATTTGCGCCCTTTGGGGCTGTCGAATAGGTTGGGGTACTCCAAAGAAATCAGCCAAACGCGTCATTTGCGCTGTCATCTGCTGATTCGATTGAGTAGTGTTTTGTATTAGAGGGTTCAACACTGTACTTAAAGTTTGTGCCAACATTTGAACCATATCATGGTTGCTTTCGTCCATTTGTTGCCTCAAGACTGCTGTCGAGGCATTTGTAAGGCCATGTGCTACTTGGTACGTTCCTCCTAAGAGTTGGGTCCTATTTCTATTCGCCATACCTACTCCAGAACCTTGGAGTGGCGAAGAGGCACTCACTAAAGGGTCTGAAAAAGTGGACGCAGCGTTCGTCAGGCTAGCCAAGTCAGAAGTTGGCATGCCATAGAGTGGTTCTCGATTATGACCGCCTGTCATAAATCCTGGGGGAACATAAGGCCTTGTGCCTAAATTTCCCCTTGGTGGGGGAGTTCCCAAAGGCACTCTGGGGCCCGTGAACGGAGGTAATGGCCCCGTTGTTGTGACCGTTACTGCTGGTGTTGAACCAGCGGTTATCGCTTCACTTACGGTCGGGATAACCGTTGCTCCCACATTCGTTTGTGGGATTTCGTTATTGTTTGGCGGATTCGCCATCTCTTCCCCTCTTCTGGCAGTGTTGGTATCGTTAGTGTATATTCTACCACTTCTCAATAACATGCACCACTCCTCGAAAAAGATGAGATTATGTTTAAAAAGGTTAAACTTCAAAAATTAACACACAGTCCCACCGGGTGTGCCAATTTGTTTACCGTGGTTATTGGTAAACAACCGCTGATCCTCCAAATGGTTACTTATTTGGTTACTCGCAGGATCGATCAGATTGATCCTAAGACATGGTTGATTTTGAGGTTTTGATTAAGTTGGATAATGGTTAAATGACAAGAAAATAAAGAGGCTTTAAGTAAATTGCATGAAGAAATGGGCTTGATAAAATAAATGAAGGCTTGAAATAAAGGGCTTCGACAGGAAAAGTAAAGAAGAAAGCAAGTAAAGTTTCTGGAAAATAAATGACTTTGATTAATAAAAGTGGTGTTTCACACATACATTCTCAACAATTCTTTCTCACACGCTGGGTACTCGAATCTATATGAGTGACTTTGTATATAATTGTGAACACACGCGAAAAACTGCGTGAACTACTACTATTTATACTAAAACATCCCAAGTAACCGTCGGGCAGTTACACTGCTTCGAGATGACTCCACTTGGCATGTTCTCAGCGTTCGACGCTCCAGATCTTTGCATGTTGCACTTGGTAACCGCTGGAAACCGTTTTCCCTCCAAACGCTTGAATTTCAAACCGTTCCACTCTGAACCATCGAACACCTTCGTCGAGAAGCATCTTCGACGAGAAACACCTTCGACGTCGAAGGCAACCAACTTCTCCGTTGGAAGAAATCCTCTAAGTACATTGCCATCTTTCGATGGGCATTTCGACAGACCCAGCTGGTCGAAAACATCCTTCAACTTTAATAGCTGATATTAATAAAAACAAGGGTGTCGAATTTAGGAGCCAACACACCCAAACCAAAATAAATTGGTAAATTCTTAAACGCTACTTTTTGATTCAGAAGCAAATTATGTATATTAGAAGCTAACCTAATGTGAGTTTGGATTCTTGGAAGGGGCGGTGGAGGCGGAGGCAGAGGGTTTCTTCTATTTTCGGTGTAGGCAGAGGGTGGATACCCAGAAACCAGAGGCAGAGGCGAAGGGGCGGGCGAAGGCGGAGGGTGGAGGAAACAAAGGCGCAGTCGGAGGCGGAGAGGAAATGTTTCGTAGGCGGAGGGATTTCATGAATGTGAGTCGGAGGAAGAAGAAAACAAAATGTAATAAAGAGGAAAACCTATAATTTATTTTTTAATTTCAATTTTAATTAAACTTAGGCAACACTTTTAGAAAGCGCTTTATAAAGTGTGGCATTAGCAGCGCTTTTTGTCTATGGTAGCGCTTTCAATTGTTGGGCCTATGGTAGCACTTTTCTAAAGCGCTTTCTAATGTTAGGCCTATGGCATCGCTTTGTAAGAGCGCTTTCTAATGTTGGGCCTATGAAAACACTTTTTAAAGGGCTCTCTAATATAAGCATATGGCAACGCTTTCTTAAAGTGCTTCTATTGTGAACCTAAGGCAACACTTTTTCTCAATTTTAGGCAGATTTTTTTTATAAAGCGCTGTTTAATGTATATAGTTTTAAATTTTAAATTTTTATCGAGACATATAGCAACGCTTTGGTAAAAAAGAGTTGTCTATGGTGTGTTGCCTAAAAGCTGTTTTGGCGTAGTGCTTGACGTATGATGGATAAGATATGGTCTATCCTTAGATGGGACACTCATTTTTCTTTCGAAATTTGAACGCACAGTCGAATTAACTAAAGACTATCCCTCCCCAGGTTAAATGTGAACATTTTTTCGTACAAAAGAAACTTCTACTTCAAGGTTCAAAGGGGTTGATGAGGGTTTCACTCCCTTATATCTCCGGTGTTTAGGGATTTAAAACGATGCCTTACATTGTCAGTCGGGTTTTATTCAAAAGCATACGACTAATGATTTCACACATTTTGTTTTCATCATTCTCCTTTTGATTTTTTTGGCTTAAAACAAGAGTTTGATACTGATAAACATGAAAATAAATGGGTAAACACAAATGGATTGATTCGAAGTAAGCATATGCAGTGTATTATTATTATCATTCAAAACAAATGAGTTTACATGCGAGTAACACTTTAACAAACACATAAAATTACAAATGAAAATGCATAAATGATTTAATGATTGTCAATGCCAAGGAGACTCTCTCAGGCTTGACTTATTGCTTTAGGGGATACTTTATAATCTTAGAATCTGTCTGAGCAAGGGACTTAATTTTATGCGCATACCTCTTAGAGTGAATGTGATTGCCTTTAACTCAATCAAGTCTTGCACATTATTCTTTAAAGCTCGATAGTTCTCAATTGAATAGCCAGGCCCCCTGAGTGGAACTCGCATCTTGCATTTACATCGTATCCTGGAGGAAGAGGTGTTGAAGGAGGCACAAACTCTCTTACCTCAACCAATTGATGATGGAGCAAGTGAGGAAGTAATTGAAGGTAAGACATAAGAATTGAATTCGTCGTTCTTTCAGGATTCCTTTACTTCCGTCGTTTCTGCTGAGAGTAATTATGTCGTTGAGACTGATTCATGTATTGATTATGCTGAGGAGGCGCATACTATGGCGACTGTCTTGGCATGTTATTGCTGCTGATGAGGAACTAACTGAGGGACTGGCTGTTGTCGGGCCACCCGAGGTTGTTAAGTTAAAACTGTGACATATGCCTAAGAATTATATGAAGAAGGGAAAAACACAAGAAGGGGGAGGGGTTGAATTGGGATCTCAAAACATAATGAAAAGAACACGTTGATTTTTATCCTAATTCGTTTGAACTCAAACTACTGCAGTCCACCCGCCAAGGTGATTTCACCTCTCTCCAACAAGGTCTTAATCCACTAATCAATCTTGATTACAAATCTACTTTGACAACTGCCAAAGTCTTCTTGAGTCCAAAACCACAACCCGGTTTTCTCAAGGAAATTCCTAAACAGTAATTGAATAAATGTGTACAATAGTGTTTCTAAATAAAATAGTATCACGAGCAATGATGTTTTACACAGTTTGAATATGAACATTTGAGGATGAACAATGATTGTTGCGTTACTGTACTTTCACGTGAATTCTTCTTTTTGTACGCAGTAGTTCATCACTTGAATTCTTATTTTTGTTTTCTTTATATAGGCCATGCAACAGTGACATAAAGAAGATGCTTTTGGTATATTCATAACACAAGTTAATAAACTTTCCAAACCAGGAGATTCTTGTCTGTTTGTATTCGTTACTTTTGATATTGAATTGATAAAATACAACGCTTCAGAACTTCTCACATCAAAGATTGAATGTTACCGTTAAGAGTTCTTTACAGCTTGTATCAGAACTTTACAGATTAGAGTATCAGAGATCCTATTTTACAATGCTGGTGCATTCAGAAGTTGTAACAGAACTTCTTCATATAAGTGTGTCACACAGATTTTCTTCTAAGAAGGATGCATCTGATTCTATCATAGTACTCTCATCTTCCGTGCTCGCATAACCAGAACTTCTTGAAGACCGTCTATGCTCCTTACATCAGAATGTCTTTTTCACATCAGAACTTCCTGCATGTAAAGATACATTTATTAGCGAGCATATTTGTTTATTAAAACATAATTTGGTTCTACATCCCTGCAAGAGTTTTGATGATAACAAACACACACACACACACACACACACACATATATATATATATATATATATATATATATATATATATATATATATATATATATATATATATATATATATATATATATATATATATATATATATATATATATATATATATATATATCATGTGTTTGTTATCATCAAAACTCTTGCAGGGATGTAGAACCAAATTATGTTTTAATAATCTCCCCCTTTTTGATGATGACAAAAACTTGTATATTTTGATGGAGTATAAAGAACAAAGAATAAAAACTCTCCCTGAGTAGAATACTCAGATAATGAGAAAATAAAATACTTCCCTGAAGATCTTCTGATAGGTGGTCAAAATATCACTGATTCTCCCCCTTTTTATCAATAACCAAAAAGTAGGAAGTTGCTTGAGAAGGTGTGACAATCATTTTCTGGATTCAACTGAGATTCTTTAGAGAGCTTTTGATGTTGTATTCTCATTCCCGTTCCCAATAGTTTCAGAGCCAATAACTTTTTGTTTCTGATTGCCTCTGAAGCTTGCGAATCCTTTAAATTCCAGGCTTTGGAACATATGCTTTCTTCCTTCCATGTGTAGAGAGCATCTAGAATCTAGGTGTTAGGACTGGTGTTTCAACCTTGCTGTTAAAAATATCTGTAACATAGATGATTTTGTATTTTGGTACCCATATCTTTTTGGGTCCATGACTGTTAGAGTTTCCAAAATTCTTTTTGAATTTTGGTTTAGCAGAAAACACTTTACTGGTATATTTTATATCATGTGTTTGCCCAGTAGTGAAGTGAGAATAAAGAGGAGTGCGTTTAATAACCAGATCCTTAACTTTCTTAGGTTGGGATACTTTACCTTTGTATCTTATACCTTTTCTGCCATTTCTGCTGACTCCATAGATCATTGAAGCCATCTTGCTTCTATCTATGTTTTTAATGAGGAATTTTTGAAAGTTATGATCATATTCCTTTATGATTGTATCAGGGTTACTAGGAACTTCTGAGACAATTTCCTTCTGAGTATTTTATATATCATTTTCAAGTTTTAAAATTTTTTCTTTCAACTCAGAGTTTTCTAATCTCAAATTCTAAGTTTCTTCAGAGTCAGAAACTAGATCCTTTTTCAGGTTCCTGTTTATGACTCGAAGCTTCTGATACCTTTCTAGAATTTTTGACAGACTCTCCTCTAATTGAGATCTAGAAAAGTTAGAAAATACCTCTTCTGACTCTGAGTCTGATTCTGATTCGGATTCTGATTCAAAATATTCGGGGATATCTGATAAGTTATCCATTTGAGCTATATTGGGTCGTTCATCTTTTGATTCTGTTCCGTCTTCATAAGATTGAGAATCATCCCATGTTGCCATAAGACTTTTCTTCTTTTCCTTAACAAACTTCCTTTTTGGTTTCTCCTTCTGAAGCCCTGGACAATATCTTTTGTAGTGCCCTTGCTCTTTGTATTCATAGTAGGTAATGTTTCTGTTACTGGATTCTCTGTATCCAGAAGATGGTTCAGATTGATTCCATGTTCTTCTGGAATTTATGAATTTCCTCTGCCTGTGCTTCCACAGCTGATTGATTCTTCTGTATAGGAGGAACAATTCACCTTCTTCTGATGAGGATTCGCTAGAGTTTTCTGCTCCTGCTTTTGCCTGCAAAAATTTAGTTTCATATTTATTAGATTTTAGAGCGAGAGACTTACCTTGCTTTTGAGGTTCATCATCTTCTAACTCTATCTCATGACTTCTGAGAGAACTGACAAGTTATTCTAGAGATATTTTGTTCATATCTTTTGCAAGTTTGAGAGTAGTGACCATGGGTCTCCATTTCCTTGGTAAACTTCTGATGATCTTCTTTACATGATCAACAGTTGAGTACCCTTTGTCCAACACCTTTATCCCAACAACCAGAATTTGAAATCTAGAGAACATTATTTCAATGGTTTCATCTTCTTCCATTTTGAAGGCTTCGTACTTCTGAATGAGTGCAAGGGCTTTGGTTTCTTTGACTTGCGTGTTGCCTTCATGTGTCATTCTCAAGGAATCAAACATGTGCTTTGCTGTCTCTCTATTTGTGATCTTCTCATACTGAGTATGAGATGGCACTCAAGAGAATAGTTTTGGCCTTGTGATGATTTCTGAAGTCTTGCTTTTGATGATCTATCATTCTTTTTCTGTCAATCTTCTGACCGCTTTCATCAACAGGATGTATGTATCCATCAGTCACCATATCCCAGAGGTCAGAGTAATAGGCTAGGAAGAAACTTCTGATCATATCTTTCCACTAATCAAAATTTTCACCGTCAAATATTGGGGGGGCTACTGTTGATGTTCTGACTTGGTCCCATCATAGTGTTTTTCCTCCTTGGATCTTTTTCTGACACAGTTAAGTGTTTGCACCCAGATCCAGGGGCCCTGATACCAATTGAAGAAGGGAAAAACACAAGAAGGGGGGTTGAATTGGGATCTCAAAACATAATGAAAAGCACACGTTGATTTTTATCCTGGTTTGTTTGAACTCAAACTACTCCAGTCCATCCGCCAAGGTGATTTCGTCTCTCTCCAACAAGGTCTTAATCCACTAATCAATCTTAATTACAAATCTACTTTGACAACTGCCAAAGTCTTCTTGAGTCCAAAACCACAACCCGATTTTCTCAAGGAAATGCCTAAACAGTAATTGAATAAATGTGTACAGTAGTGTTTCTAAATAAAACAGTATCACTAATAGGGATGTTTTACACAGTTTGAATATGAACGTTTGAGGATGAACGATGATTGCTGCGTTACTGTACTTTCACATGAATTCTTCTTTTTGTGCGCAGTAGTTCATCACTTGAATTCTTCTTTTTGTCTTCTTTATATAGGCCATGCAACAGTGACATAAAGAAGGTGCTTTTGGTATGTTCATAACACGAGTTAATAAACTTTCCAAACCAGGAGATCCTTGTCTATTTGTAGATGTTACTTTTGATATTGCATTGATAAAATGTAACGCTTCAAAACTTCTCACATTAGAGATTGAATGTTACCGTTGAGAGTCCTTTACAGCTTGTATCAGAACTTTACAGATTAGAGTATCAGAGATCTTGTTTTACAGCGCTGGTGCATTCAGAAGTTGTAACAGAACTTCTTCATATAAGCGTTTCACACAGATTTTCTTCTAAGGAGGATGCATCTGATTCTATCATAGTACTCTCATCTTATGTGCTTGATAACCATAACTTCTGGTAGATCGTTATGCTCCTTACATCAGAACATCTTTTTCACATCAGAATTTCCTGCATGTAAAGATACATTAATTAGCAAGCATATTTGTTCTTTATATATATATATATATATATATATATATATATATATATATATATATATATATATATATATATATATATATATATATCATGTGTTTGTTATCATCAAAACTCTTGCAGGGATGTAGAACCAAATTATGTTCTAACAATCTCCCCCTTTTTGATGATGACAAAAACTTGTATATTTTGATGGAGTATAAAGAACAAAGAATAAAAGTCATGGTATTCTATGGCATGAAGTTTCAGCTCCACATATTCTGGATAACCATTGTGTAGTCCTTTGCATAAGCTGAAAGTAACAGGATCAAAAGTCTGACGTCACAGGCATGGAGTCAAAGTAACCACCCATAAGGTATGTACTAGGGGTTTATCACCTGACGAATAAGGTTCTAGGGAAACCTCAGAGTCTGCGCTCTTCCTTTAGATATTACAAATGTCCCAATTACTCAATAATCAGTAATATTCATAGGAAAAACTCGTCCAAGTGCAGCACCGCGTAACAACTATTTCCAGATTACTCTGTTATAGTCTTCGCACTACACCTAAAAAGGCCAGGATGGGTTGATGGTTCTACGACTCTCAACTTCTCTGGTTCTCAGGTCGAAAGCAACAATGTCTTCCCAATTACTCGGTAAATAACGCTACTTTCAAGGGGACCTCCACTGAGTGAGGGATTTTCATGCCTCCTTCTCCGGGATTACTCCCTCAAAGTTAGCATGACTATACCTCCCGTCCTGATCCTAGGTGTAACCCAAGTCCGGGTATAGGACTTATCAAATGTAATCACCCAACCCAACATCACATCATATCCAGAATATGTAAGTAGCAACAATATAATGCAATATTTACAAAAGTAAACAATAAATCCAAGAAATAAAGAGGTAAAGAAAATAAAGAAAATAAATAAACACCCAAAGAGATAAATAAACAAAACTATAAGAGACTCACAAAAGAAGTCCACAACAGAGTCGTCAGCTGAAGCTACTGGCAGAAAACACAGCCGCCACCAAACTTTATTTATCCCGAAGGAAGGGGAAATATCGAGAAAACCACAAGAGAATGGATAAGATGGTCTTGCGACCAAGAGAAATGGTAAGGGAGTCGGTTATGTGAGGGGAAGGTATTAGCACCCCTCACATCCGTTATACCCAATGGGGTCCATTTTGTTTGTTTGCTTCTAAGGGTGTGTTTATCTATAACTATGCTTGTATAAGGGGAAATAAAATGGTTTTTATTAGTGCATTCGTGAGGGTCACGCCACCCTTTGCCTACGTATCCAGTGAAGGAATCAGAACACCTTATTTCTTCTAGAAAATGTTAGTTTGTTGGTGTTTTTTAGTGGGTGACGTTAACACACACATTCTAGCAATAGGCACGTCCGGTATCGCGATAGAACAGAGATAACACGCCCTTTTGGGGAGTTTTGATTGGTGGAGTATTTTGTGAGTTTTAAAATGAAATCGAGTAATGATTAATGTTTTTGGATTTTTTTTTATTTGTGAATGATAAGTTTTAATTACAAAAGGAGAAAAAAAGTAGATTAAGAGGGAGAGTAGAAGAACCCTAAGTTGTCATGTACAAAGATGGACTTAAAGTTGAGTGTAAAGGGAAATTCTATCTTAAAATGTTATCATGCATAGGTTGATTCTAAAGTCTAATTCGATACGAAACAATCAAAATGAATTTAGTCGTTTCATGGAATCACTTAAGGGGACATGTTATTGATAATTAACCAAGCAATCAAACAAAATAACAGAAATACAAAGCTAATGTTTTTCTTTTTTGTGATTTTTATTTCGCAAAGAAAAGTAATTAAGAACGGTTTAACTAAACTTAAAACAATATAAAAGCTCAAAAAGAAATTAAGTTAAACTAATCCAATTAATAAAATTAACAAAAAAACTTAAGAGTTAAACTAATCAAACTAAGTAATTAAAACCAAAGAGTTTAAGAAAAATAAATAAAAACTAAACTAAAATGCTAAGGGAGGGCATGAAGTAGAATTATTGGGGGATGGTGCATTAATTCAGAATGGGCCGAGAAAGGGATTTAGCAAATGCCCAAAAGTAAAATTACAAAGAAGGAATTTGGCTTGGGTAGGACCGGGTCGGGTCTGACTCAGGTCCGACCCTAAAGCAAATGGGTTACAAAACCCTAAAATCGGATGAGGCCCCAGTGCCTCCCTCCTCAGAATTCTCTTCTTTCCTCTCGTTAACCTTCCCTAAATAATTAATCCTCTCTCCATGTTCCTCCCTTATGCTTCCTCTATTATAATCATGATTTTCTCATTATCTTCCTATGTTCTGTTTATGACCCTCTTCTCCGCTCACGGAATCAAACAACAACAAACTCTGTTTCTAAATTTCAGATTAGAACAACGACAACTTCTAGATTCATCATCTCTCTCAGATTCTTCATTGCTTCTGCTTCTAAACCGAGCAAACATACCACAAATAAAATTTCTAACCAATACTATTACGCTAATCTAATACCAACAACAATATACAACGATGACAACATAGCACAACCGATTTGGAAAGAAGAAAGGAATTACATGCTCGGAGCCAGTCTGAGAATTCAGATTCGGACGAAAGCATGAAAGAAATCCAGAGGTAATAAACTTCTCCTTAATTCCTTCCTCTTCTTTTTATTATGAAATTCTGTTTCGAGAGTTAATGTTGCGGGAGTACTGATGGTGATGCTATTGTTGTAGATTTGTGCGATGCAGATCGAGATTTGAAGCTGTTGAATGTTTTCTCTAAATCTCTTCCTCTGTGATGAAGTTTTGTGTAAAAAATTGGAGGAAGGTTAAGCAGTTTTTTTTTTGCACAAATTTTCTTCTGAATTTCTTCTCTGATTTCTAATATTTTCTGTTTGTAATTGGGGTTTTTGGGTCAATTTAAAACAGTTGTTGTGAACAATTTTGGAATGTTCTTGCTTCTGTACCACAACTTTTTTATGGAAGGTGGATTTAAGGTCAGTGAAGTGGTGAATGGTGGTACAGGGAGGAATTCTTGAGAGATGTTTTCTCTGAAACAGTGGTGTTGAGTTGGAATATCAGTAAGTGGACATACTTGGAATTTTGAAATGTTAGCTTTTGAAGGATAGTGATGGTGGTGATTTAGTGGTGAAGGTTATTGATGATGGAGATTGAGTTGCAGGTGAATTGTGTATGGAAGTTATGGTTATATGAGAGAGTTCTCCTCCTTGTCTATGTTCAATGAAACCGTGATTTTATAGTGAGATGAGGGTAGGAATTGGAGGGAAGAGTTATAAGGTTCAAACATAATTGGTTTGCTGACTTTATGCTTTTGGGGATGCAGGTTTATTTTGATGTTATTTTAGGACTGTCTTGGACAGGTTTAGGGTTGGATTTACAGAGCAGGCTATATAAACATTTATTTGGGGGTTATTATGCAGAATTTTGGCTTGTTATTTTGGTGGTTTATGCAGGGATATGGACCGGTTTTTGCAGGCTAGTTTGGAATGTTTATGCAGGCTGTTTTGGACTATTTATGCTGGCTATTTTGGACTGTTTTGGTTAGGTGACATCTTTCTAAATCCTATTATTTTCCTCTTCTTCTATCTGTGATGTAAAGCTATTCTGCTTTTTACACAATTTCCGAAGGGTTTGCATTTTAGGAAAATGATGATGCACAGGGTTTTGTGAGCTATTGCTAGCTTGCTGTTTTTATGAACTGCTGCTATTTTTTGTTAGTTTTGGGTTGCTGCTTTGCTTGTTTTGCTTTGTGCTGCTATTTTCCCATTTGGTCATGGCCTACTGCAATTATTTGGCAGTTTTATAGTTGTTGTTCTGTTGGACAGTTTTGCTATAAGTTTGCCTTTTGCTGCGTTATTTGGCAACTTTGCTGTAAGTCTGCCTTTTGCTTGTTTTGGTGCAGGTCTGCCTTTTACTGTTGTTGTTTAGCAGTGTTGCTGCTCTTGATCACAACTTATGTTTGGCATTTTGCTGTTGTTGTTTGCAACAACTGTTGTTAGCTGCTTTGGGCTGCTACCTTGTTTTGCAGTTTTGACTTTGCTTTTAGTAGTAAAAAAATGTTTACAAATTTCTTTCCTTTTGTGTACCAAAAAACCCCAAAAATTTTGTGATTTGCAAAATAGGAGAAGATAGCCCATGATTAAAAAAAACCCTTTTAATTTTTGATTCCAAATACAAACCCTAATGATGAAATGCAAATTATCTTTTAACAATTAGTTCTTGTTTATAATTTTATTCACATATTGATGTTTGCTAATATTTCCCTCTTTCTTGTTTCATGAGCAAATGAGAATTGGATGGCAAAAGCATGGTTGAAAGGTGAAGAAAAAATCACGGCGAGGAGTGAGGATGAGTTGCTCGAAGATGAAGCAAAAGAAATTTGAAGAACCAACATTTCTTTCTCTTTTTTGTAAACAAACATTTGTAACTTGTATTTCAAGTTTGGTAACTTGCTTTGTAAATGGCCCACAAAAATGTAATGAATAGGAAACTTGAATGATATTTCTTTGAACTTTATGAATGATAAACTTGTTGTATGTAAATTGGATAAGTCTTGGACTTGGTTAAGATTTGAAATTCCCACTTGAATGGTTTGAATGACACATCTTGTCTTTGTAACTTGAACTTCAAGAAATCACAGATGACCTTTGTAACTTGTATTTCAAGTAAACCATATGCCTTGTCTTCTAACCCCACTCTTCATATCGTGTCCAAATCAAACTTTCATTCTCAGTTAGAACCTTAACCTTGATATCCAAACCACGAGTAACTTGTAACTAGAGCAACAAAAACATGCCTTGATTATCATACGAGTTCGCAACATCACGTATTGTTTCATGGCTCGAACACTTGCAATATTAGTCACAAACCCTTGACCACAATTTTGAAATATTCAACAGGCTCAAATATGATGATGGACATTGATGAAGAAAGATCTCAAAGTGTTGAAGATAATCGAAACCCTAATCCAGGAATTTGAAGAATATCCCTGTAACTTGACGAAGAAGGAAACTCATGATACCTCAGGACTTCATTCCATAATCCACTGCTCAAGAATCAAATGAGTCTGCCTTTAACCTGATGAAGAAACTTCAAACCAAAAATTAAAGATAAGGATGGCACAACCCTAATGCTTTAAACTAAAGTGCCTGATTCCCTAAGATGCATGATATGCGAACGACTTAGTGAAAATGATGCAAATGGGATGCAAAGTCTAAGCCAGACAAAAGTAAAAGGTAGGGCAAATTTGGGGTACGACAGCTACCCCTATTTAATTGTCTTAAACCTGAAGGTGAGATTAGCGTCAGCCTTTCGAAAGTTCAAGGTGGAAGATGATTAAATACCAGGGCCTGAAATTTGTCCTGGCGAGATGGTGTGAGTGTTATTTATTTGTGACGTCTGCTGGGGATGAGAAAAATGAATTTACAAATGAACTGGTCATGATGGGTAAAGGTTGTTGAGTAAAGATAGCTTGTATTGAGGTGACGGTGCCAATACAAGGTTCTCGTGGAAGTGGGTGTTAAAGTGATTAAAAAGATATGGTTGATGATGTAGTGGTAACTGAAAGCAGGATTACTGACAAAGTGATAACTTAAAGACGATGGGTAGAACTTGACGACAACAGAGAATCTATCGCGTGGGATTCACGGACCAAAAGAAAATTAAAGACAATGGGTAAAGATCGGTGTATGATCTATGACTCGATAGAAAGGATATTACGAGGGTAAGACTGATGAGCGACATACGACCCAAGAAAAGATGACACAAGGGTAAGATCTACGGACAACCTACAACCCTAGAAAAGATAGCGCGAGGGTAAGATCTACGGACAACCTACGACCCAAGATAGGATAAAGCGAAGGTAAGATCTACGGAAGATCTATGACCTTAACAATGATAACACAGAGGTAAGATTTACGGATGACCTACGACCTTAAAAATGATAACACGAAGGTAAGATCTGCGAACGACCTATGATCTTAAAAATGATAACATGAGAGTAAGACCTACAGTCGACCTACGACCCTAGAAAAGATAATGCGAAGGTAAGATCTACAGACGGCCTATGACCTTTAAAAAAAGATAACATGAGGGTAAAGTCTACGGACGACCTACGGCCCTAGGAAAAGTAAAGTGATGGTAAGATCTATGGATGACCTACGATCCAAGAAAAGATAATGTGAGGGTAAGATCTACGGGCGACCTACGACCCTAAGAATGACGAAGCGAAGGTAAGATCTACGACGACCTAAAACCTTAAAAGTGATAACGTGAGGGTAAGATATACGGACGACCTACGACCTTAAAAATGATAACATGAGGGTAAGATCTACAGATAACCTACGACCCTAGAAAAGATAACGTGAGGGTAACGTCTACGGACGACATGCGACCCTAAGAATGATGACGAGAAGGTAAGATCTACGGACGATCTACGACCTTAAGAAAGATAACGCGAAGGTAAAGTCTACAGACGACCTACGACCCTGAAGTTGAGTACGCGTGGGAGCAAGGTCGGCATGATACTGGTATTGCTTGTAAAAAGCAGCAGCAAGGTTCTCCCAGTTACGTGAATTAGCTCCTTCTTGTTGATAGAACCATTCAAGTTGAGTCCCTGATAGACTATCTTGAAAGAAATGAACCCAGAGGTTCCTATCAGCAGTATATGGTTGAATCTTTCTGACGTATGAACGGAGGTGTAGCTTCAGACAAGATACCCTGTCATCCTTAGCAAAGACAAGTGCTTTAAATTTGTGGGGGATCACTACCCCAGATGCCAGACCCATATCTCCAAAGTCCAACCCAGGTACCTTCTGGATCTCCATTGTGCTCAACCGGTCTTCAAGTTGCTTATACCTATCCTCAGCAGGAGGATACTGGTCTTCATCAAAGTCAGTGTCATTGTCAGAAACCACAGGGCTATGACCCTTCCTTTCTTCTTGATTCTCTCCTCCTCCAGATGAATGGGATAAATCAACTTCTTATCTCAACCTATTCCCAAACCTGTGACCCATATTCAGGAGGACCACCTTCTTCTTCTTCTTCTTCTTCTTGTCTTTCAAGATAAGAGTCTTCAAATCTTGTTGCACTTTGGCCAAGTTCATGAACATCTCCTGGAACTGAGCATTCTGAGCTTGCAGAGCCTTGATGGCTTGATCAGTAGGTGTTTCAGAAGACATATTGTGCTGAAATAAACAACGAAGAAGATGAGAAACCTGTAAGGGTACCTGTAATGAAGTGCATGGGAATGAAATGCGTATGAAATGATTCCAAAGACTTAGGGAGATTCAAGTTTGTAAACCAAAATAAAACACACTTTATTAGATTAAAACTTGAAACAATGTTTAACAAATGCCTTTAAGGCGTTACAAAAGAAATACTGAAAAGTAAATCTAAACTAGAAACAAATAAAAGATATCAGAAATCCCATGGTCGTTTTCCTTTCGTGTTGACATAATCGTTGATTGTCCTCTCAGTCTCTAGCTGCCTTGTAAGCTTCAGGAACTTCCGTTCCTGCTCATGATACTTTTCTCTATAGGTATCATGTTCTTCCCTTAACTGGATCCAAGACCTCTTCAATGCCCCCAGATCAGTAGGCATATAAGGATGGAGGATCGTATAAGGAACACCTTCTCCATCAGTATGCTCCACAATCACCGGCAAGACAACTTCATATGGCGTTCCAAGCTTTTGAGCACAGGCTCGAACCCACTGGAGATATGGTTGCATCGGGAGAGAAGTCTTCATTCCTAGCTCATGTGGATCAGACATGTTCACCCTATCCCAGGCTCGTATAAATCTGCGGCGATGTCCCTCAACATCCCCCTTGAAGTCAAAGACAATGTCTGGAAGCAGCAGCTCATGAGGACCGTCCCTTCGAGCTCGTCCAAACTGTCGTAAGGCTAAACAAGGATTATAGGTTATTCCTCCTCTAATTCCAAGCAATGGAACATTGGGGTATTCCCCACAACGATCAATGACAGCTACCTTTTCCATATCTTTAGTACTCCAAAGGATGTCCATATGAGCAAGGGACATGATTCTGTAAGCCCAACCCATACCTTCCTCATTCTTCATTACAAATTTGGGGAGGTGAGAAATAAACCACATCGCCAGCAGCGGTGTACAACACATGAGAGTTCCCCTCCTCCGAACAGTACGGGTATAAAGAGCATGCAGGATATCACCCAAAAGTGTAGGCACTGGGTTACGGGACATGAAGATCTTAACTGCGTTCACATCGACAAAAGAATCTGAATTTGGGAACAGAACCAAGCCATATATGAGGAGAGCTAGGATGTCTTCAAATGCTTGAAAGTCCAAACTATCCCAGAACTGTTGAGCTTGATCAATCAAGAACTTAGCCAAGAAACCTTTAACCCTACTCCGAATCTCCCAGTTAGATATTACATCAACCATTGTTAGATGTAGGGCTGAAGCAATATCCTTCTGGCCTAGGAGCTATCTCCAAACCTGTAAAGGGTGTCTGCTCTAGAATAGATATGCCAAGTAAATCAGAAAACTCCTCAAAAGTAGGGACTAACTGATAGTCCGGGAAGTTAAAACAGTGATGCAATGGGTCAAAGAACTGGAACAACACACTCATCATTTGCTCATCCAACTTTGAAGTGACCAGGGTAAGGAGATGACCATCTTCTAACAAAGGAAGAAGTATCAGGAACCTTGGAAACCAACTCTCAAAGTTGAGCAGGGATTTGCATGAAGCTGATTCGAATGGTATTTATGCGCATAGAGGCCATGATCTGCAAAACAGAACAAAGATGAATCCCCTCGGTCTTTGAAATGATTAGTCTAATGAAATATGCATGCGATGTCATAATGTATGATGTCATGATAAAAACACACCACAGGTATTACAGATAGCAAACATGGTAAGGGCAAACAAGTCACACAATAGCCCTTAAATTTTAGGCTGGCATGGAGTTTAGGTACTACCCTCTTGCAGTTTAGTTGGTTCAACCTGTCCTAGTAATAGTAACCGGGTTCTAGAGGTTCTCAATATCACTGACCATCCTCGATCGGTCATAGTTTCAGCTTAGTAACCTTTTCTTGCGGCCGAAACCATCACGAGAGTATGGTCTCAATGAGTGTAGCATACTGCTACTTTTCTATGGCCAAGTTGGTCAATTATAGTTTCTAATATTAGTTGATGCTTAATGACCCATTAGCAGCCCCATACTCTCCTTGTTCCTCCACAAGGGATATCGGTACCAACTAATGTGTCACACCAACGTAGCTACTGCTTCAACCGTATCGGTCTACACCATACAGTTCCCTCACAGTCTATTGCTACTTACCTAAAAGGTGTCCCTAGATCTGGGTTAGGATCTATAGTAACTCCGATACAAATCCCACAAAGATAAAGCAAACAAATCAAACAATTGAAAACAATATGATGAACTATTCCTAAGGTACACCCCACTTATAACTCCCCAGCAGAGTCACCAGTTCTGTGACACGGTGGCCAGAACCGGGACGTGTTTCCCTTTTTTAAGGAATTACTGGTTTGCGTTTTGCGTTTGTGTTCGCAAAATGTCGCGGTAAGCAAGAGTCGCCACCGTCTTTTATTTTATCCAACAAGGAAAGGAAAAAAGCACAGAAAAATTCCTTTTTCGAGATATTTCTGAGTACCGGGGGTAGATTATAGAAAGGGAAGGTATTAGCACCCTTTCTATCCGTAGTTATCTACGGGCTCTTAGGTACTTGCTCATCATTTTCAAAATTGTTTTCTTTGTGTTCGTGTGCTTTGAAAAGTTTTGTTTTGACTTCGATTTAACTCTTGCTTCTGTCTTCAAGAGTGTAATGAAAAGTTTTTGAAAACTTTGTTTGAAAAGGAGTGTAAGTGTGAAAAAAGTTTGTTTTGATTGAGCAAGTACTTAAGAACTAATCTACCTACTCGAAAAAAGAATCATTCTATGTTTGTTTCCTTTAGACAATGCTATCCCACTATTAGTGAGTAGGTAGCACCGTCGTTGGAGTTTAAGGGTCAATTCGAAAAGGGACGTACGGTCATTAAAGCAATGTTAGGACGTCTTAGTAGTAACCCTAATGTCTTAGATCAATTATCCGATGCAACAATATCCGAGGCAACCTTTCCGAGGCAACTTTGATCTTTGGACAAAAGGATGACCACTAAATCACCCTATACTAAATGACCTTTCACCGAAGGCAACCAAATGGGAGTGTACCCTAGGAGTGCGCATGTGCGAGTGATTCAATTTCAGATTATTTATCTTTGCACATGTTTAGGGTTATCTAACTGTTTTAAAGTTCAACATACATTCTTGTCATGCATCCTAATATCCTACATCTAATAGTTAATATTTTGCGGAATTTAAAATGCAGAAATTAAACTACGCTATTACAAGGCTTCAGGTATTTACATAGCCAAAAACAAACCCTTGAAAAGTAAAGCGGTAAATGGAAATAAACGTCCTAATTAAACTATTACAAATTATAGGCAGTTACATCAATATATAAAAATAAAGCGCGCGATGAAAATTAGATCGACGAGAAATTAGGGTTTTGACCCTCCTAATCAAATTAAAAGAAAAATTGTTTTTTGTTGTTTTTAACATTTTAAAGAAAAAAATTTAGGTTTTAAAAATAAATGTACAAATTAATTAGTGATTAAATTAATTAATGAAAATAATAAAATGACCTATTTTTGGTTTTTTTGGTTATTTTAGGAAAAAATAAAATATAATTAAGTTAGTAATAAAACCTATTTATTCTAATTATTTTTAAGTTATTTACAAAATAATTAAATTTTTTACCAAAATTAAATCTAATTAAATTAATAATTTTATTGATAAAAAAAAACCTAAATCTAATTGGTGAAAAATAATATTTTTGTGATTTTTTGATAAAAAAGAAAATTAATCTAATTGGTTAGTAAATAAAATAAATAGATTAAATGAAAATAATGTAAAAAGAAAAAAAGGATGAGGAATTGGGCCTGCAAAAGCAATTCTGGGAGGTGTAGATATCCAAATTTGGGCCCAAAAGGAGAGGTCCACGCTTGACTTTTTGGATCCAATGTTGCATGTTGACTGTGGCTTATGGTGTTCCTCTAGGCGATGACCCTTGGATTTGGCCATCTGGCCACTTGGCATACCAGATCTTGAGGGAGTATGATAGGCTTTGGATTTATGCACACATGTGATTACCTAAAATAAATTAAGAAAAACACAAATGTTGGAGGCAGGGGTCGAACCCCTGACCTCAAGCACTCCCACGCCTTAACGCTTACCTGGCTACCACTGCATCACTTTGTATTTGTTGTACATAATATAAACAAAAAATATTATATATAAAACAAGCGAAGCAATAAAAATTTTGCGCGAAAATTCAAATGGACGAATCAGATGGAGCCACGCCATTATCCATGTCCTCTCTCCGTAGCTAAAAGGTTTGAAAACCTTTACCTACGGACAACATTAGTCGCTACAGCCCTACCAGTTCTCAAAATCAAATACAAACATGATAAATAGAAACCAAAGCCACGACTAGATTCGTCTGGTCCTGCTGAGTTTATTAGTGGCCCTTTCATGGCCTAATTTTGTCTAGATTCAAAAACCCCAAAGCGAGCTATGAAACCCTAACAATGGAACATTCTAATACAGGCTATATAAATGAAATTAAACAACACAGAAAGCTTGCATATGTTCTATGGATCAACAATATGTGATTAATTCATGCTAACAATGCCTAAATCGTGCTAACCGATTTCAAAAATTCAAGGATATCGTGAGGGACTTACAGCGCTTTTGGGTACTGGAAAGGCTTTGTTCTTGATTGCTTCAGCTTGCTGGGAGTCTCAGGAATCGATTGAGATAGCTAGAAGGCCTTGAGGATGCCTGGAACACTGAATTCGATCTTGCACTTTTTCTTGATTTTTCAAGTTTTTGTTCTCCTTGTTGCGCCTGTTTATAACCTAGTTTTGAGTCTGCACACCTTCTATATGTATCAAGGGATGGATTAAGGTTGATAAGCTGTACTCAATCTTCCTCCATCAATGAGTTTGATCTTGATTTGATTCACTTTAAAATCTTTCCAAAAATGGTCTATTTCAATCTTTTTGTACACACAATGCCTTGATACGAATTTGAATACTTGCTAGCTGTAATTTAAGACCTGAAACAAGCACAAAATCTTTTGTTTTCAATATTTTGGATTTTATATGATTTGTTTTGATTTAAATTGAAATAATTCAAATAAAAATCAAAATAAATAATAAAAACATGATAATGACAAGTGGCAAGGGCTAGAGCTCGTGGACTATGTTGCCAACTCAAAACAAGTGAAAATGATTGGGCCCATTTGGCAAAACTTGACGTTTTAGGTATAGTTGACTTTTGACAATTTTGCAAAAAGGGTCAACTTCACCAATGCATAACTTCCTCAATTTTGACTATTTGAGGGTGTTCTTGGACTTTTTAGAAAGATTGAGATGTCCTCTAAGCAACCATTTTTGTATCATCTCAATTTGATATTCCATTCTCAAGTACGAAGCTTTGACAAAAAAAGTGTTTTTGTTGACTTTCCAAAATGACCTATAATGTCCAAATTCATAACTTCTTGTGAGTGCATATTTTGAACTTGGGAGATGTATATTTATTGTAGGGAATTTCATCCTCTTCAAAATGAGCTTTGGATGGGTCATTTCTAATAAAGTATGAGAAAGTTATGCTTGGTCAAATTTGAGTTGACTTTTCCTACAAAACCCTAATTTAGCAACTTTTGAGTCTTGATGAATTATGAGCAATACTTGATGAATCATGATCAACCCTTGATCAAATGATGAAATATACTTCAAAATGAGGATGTTGACCAAAAATCTTGAAGTTTGACTGTATGTAGGCCACAATTGACTTTTGCCCTAGCATACAGGCCTTTGAGCAATTGACTGAGCAAACTTCCTCTGCAAGGCTTGAAACTTGACATGGATGATATTGATAACATATTAGGACATTGGTGAGAATTTTGGATCCCTTGGACTCAAGTATCTTGATACAACATGAAACCCTAATTTGAGGTAGACTGCCTTAGGAGAGAGCTTGTCTGGCCAACCCTTGGACTACCTTGAGCAACTTAGGGATCTTTCTTGAAATGTTTTGAGAAAAATGGGAGGGAAAATTTTGGGGTACAACAGTTGCTACTGCCAAATTTTCCTCTTATGTGTCCAAAGCTGGTAAGGTCGTGCAAAAGATGGAGCGTGGAAGTCAATGCCCCAACTTTATGAATCCACGGGCGACCCAACAAACAAGAATAAGATGGTCGAATGTCCATCACATAGAATATAGACGCGAAAGTCTGGGAGCCAACCTTAACAGGAACATCCACCTCTCCATGTACCATCCTTTTGGACCCGTCAAAGGCCCTAACCATAATATTACTCAGCTTCAGTACCAACCCTTCACAGTCCAACCGGTCTAACGCTTTCTTGGGTAAAACATTTAACGAGGACCCAGTATCCACCAGCACATGGGCCAAAGTAGTGCCCCTGCACTCGATTGAAACATGAAAAGCGTCATTGTGATTCTTTCCTTTGGCAGTCAAATCTGCGTCGGAGAAACCCAACCCGTTGTCAGCTGTCAAACTAGCCACGCAGTCTTTGAATTAATCAACAGATGTTTCCTGCGGCACATGCACAGTTTTAAGGAAAGCAATCAGAGTCTTAGCATGGGTTTCTGAGCACAACAATAATGACAACATAGAGATCTTCGACGGGGTTTTCCCCAGCTGTTCGACTGCGTTGTAGTCGCTTTTCTTGATGATCTTCAAAATCTCCTCTATCTCCTTCCTAGAGGTTTCAACAATAATTTTCTTCGGTGCCTCCGTCCGGGCAGGCTCACGGGTGATCCCTTTGCCCCGAGCGTCAGATGACTCGGCGACATGGGTAATGATTGGAACATGAACAGGGACAGTAGCAGATGTACTGGCAGGTGTAATAAGAACAGGCTTCCGAACAGTTGGAGGAGAAATGTCAGGAGAGAAGAGTCTTTCGCTTCGGGTGACCTTGCTAGACCCGACAATATTGCTGACATTAGTATCAACCTCTTCAACCTTTAAGTCTTGTTTAATCCCATGATAATACACATCGGCCCCATAATGCCACAGGACAACCTTATCCGACGTGTAAGGGGTAGGTCCAGGAACAGTAATGATCAATGGAGCAACTCTCAGAACATATGTAACTCTAACATGCTTTCTCGAGGAAGCCTTGGAAGAATTGGCGGAAATGGTGATTATGGAAACATCTTCAACAGGAATCAACAGAACTAAATTTTTCTCGAACAGGATTTCTTTGTTATCCATCAGGCGTTGGACACCTGATTTCAACAAATGACAACCAGCAAGTAGGATGGAACATAGGTGGCAACCTTCACCACAACCCAGAAATAAATTGGCCAACAATAAGTTCTTCTTAACGGTCAACAACGGAGTAGAAATATCTTCCAAAGAGGTTACAAATGAATCATCGTCCACAACATTTACTCCATGCTTGGGCATAGGAGCAGTCATGACATTAGACTTTTCCGGCGCTTCAAACTCGATCTCCTTAGCATTAATCAGATCCTGCACTTTATTCTTCATAGCCCAGCAGTTGTTCGTATCATGCCCTGGGCTATCAGAGTGATAAGCACAGCGGGCGTTTGGATTATACAGCGGTGATGTAGTACTGGGATTCTTTGGAGCCTCCTTCAGAATCACCAAGTTGGTTTTCAATAGTTGCGGCATAATTTAAGATAGAGTCATACTGAGCCGAGTATACTGTCGCTGTGGTCTCTCTACTCTTTGCTGAGTGTTGCATTGTGGGGTAACAGCAGGTCTTGATATAACCACCGTATTCACTGCTTGGTGGCGCTCAGGTCGATTTTGTCTCCTCGAGCTGTAAATTGCACTAGACTCCTTCTTTAAAGGCTTCTTCTCTGTACTTGACGAATCACCCTTCTGTATCTTACCGCTCTTGATACCAGCCTTAACTCTCTCCCCAGTCATAATCAATTCAGTGAACCAAGACAATGCACTACCAATCAAGTGATTGAAATACGGACCAGACAAAGTCCCAAGAAATATATCCACCAACTCCCAATCAACCAGAGGGGGTTGTACTCTTCCTGCTAGATCTCTCCACTTCTGAGCGTAGTCCTTAAAACCTTCACTCGCACCTATAGACATACCATGAAGTTGAGTACACGTGGGAGGAAGGTCGTCATTATACTGGTATTGCTTGTAAAAAGTAGCAGCAAGGTTCTCCCAGTTACGGACATTAGATCCTTCTAGTTGATATAACCATTCAAGTTGAGTCCCTGACAGTCTATCTTGAAAGAAATGAACCCAGAGGTTCCTATCAGCAGTATATGGTTGAATCTTTCAGACGTACAAACGGAGGTGTAGCTTCGGACAAGATACCCCGTCATACTTAGCAAAGACAGGTGCTTTAAATTTGTGGGGGATCACTACCCCAGATGCCAGACCCATATCTCCAAAGTCCAACCCAGGTACCTTCTGGATCTCCATTGCACTCAACCGGTCTTCGAGTTGCTTATACCTATCCTCAGCAGGAGGATACTAGTCTTCATCAAAGTCAATGTCATTGTCAGAAACCACAGGGCTAGGACCCTTCCTTTCTTCTTGATTCTCTCCTCCTCCAAATGAATGGGATAAATCAACTTCTTGTCTCAACCTGTTCCCAAACTTGTGACCCATATTCAGGAAGACCACCTTCTTCTTCTTCTTCTTCTTCTTCTTCTTCTTCTTGTCTTTCAAGATAAGAGTCTTCAAATCTTGTTGCCCTTTGGCCAAGTTCATGAACATCTCCTGGAACTGAGTATTCTGAGCTTGCAGAGCCTTGATGGCTTGATCAATAGGTGTTTCAGAAGACATATTATGCTGAAATAAACAACGAAGAAGATGAGAAACCTGTAAGGGTACCTTTAATGAGGTGCATGGGAATGAAATGCGTATGAAATGATTCCAAAGACTTAGGGAGATTCAAGTTTTTAAACCAAAATAAAACACACTTTATTAGATAAAAACTTGAAACAATGTTTAACAAATGCCTTTAAGGCGTTACAAAAGAAATACTGAAAAGTAAATCTAAACTAGAAACAAATAAAAGATATCAGAAATCCCATGGTCGTTTTCCTTTCGTGCTGACATAATCGTTGATTGTCCTCTCAGTCTCTAGATGCCTTGTAAGCTTCAGGATCTTCCGTTCCTGCTCATGATACTTTTCTCTATAGGTATCCCGTTCTTCCCTTAACTGGATCCAAGACCTCTTCAATGCCCCCAAATCAGTAGGCATATAGGGATGGATGATCGTATAAGGAACACCTTCTCCATAAGTATGCTCCACAATCACCGGCAAGACAGCTTCATATGGCGTTCCCAGCTTTTGAGCACGGACTCGAACCCACTGGAGATATGGTTGCATCGGGAGAGAAGTCTTCATTCCTAGATCATGTGGATCAGACCTGTTCACCCTATCCCAGGCTCGTATAAATCTGCGGCGATGTCCCTCAACATCCCCCTTGAAGTCAAAGACAATGTCTGGAAGCAGCAGCTCATGAGGACCATCCCTTCGAGCTCGTCCAAATTGTCGTAAGGCCAAACAAGGATTATAGGTTATTCCTCCTCTAATTCCAAGCAATGGAACATTGGGGTATTCCCCACAGCGATCAATGACAGCTACCTTTCCATATCTTTAGTACTCCAAAGGATGTCCATATGAGCAAGGGACATGATTCTGTAAGCCCAACCCATACCTTCCTCATTCTTCATTACAGATTTGGGGAGGTGAGAAATAAACCACATCCTAAAACCGAAGGAACATACTCTTTATCCTCAACAACAGTCTGGGAGCTCATTTCCCAAGGCTCGTCGGCATGTTGTCAAGGATTTATTTTCCTAGACAAAGACTCGTTGCAATAAATGCATCGCATTCATAAATCATAACACGTACATGACAAATGCATACAACATAATCTCATTTATTTTAAGAACATCATTACAACATGCATACATCTGCATGCAACTAATCTTTTTCCTTGTAGAGAAATCAACAGACAAAGACATCTACTACTCCAGTTTAAATCAACCAAAAGATTTATCCTGATCTTTTCCCCAGTCGCATCTGAATGGCATCTCTAACCCCATTCCCTACACAATCAAATGACACATCATCGAGTGCAAATTTCGGGGCACTCTAGTATTCGATCACCTTCCACCTTCAAGTCACAAATGGCAGACTCGGAAATCTAACTCTTCAGGTTTAAGAAGATTGAACAGGGGCAGCTGTTGTAACCCAAAATTTGCCCTCTTATTTCTCAAGAATTTCCCCCCAAAATCTCTCATGACATCAAGTTGGCAGCACTAGTACATCAATTTAGGTTTGGAATTGGCATAAGGGAAAAATGGTCAATTGCATACTGAAAAGTGAAACTTTGACTTTTGGATCAAAATCAAGTTCCAAAAATCATATTTCATCAAGACATGTTGGAATATGAAGTTTGTTTCATCAAGGAAAATAAAAAGTCAAAATTCTAAATACTTAGAAATTTTTCTAAGTGTTTAGGAAATATGATAATTTCAGAACTTTTGGCCAGATTTTCACCATGATGCAAGTTGATTCTGGAAGAACTTCTGACATAAGAGTTGTATATCTCAATGAGATCTAAAACATTGCAGAACATAACTTCTCCTAGAAATGCTGGGATTTCAAGTTATACATCTTGAAAGACACGTCCCTGAAGCTGAAACACTCAGTAAATTCTCGACATTTCCAAGACAGATTTTGGTTAGAACTTCTGGGCCAATTTGTATGAAGGTCCAGTCACAATTTGCAAGAGTAATTCAAAGAGGATTTAAAAAGTGTGTTACAAGCTTTCTAGAAAGTCTGAGAACTCCTTCAGAACATGCTGGAGAAAAGAGATTCAAAGATCTGAAGTTGGATGTTTATTCTAAGTTACGCTGATGCTGAACTTCTGACCCAGAATTAAGCTATGATGCATATTGCAGGATTTCTGGTTTCTTAAATCTCATCATCATTTAATGCTCACAACCACTTTTGAGTTTTTATCCAAAGGATTTCCCCACGTGTGAGATAGAAGTACTATTGTTGTCCTTGAAAAGCAAACTTTTGTACAAGTTTATGTTGAGCCCATGCTTTGCTTTTGCCTCTGAGGGTACTTTTCCTTAATTCATGCTTACAAATCCAGCTTAGGAACAGATAAAGCTGCTAACCACCATACTTGTTTAACTTGCTTCAAGAATAAGTCAGCGCCCTAGCATGATGGCTGTACTTTTGACCTCTTCAAGCTACTAAATCCTTGCCTATAAATTAAACTTCATTAGCAACTATAAAAAGGTGGAAAAAATTGAAAAGAAAAGCCTTGAAACCTTGCTAAAATCTCCCAAGAAGTTGAAGCTGCAGCCCAAATACAAAACCCGCTAGTCTTTGATTTTTGCTTTTAAATCCCAATTTTCCTCAAGTGTTTCTTGACCAAATCATCAACACAGTTTCTGATATACATTTAGAAACAATCCGAACTTCTATTTTCAGACTGCAATTCCATTTCCACCAACTTCCATTTCAAAATCAGAACTTTTCTTCTTGGCTATTCCAGAATTTTTGAGCCATTCATAGCCCAAGTTAAAGATTGTTCCAACCTGCTGAGCACGTGAGGAAGCTGATCAGAACATCACAAGCAGTCAGAACTAAGCTCTAGTTCGCTGAATACTTTCTAGCTGCAAGGTAAGCTTCTGCTGACTCTCATCATATTACTTAGGCATAATTAGACAGGCATGTCCAAAAATACAATGTAGATATCCTGAGTCTGATGCTGTGCATATTCATAAGTTTCATGTATCTTTGCCTAAGTAGAGAGAGTCTCAGCTCAAAACTTATTAAGGAAGTTAGGATTCAGAATTTGGATTAGCAGACACATGTTTGTTTCTGATTTACAGTCCTGATATTTTTATGTTTCTGAAACCATGTTGAAACCTGCCATAACTGTTGTGTGTGAATTTTCTATTTTGTTGAGAAATGACTAAGCTGCAGATGCTCTAATTAGCATGGAGAAGGAGATGAAGTTCATCATCAGAAGTTACTCTGTGTTATATGTTTATGTTTTTGCTTCTAACACCGGATGTATAGCCACCCCAGTGGTAGAGAGCGCATGCATAAAACATTAGTGCCAAGGGTCCTGAGTTCTATCCCCAGAAACACATTTTTTTTGTGTTTATTTCTTAACATTTTTACCCCATTAGATGGATCATAACTTCTAGGTCAATCCCCTTTAGTTGTTTGTCAAAACAGTGATCCTAGGCCAGAAATTCTAGACATTCCCATCCAACAACATTGACACCTCACCTACCCATTACCAGAACTTCTAGTTTTCTAGTAACCCTAGAGCTTCTAGATTTCCAACTACATCAGAACTTCCAAATTTTCTCAACAACCAGAACTTCTGACCTTCCAGTAGAACTAGAACTTCTAGGCAGCCAGTTTCATCAGAACTTCTAGGATTTCCCTTGTTCCCAGCAACCCTAGAACTTCAATGTACCCGGATCCAAAACTTCTGACCTTCCCTTTTCCTACTAACATTTCTGTTTTGCAGCGTATCAGAGTCAGAACTTCTGTTCCCTCTCATTTCAACAACGTGCTGATTCTGACCCCTTTTCCTCTTATTATTTTATTTTATCTTTAATAATCAAAAACACTAAAAATATTTTTATACATCACATACTTTATTTTTATTTCTTTCAAAACCAAAAGACTAAAAATATTTTCTTAAGAAAACTTATTTCTTCTCTTAACAAAAACAAAACAAGCCTATTTTACATTTCTTGTACATTATTTCAATATGGTTGTAATAGATAATTAGGTTTAATTCCTTGAAATCCTCATTTGTAAATTTGTATACCCCATCCCCCCATTGATTGTAATACCGTAGAATATTTACTTTCCACAATTTATCGCTTTGATACAAATGTTAATAATTAGAGTTTGTATGGAAAGATAAAATCAACAAGTAGATAACCCTAATCAAAGATTAAATGCATGTAAATCAAACACAACATTCACAAGTTCACCCCCTAAGGTTAACTCCATTTGTTTCCTAAAAATGGTCATGTTAGGCATGTGGGATGTCTTAGCAAAAACAATAAAAAATACAAGATCATAGTCCCTCGGTGACGCTACAAATGTTGCCTTTCAAATGATCTTAGTCCCTCAAAGAGAAATGCTAAGACATCTTACAACATTGCTATCATGATTGTACGATGACCCGCACCCATCCCTTTACATCTAAAGATAAGGCTTCTTACCAATCAATGGTAAGATAGGAATATCAAAGGAAAGGAAGAAATGAACAAAAGACTTTGGAATAGGTAGAAACGTTCTTAGTTGCTTGCTCACTTTCAAAACAAATATCCTTGATCATTTTTAAAACAAACACCGAACACTTTCAAAACATGAAATATTTTCAAAAAGTCTAAAACTTTGCATACATTCTTGCCGAAACGAGAATCATTACAAAATTTTCCTAAACGAAGGCGCCTTTCAAAAAATACTTTCAAAAACCACCACAAAGCACATTTTAAAAGAAAGCAAGTGATCTAGAAAGCAACTAAGATCCCATAGATAACTATGGATGAAAAGGGTGCTAACACCTTCCCTTTTCGTAATCTACCCCCGAACTCAAGAAAATAATCTCAAAGGTCTTTCCTGTTCTTTTCCACCTTTCCTTTTGGATAAAAGTAAAGTCGGTGGTGACTCTTGCTAACCGCAATAATTGTGATCAAAAGCAAAACATCCCAAGTCAGTTCTCCCACCGTATTATAGTCTCAAGAAGAATCCTCAAGGAGTTCGGCCAGAAGAAAACACCTCTTCAGCAGTTCGTCAAGTATTCTCTTCAACAGGGTTTATTTCCCCAACAAATAGCAGAATTCCCTGGCTAAGTTTGTCTTCCCCGGTTTGAGTTTGCCTTTCCGATTACTACAAATCTAGGGACCACAATTCCTCTTCCCCAGTAGAATTTCCTACAATCCCCAATAGCCCCCCAGTAGAGCAGCGGACAACGAAGACTCCTGAACCCTTTTCCCCAAGCAGAAATCAACACTCTCCATAAAGTTTTCTTCTCAAACAGAATAAATATTCCCCAACGGAGTTCTCCTTAAACAAAAAAATAGGAATCCCTAGCGGAAACATTCTAAAAAACAAGGTCTGGAGAAGTGTGCATACTCTTCATCCCCAACGGCCATCCGGGGTTAAACTTCCCAAGGCTCCCCAGTATCTGTCAAGGATTTATTTTTCAAGACAAAATTACATTCCGACAATATTGCATGCATCATATTTACATACATGATAAATGCATACTGTGATATGGTGAGAGAACTGACTTGGGTGTTTTGCGTTTGATCGCAAATGTTACGGTTAGCAAGAGTCACCACCTACTTTTCTTTTATCCAATAAGGAAAGGAGAAAAAGCATAGAAAAGACCTTTAGAGATGTTTTCTTGAGTTCGGGGGTTAGATTATGAAAAGGGAAGGTATTAGCACCCTTTTAATCCATGGTTTTCCATGGGCTCTTAGTTACTCGCTAGATCACTTGCTTTTGTTTGAATGTTCTTGTGGTGTGAAAATGTAACTTTGTAATGATTCTCGTTTCTATAAGAATGAGTACAAAGTTTTGTTTTGAAAAAGAGGTGTTTGTGGGATGTGTTTTTGAAAGTGATTTTGAAAAAGGTTATCTTTGTAATGGCTCTCGTTTCTATAAGAACGCGTACAAAATGTTGTTTTCAAAAGTGTTTCAAAATGAGTGTGAGTGTATAAAATGTTTTTTGTTGTGCGCAAGCGAGTAACTAAGAGCGAACCTACCTACTCAAAAGGTCTTAGATGTGCTTTTCCTCCTCCTTTAGATGTTGCTATCTTACCATTGATTTGGTAAGAAGCCCCATTGTTGGGTGTTAAGGGATGGGCATTGGGTCATCGTATGACCATGATAGAAATGTTGTGAGATGACTTAGCACTTTTTCTTTAGGGACTAAGAACATTTTGAAAGGAAACTTTGATAGCGTCATCGAGGGACTATGATCTTATATTTTTGTTTGTGCTACGACACCCCACATGCATAACATGACCATTTTTTAGGTAACAAGTAGAGTTAACCTTAAGGGTGTATGTGTGAAAGTGTGTTTGATTGCATGCATTTGTCTTTTATTTTTGGTGGTCTACTTGTTGGTTTTATCTTGTCATACATGCCTAATTACTATAGAGTATAAGAAAAACAGTAAATTGCGGAAAATGAAATTCTACGCTATTACAATATTTAGGGGATGGGGGTACATATGTACGAATGGGGATTGCAAGTAAAAAATAAGTCCTAAGTTACTATTACAACCATATTGAAGCAATGTAAAATGGACTTGTTTAGAAAATGTTTTTGTCTTAAGGAAATAAAATAAAATAAAAATGTTTTTATGTCTTTTTATGTTAATATATATATATAAAAAAATGAAAAGGAAAAATAAATGCAAGGTAGAAACAGCGTGTTGCTGTAAACAAAGAAACAAGGATCAGAAGTTCTGAAGACAATAGTGTTGTGACTCAGCAGGAGACGTCGGTGAGCATCAGAAGTTCTGAGTTGGTTCACTCTGAGTTCCTGCAAGAAACGTTAGAGGGAAAACACAGAAGTTTATGACTGCTATGTGCTGAACTTCTGAATGTTAGAATAGTGAGAAAACCTCAGAAGCTTTGTTCGTGTCAAAACAGTAGGAAGAACTCAGAAGTTCTGTATGGTGCTAAGACAGTGAACGAACAATCAATAGTTCAACATGTTATCAGTGTATGAAAATCAGAAGTTCAGTGTATTTGACATGTGAGGAGATCTCAGAAGTTCTGTATTATGCTAAGATTGTGAGTGAACATCAGAAGTTCAGTGTGTGTTAACAGTGAGAAAAATCATGGAAGTTTTGTGTGTTAAAACAGTGAAGAGAACTCAGAACTTCTGCGTGCTTAAACAGTGAGAAAATCCTAGAAGTTCTGTGTGTTAAAATGATGAGTGAAAAACAGAAGTTCTGTGTTACATTTCAGCTCTTAATCAGCACAACAACAATTTGTTCAGTTTATCAAATCAGAATGATCACAACATAACAAATCATAGAAGTTTCAATCCTAAGTCTGAGCCTAGCATTATTCTAGAAGTTCTGATCCATAGTTTC
The DNA here is from genome assembly GCA_948472305.1 of Vicia faba. Lineage (NCBI taxonomy): Eukaryota > Viridiplantae > Streptophyta > Magnoliopsida > Fabales > Fabaceae > Vicia > Vicia faba. Next base: position 754,043,156 of record OX451736.1, on the reverse strand, counting down.
TCTATTCATACAATGATATGTACAACATTAATACTATAATATTTACATGCTAATGATGTTCAGAATAAAAAACAAGTAAAGTCAGAAAGACTTACCTAGAGCGTGCTTGGAGATTTGAGTGGCTGCTTCTGGATGTTCTGAGTCAGTGAGAGAGACAGGAGAATGGTTGTGTCTTTTTGTTCAAAGGGAAGAACAAAGGTTTGTTTTTATGTATGAGAAATCTGGATTTTTATGAAGGTTTCACAACTTCCTCTTCTCTCTTTTGGCCAATCTCTCTCTTCAAAAGCCAGCCCCTTGAACGTGTGATGGAGCCAAGTATTTATAGATGAATTTGCTGTGATTTTTGGGGGATAAAACAAATGGGGTTTGAACCTGTTTTGGCATCCTTTTCTTTTGCTTTTTCATCACAGTTTTTGTATGCTAGTTTGGTGTAATCATGGGATGTAGGCGTAGGCTGAACCAGTTATTGGTCATAGGTCTGCAGCAAGTTGTATAAGCAAGGTTTTGGGATTTGGTCAAGTTCTGACCAAAGCGTTGAAAATAACCTTCATGTGCTGAAGCGCTGCCCTGTCTTTGAAGCAAGCATGGTGGCTGTCAGCAGGAATTAAGGAAAAGCAAAAGCAGAGTTGCTATCCCAAGACAGTAGATGTACACGTGGTGAAGATCCTTTGGATAAAGACTTGGAAGGTGGTTGTGAGAATTAAATGAGCATTAAATGATGATGAGACTTATCACAACCAGAAATCCTGCAACGTGAAACTCTACACCAAGGCTTAGTTCTGGATCAGAAGTTCTGCTTCAGCGTAGCATCCAATCTTATGATCCTCTTATCTTCTGGCTCCAACATGTTCTGAAGGAGAACATTGCTTTCACATATTCTAATTAAAGCGTCATATTCTGAACCATGTTTGCAACCTCTGACTGAAGCTTTTGTGAAAACTTGCCCAGAAGTTCTGACCAAACTCTGCCTTGAGAGTATCCAGAATTTGCTGAGTGTTATGGTGATAATATGGTCAGAAGTTCTGAGCTAGTCATATTTTCTTAAATACTTAGAAAAATTCTAAGTATTTAGAATTCTGACTTCTTCAAAGTAGTTTTGACTTTTGAATTTCTAGATGAAACAAACTTCATACTTCAACATGTCTTGATGAAATATGATTCTTGAAATTTGATTTTGATCCAAAAGTCAAAGTTAGACTTCTAAGTGTGCAAATGACCATTTTTCTCTTGTGGATGGTTTGCTTGGACAAATTGATAATTCAAGGCTTGGAATTGGATGGAAGCAAACTTGAGGATCCAGGGTGATTCCTTGAGAAATGAGAGGGAAAATTTGGGGGTACAACAGCTGCCCCTGCTCAATCTTCTTACACCTGAAGAGTTAGATTGGTAATTCTACCATTCGTGTCTTGAAGGTGGAAGATGATTGAACACTAGAGTGCCCAAAAAATTTGCACTCGAAGATGTGTTAGTTGATTATGTGGGGAATGGGCTTAAAGATTCCATTTAGAGAGATAATGGATAGTTGTTGGAGATGGGCTTAAAGATGCCATCCAGAAATGATTGTTGAATTGTAATTGAAAGTTGAAATAATGTGTATCAGAATGGCGTCCGTGTCTGGAGCATATCTGGAATGTATTTGAATGAGTGACAGAATGACATCCGAGTCTGGATCGTATCTGGACTGTATTTAAATGAGTGACATAATGACATCTGAATCTGGATCGTATCTGGACTGTATTTGAATGAGTGATAGAATGAAATCCAAATCTGGATCGTATCTGGACTGTATTTGGAAGGAATCTGAAATAAGTATCAGAATGTCAGCCATATCTGGATCGCATCTGAACTGTCTCTAGAAGGAATTTGGAATAAGTATCAGAATGTCAGCCATATCTGGATCTCATCTGAACAGTCTCTAGAAGGAATCTGGAATAAGTATCAGAATGTCAGCCATATCTGGATCGCATCTAAACTGTTTCTAGAAGGAATCTGGAATAAGTATCAGAATGTCAGCCATATCTGGATCGCATCTGATCTGTCTCTAGAAGAGAATATGAAATGATTGATCTTTCCTGAAAAGGTAAAGAGTCAATTGTATGTAATGTCATGATGTATGCATTGTGTAATGATGTTCTCAAAATAAATGAGATTTGTGTTATATGTATTTTGTATGCATATGCTATGAATGTTATTGAGATGTAAGTGTGTCTTCAAACTTTGCTCAGAATGTTTCCACCGGGGATTCCTGTTTTTGTGTTTGAGGAGAACTCCGCTGGGGGATGTTGAAAACTCTGTATAGAGTGTTGATTCCTGCTTGGGGAAAAAGAGTTCAGGAGCCTTAGTCGTCTGTTGCTCTACTGGGGAGTCGAAGTTAAACTGATATCTGGTGGGGTCCAGGATTCACAGTAACTTGCTGGGGATGTGGAGGTTAACTGTTATCTGGTCGGATCCAGGCTTCATAGTAACTTACCGGAGGAAAGGATGGATTAACTGTTATCTGGTCGGATCCAGGATTTGCAGAAAATTCCTTGAAATTGAATAGTTATCTGGTCGGGTCCAGGCTTCATGGTCTTTTGGAAAGCTGTACTATTATCTCGTCGAATCCAGACTTCATAATGTCTTTCTGGGAGTCATGGTCAATTGTTATCTGGTCAGGTCCAGGCTTTGCTGATTTCTGAGGTTGACGAGGTCAATTGTTATCTGGTCGGGTCCAGGCTTCACAATAAACTGGTTGAAAACTGTTATCTGGTCGGGTCCAGGCTTTGCAGATTTCTGAGGTTGACGAGGTCAATTGTTATCTGGTCGGGTCCAGGCTTCACAATAAACTTGTTGAAAACTGTTATCTGGTCGGGTCCAGGCTTTGCAGATTTCTGAGGTTGACGAGGTCAATTGTTATCTGGTCGGTTTCCAGGTTTCACAACGAATTTCTGAGGATGATTGCTATCTGGTTGGACCCAAGCTTCACAACGGCTTTCCTGAAAAGATGGAAATGAAAACTGATATCTGGTCAGGTCCAGGTTTCTCAGTCATTTGTTGGGGAAATAAACCGTGTTGTCGGTCTGCTTGAGAGGTGACGACTTCGTTGGGGGAAAGTCCTCGAGAATTCTTGAGGTTGCCTGAGCTGGGGAAAGGTTTTCAGAGATTAAACTCTTGTTGGGAAATCATCCTATGAGAAGGACTTTGGGGAGACTTGTCATTGCCCCTAGCAGCCAATGTGTGTGGTATTGCCAAAAATGTTTGATTATACGTAACTCTTTACTGAGATTGACGTTCAATGCCCCAAGTGATGGAAATGGAGACTTGCCCCTGGTTACTCTGCAATTCTTTTGAAATCTTGATTGGACTGCCCCAGGTGTGCTGGATGGTGACATGTCATGTCCCCCTGTTGATAGGAGATTTGTCAATGGAAGTGTCATCCTTCTTGAATTGATTTTGTTCATTGAGAGAGCTTTCATTCACATGATATTCATTATGTGAATTTCTCAGCTGTCAAACAAATAGCCATATGCAAACAATGATATTCAAGTAATGAAAAGTTTATTCTTGTCTTGAAGTTTTGAAAAATGTGTTTTTAGCAAGTAAAGAAGTTTGTAATTCAACTCTAGATTTTGAGTAAAGCCTTACAGGAGTCAGGATACCTTTTGTAACATTATGCTTTCGAACTAACCCATGCTTCAATTAGGAATTTTGAAGGGTTGTAACGTGGCTTGGTTCACGGTTTAAGAAACAAAGGATAAAGGCTCAAATTGTATTTGTACCCACCCGTTCTTCGTGATGTTCTTCAGTCATAAACTCAGTTAATTGTGCGTTTGAACTCCAATTGGGTCTGGAATGACGTATTGGTGGTGGTTCAGACAGGTTGAGTTTGTCAGAAGGCAGTCATTTTTTTGCATCATTTTTCATGCTATCGAGGATTTGTAGTGACCTCTTTCTTTTGATTTGTTATCCCTAATTTTTGCCCGATTGTTCCTATTTTGAGATTACAGTAAGCGGAATGCCCTAGTTTTCTTAAGTCTCCTCTGTAGGTTTTGACTTAGTGGGCTTTTCTTTTTGAGAGATAATGACTGCCTATGTGATAGGGAACCATCACCGTGTTTTGATTCCAGAGGAATGTTTCTTGACGTCATTCATTGTATTATGAGATGAGAGTTTGCGGCTAAACACACGTTTGAATTAACTGAGAGACTACCCTGCCCCACGTTTTGTTTAAAGGTTTTAATTTTGTGAAAAAGAAAAACTTCTACTTCTTTGGCTCGAAGGGGTTGACTAGGGATTATCTTCCTTATAACTAAAGTGTTTAGGATTTGAAAGAATGCTTGTACATCGTCAACAAGGTCTGTCCAAAAGAATACTGTATGAGATTATGGCATTGTTTTCGTCATCCTCCCTCTAAAGGCTTGTATCTTTTAGCGAGAGTTGAATCTCATAAAGAGAGTAAAAGGCATAGTTTAAATATAGAGAAAACAAACGGATGAATTCAATACAAACAGGTGCAATGCATTAATGAAACAAAGTTTGACATTAATAGATAATTGTTTGAATAACAAAAGATATTACAACTTGAAAATTCAAATGAACAAAAGCTTTCAATGATTCGTCATAGGAGCAATGATTATGTTTGGAGTCTCAGGAGGGTCAAACTTTATCTCCTTAGCATCAATCATGTCTTGGAACTTGTTCTTCAGAGCCCAACAGTTGTTTGTGTCATGTCCCGGACTATCAAAGTGGTATGCACACCTTTCATTGGGATGATAGGTAGGAGCGGAAGTATTTGGGTTCCGGAGAGGAGCCTTTAACGTAATCAGCTCTTCCTTCAACATGTGTTGTAGCGCTTGAGCCAATGACATGTTGATCTTAGTAAATTGTCTTTTAGGCGCGACCTCCTTACACTGATGCCCCTGTATTTGTTGAGCAGGCGTAGGATTAGAGATCAAGATTGCTCCTACGTGTTGGTCCTGACGACTCTTTTGACCATACACAACATTGGACTCTTTCTTCCCATGGTATGGCTTTTTCTGAGCATCAGAAGGTATAGCTTCTTGAATCTTTCCACTTTTGATGCCAGCTTTGACCCTTTCGCCGGTCAGTATTAGCTCGGTGAACCCGACTGAGGAGATTCCGATCAAGTGTTTGAAGAAAGGCCCTGACAAAGTTCCCATGAAGATGTCAATCAGCTCCCTGTCAGTTAAAGGGGGTTGCACCCTACCAGCCAGGTCTCTCCACTTTTGAGCATACCCTTTGAAGCTCTCGTTGGAACCCATGGTCATGTTCTGCAATTGCACACGAGTTGGCGCAAGATCACCATTGTACTGATACTGCTTGTAGAAAGCAGCAGCTAAATCCTCCCAGGTGTGGATGCGAGAACTCTCCAATTGATAGAACCATTCGAGTTGAGTCCCTACTAGGCTCTCTTGGAAGAAATGGATCCAAAGCTTCGGATCAGTTGTGTATGGTTGAATCTTGCGGACATAAGACTTTAAGTGCATCTTAGGGCAAGAGACTCCATCATACAAGGAAAAGGTAGGGACTTTGAACTTTGGCGGGATGACCACTCCAGAAACCAAACCCATGTCTCCTGAATCCAAGCCAGGTATCTGTTGAATCTCCATAGCACTAAGGCGATCCTCCAACTGTTTGTACTTGTCATCAGCAAGAGGATATTGTTCCTCAGAGCAGTCAGCTTTGGCTTCACCAATCTCCAGACTGTGGTCTTCTTTAAGACTATCCCCCATGTTGGACGGAGTTAAAAGATCTAGAGCTCTCTTGACTGGTCCTCCAGGTCTTCTTCCCAAGTTCAGGACGCCTATTGACTTCTTGGGCTTTTTCTTCTTGTCTTTGAGAAGGAGAGCTTTCAGGTCCTCTTGCCCCTTAGCCATATCCAGAAACATCTGTTGGAATTAAGTGTTTTGAGCTTGGAGATCTTTCACCGTTTGTTCCATATCTATCTTACTGAAATAAACAGTAGGAAGATAAGGAGACCTGTATGAGAGAAACCTGTCATGATATGATGCATGATATGTGGATGCATGTTTTCAAGGATCTCACGGGGTAAACAAGAACTGTTAGAATTTGAACTCTGGTCAACATCTTTGATTGGAGAACTTTGTATCGGTGGATGTACTTCCACTAGAATTAAGCTCACCATGTCAAGTGGGTCATAGCCCTTGATTCAAGTTTGTTGTACTTGATCCTTGACGGTGTTTGGTCAGAGGAAAATAAATCCTCTTGCCCCTTGGCAGATGTCTGGTTCAACGTGACCCTGCATCAAAGACCCTTGAGATCCTTGAAATGCTATGGTTCAATGTTATTGAAAATGCTATGGTATGATGTTATGATGTTATGTACAAATATGCGAGGTAAGCAAGTTTATATACAAATAATCGTATTCACACAAAGTAGACAAGTCCTTAGGTTTAGGCTTGTATGGAGTTTGTAGGTAAGTACCCTCTTGAAGTTTAGTTGGCTCAACCTGTCCTAGTTAATAGTAACCGGGTTCTAAGAGATCTCAATATCATTGACCTTTCCCACAAGCTTCGTTCAATAAGCAATTGACTCACAACCGAACAAAACTCAGGGGTCAAGTCTCAATGAGTGTAGCATCGAGTATCAACCAATTTTCAGCTTTACACCGAAACTGGCTATCTCACTACTTCCTAATGGCCAAGTTGGTCAAGTAAGGTTCTAAGGTCAGTTGATGCTTCACGACACCATGCAGCTACCCCGTACTCTCCTTGACAGACTCAAGGGTTACCGGTACCAACCAAAGTGCCACATCAACGTAGCTACTACTTCAACCATGTCGGTATACGCCGCACATTTCCCTCACAGTTTATTGCTACTTACCTAAAAGGTGCCCCCAAATCCGGGTGTAGGATTTAAAACAAGCCCAAACAAGGAACCAAAATGTAAAGCAAACAAATCAAACAATGTAAGCAAGTAAATGTGATCTATCCCTAAGGTAACACCACTTTATACAATTCCCCAGGAGAGTCGCCAATTCTGTGATACGATGGGAGAACTGACTTGGGTGTTTTGCGTTTGATCGCAAATGTTACGGTTAGCAAGAGTCGCCACCGACTTTTCTTTTATCCAATAAGGAAAGGCGAAAAAGCACAAAAAAGACCTTTAGAGATGTTTTCTTGAGTTCGGGGGGTAGATTATGAAAAGGGAAGGTATTAGCACCCTTTTCATCCATGGTTTTCCATGGGCTCTTAGTTACTCTCTAGATCACTTGCTTTTGTTTGAATGTGCTTGTGGTGTAGGTTTTGAAAGTATTTTGAAAATGTAACTTTGTAATGATTCTCGTTTCTATAAGAATGCATACAAAGTTTTGTTTTGAAAAAGAGGTGTTTGTGGGATGTGTTTTTGAAAGTGATTTTGAAAAAGGTTTTCTTTGTAATGGCTCTCGTTTCTATAAGAACGCGTACAAAGTTTTGTTTTCAAAAGTGTTTCAAAATGAGTGTGAGTGTGTTGTACCCCAAAATTTTCCCTCCCATATTTCTCAAAACATTTCAAGAAAGATCCCCAAGTTGCTCAAGGTAGTCCAAGGGTTGGCCAAACAAGCTCTCTCCTAAGGCAGTCTACCTCAAATTAAGGTTTCATGTTGCATCAAGATACTTGAGTCCAAGGGACCCTAAATTCTCAACATTGTCCTAATACATTCTCAAGATCATCCATGTCAAGTTTCAAGCCCTATAGAGGAAATTTGCTCAGTCAATTGCTCAAAGGCCTGAAAATCGACTGTGCTAGGGCAAAAGTCAACTGTGGCCCACATACAGTCAAACTTCAAGATTTTTGGTCAACATACTCATTTTGAAGTACATTTCATCATTTGATAAGGGTTTGATCATGATTCATCAAGGATTGCTCATAATTCCTCAAGAATCAAAAGTTGCTAAATTAGGGTTTTGTAGGAAAAGTCAACTCAACTTTGACCAAGCATAACTTTCTCATACTTTATGAGAAATGACCCATCCAAAGCTCATTTTGAAGAGGATTCAATTCCCTACAATCAATCTTCAGCTCCCAAGATCAAAATATGCACTCACAAGAAGTTATGAATTTGGACATTATAGGTCATTTTGAAAAGTCAACAAAAACACCTTTTTTTTCCAAAGCTTCATACATGAGCAAGGAATATCAAATTGATATGAGACCAAAATGGTTGATTAAAGGACATCTCAAGATTTCTAAAAAGTCCAAGAACACCTCCAAAGAGTCAAAATTGAGGAAGTTATGCATTGATGAAGTTGACCCTTTTTGCAAAATTGCCAAAAGTCAACTATGCCTAAAACTTCAATTTTTGCCAAATGGGCCCAATCTTTTTCATTTGTTTTGAGTTGGTAACATAGTCCACGAGCTCTAGCCCTTGCCAGTTGTCCTTATCTTTTTTTATTATTTATTTTGATTTTTATTTGAATTAATTCAATTTAAATAAAAAAAATCATATAAAATCCAAAATATTGAAAACAAAAGATTTTGTGCTTGTTTCAGGTTTTAAATTACAGCTAGCATCAAATCAAAATCGTGAAAGGCATTGGGGTGGACAAAAAGATTGAGTTTAGGCCAATTTTGGAATGATATTCAAGAGAATCAAATCACAATCAAATTCAATAATGGAAGAAGATTGAGTATATTCTATCAACCCTAATCCATTCCTTGATACAAATAGAACAAAGGCAGACCAAAAACTAGGTTTGAAGCAGGCGCAACATCAAGAACACAAACTTGAAAAATCAAGAAAAAGTGCAAACACGAATTCCCATTTAGAGGCAATTTCAGGACCTTTGAACCATTCCAATCGTTTCCTGAGGTCATCAGCAAGCCAAAGCAATCCAAAGCAAGCGTTTCCATGCCTTATTTCGCACTGTAAGTCACCCACGACCTAACTTCCTTTTTGAAATCGAATAACATCATTCTTGCACTTGTAGCATAAAATAACTGTATATTCTTGATCACAATCATGTTTGCAAGCTTCCTGTAATATTTGATTGCATTTTCATGGCTTATATTGGATTTCACCATAGCTAGGATTTTAGAGTTCAAATTGGGATTTTTGTTTACAGGAAAAATTGGGCCATGAAAGGGCCACCTTTGTGTTCAGCAAGGCCAGACGAAGCCATCCATGGCCTTTGTTTTCATTTATAATGCTTATGTTGAGTTTTGAGATTCACAGGTGCTATAGCTACGGACAAACGTCCGTAGGTAAAAGTGTTTCACTTTTACCAACGGTGCAAGGAGGGAGACGAAGACGTGGCAAGCCATCATTCGCTCATTTGAAAATTCGCGCTAATATCTGATTATTTCGCTTGTTTATTTTATATTATTTCTTGTTTATATTACATACAACAAAAACAATTGACCCAGTTGTAGCCAGGCAAGCTTTAAGGCGTTAGGAGACTTGAGGTCAGGGATTCGACCCCTGCCTCCAACGTTTGTGTTTTTCTTAATTCCTTTCAGGTGATCTCATGCGTATACAAACCCAATGACCACCATACGTCCTCATAATCCAGCGTGCCAAGTGTCTTGAGACCCAGATCTGATGGCCAACAAGGGAGGAGCATCATAAGCCAAGTCAAATGCAGAGCATGAGATCTGGGAAGTCAAACGTGGACACTCTTCTTGGGCCCAGAAAATGCTTCTCACACCCCCATATTGCAGGCCCGTTCTCTCTTTCTATTCTTTTTATATTTTATTTTATTTCATTTATATTTATTTATTTACTAACCAATCAATTATTTTCTTTTTATCAAAAAATCACAAAAATATTACCTTTCACAAATTAGGTTAGATTTTATTACAAATTAATTAATTTAATTAGGTTTGTTAATTTAGATAACTTTAATTTCTTTTTTGTACATAATTAAAATTAATTAGAACAAATAGGTTTTATTTCTAATTTAATTATTTTCTTTTCTTAAAAATAACAAAAAACCAAAAATAGGCCATGTAATTATTTTTATTAATTAGTTTAATTAACTTATTAATTGCATACTTAATTTAGAAAACTTAATTCTTTTATTAAAAATAAAAAAAAAAACATTTTTCTTTTGATTAGGTTAGAAGGGTCAAAACCCTAATTTCTTCCCGATCTTATTTTTTCCCGCGCACTTTATTTTTATTATTTTTACCCTATTATTGTAACTGCTCACAAGTTGTAATAGTTAATTAGGACTTTTATTTTCATTTATCGCTTTATTTCCAAAGGGTTTATTTTTGGCTATGTAAATACCCGAAGCCTTGTAATAGCATAGTTTAATTTCCGCATTTTAAATTCCGCAAATACTAAACTGTTAGATGTATGAATAATTAGGGTTTGCATGACAAGAATGTATGTAAAAATTTAAAACAGTTAGATAACCCTAAAATGTGCAAAGATGATAAATCTGAAACTGAATCACTCCCACATGCACACTCCTAGGGTACACTCCCACTTGGTTGCCTTCGGTAAATGGTCATTGAGTATAGGGTGCTTTAGTGGTCGTCCTTTTGTCCAAAGATCAAAGTTGCCTCAGAAAGGTTGCCTCGGATATTGTTGCCTCGAATAATTGATCTAAGACACTAGGGTTACTACTAAGACGTCCTAACATTGCTTTAGTGACCGTACGTCCCTTTTCGAATTGACCCTCAAAACTCCAACGACGGTGCTACCTACTCACTAATAGTGGGATAGCATTGTCTAAAGGAAACAAGCATAGAACAATTCTTTTTTCGAGTAGGTAGATTAGTTCTTAAGTACTTGCTCAATCAAAACAAATTTTTTTTTCACACTTACACTCCTTTACAAACAAAGTTTTCAAAAAAACTTCATTACACTCTTGAAGACAGAAGCAAGAGTTAAATCGAAGTCGAAACAAAAACTTTTCAAAGCACACAAACAAAAAGAAAACAATTTTGAAAATGATGAGCAAGTACCTAAGAGTCCTTAGATAACTACGGATAGAATGGGTGCTAATACCTTCCCTTTCTATAATCTACCCCCCGTACTCAGAAATATCTCGAAAAAGGAATTTTTCTGTGATTTTTTTCCTTTCCTTGTTGGATAAAATAAAAGTCGGTGGCGACTCTTGCTTACCGTGACATTTTACGAACACAAACGTAAAACGCAAACCAACAATTCCTTAAAAAGGGGAACATGTCCCGGTTCTGGCCACCGTATCACAGAACTGGCGACTCTGCTGGGAATGAATTAACAAGTGGGGTGTACCTTAGGATTAGTTCATCATATTGTTTTCAATTGCTTGATTTGTTTGCTTTATATTTGTGGGCTTTGAATCGGAGTTACTATAGATCCTAACCCGGATATGGCGGACACCTTTTAGGTAAGTAGCAATAGACTGTGAGGGAACTGTACGACATAGAACGATACAGTTGAAGCAGTAGCTACGTTGGTGTGATACATTAGTTGGTACCGATATCCCTTATGGAGGAACAAGGAGAGTATGGGGCTGCTAATGGGTCATTAAGCATCAACTGACCTTAGAACCTATAATTGACCAACTTGGCCATAGAAAGTAGCAGTATGCTACACTCATTGAGACCATACTCTCGAGATGGTTCCAGCCGCAAGAAAAGATTGCTAAACTGGAATTATGACCGATGGAGGATGGTCAGTGATATTGAGAACCTCTAGAACCCGGTTACTATTATTAGGACAGGTTGAACCAACTAAACTGCAAGAGGGTAGTACCTAAACTCCATGCCAGCCTGAAATTTAAGGGCTATTGTGTGACTTGTTTGCCCTTACCATGTTTGCTATCTGTGATACATGTGGTGTGTTTTTATCATGACATCATGCATCATGACATCGCATGCATATTTCATTAGACTAACCATTTCAATGACCAAGAGGATTCATCTTTGTTCTGTTTTGCAGATCATGGCTTCTATGCACCGAAATACCATTCGAGTCAGCTTCGTGCAAATACCTGCTCAGCTTAGAGAGTTGGTTTCAAAGGTTCCTGATACTTCTTCCTTTGTTAGAAGACATGTTCATCTCCTTATTTTGGTCACTTCCAAGTTGGATGGGAAAATGATGAGCGTGTTGTTCCAGTTCTTTGACCTGTTGCATCACTGTTTCACCTTCCCGGACTATCAGTTAGTCCCTACTTTGGAGGAGTTTTCTGACTTACTGGGCATATCTATTCTAGAGCAGACACCCTTTACAGGTTTGGAGATAGCTCCTAGTCCAGAGGATATTGCCTCAACTTTACACTTGACAAAGGATGATGTAGTGTCTAACTGGGAGATTCGAAGTGGGGTTAAAGGTTTCTTGGCAAAGTTTTTGATTGATCAAGCTCAACAGTTCTGGGATAGTTTGGACTTTCAAGCATTTGAAAACATCCTGGCTCTCCTCATCTATGGCTTGGTTCTGTTCCCAAATCCAGATTCTTTTGTCGATGTGAACACAGTCAAGATTTTCATGTCTCGTAACCCAGTGCCTACTCTCTTGGGTGATATTCTGCATGCTCTTTATACCCGTACTGTTCGGAGAAGGGGAACTCTCATGTGTTGTACACCGCTGCTGGCGAGGTGGTTTATTTCGCACCTCCCCAAATATGTATTGAAGAATGAGGAAGGCGTAGGTTGGGCTTACATAATCATGTCCCTTGCTCATACGGACATCCTTTGGAGTACTAAAGATATGGAAAAAGTATTTGTCATTGATCGGTGTGAGGAACACCCCAATGTTCCATTGCTTGGAATTAGAGGAGGAATAACCTATAATCCTTGTTTGGCCTTACGGCAGTTTGGACGAGCTCGAAGGGACGGTCCTCATGATTTGCTGCTTACAGGCATTGTTTTTGACTTCAAAGGGGATGTTGAGGGACATCGCCGCCGATTTATACGAGCTTGGGACAAGGTGAACAGGTCCGATCCACCTGAGCTAGGAATGAAGACTTCTCTCCCGATGCAACCGTATCTCCAGTGGGTTCGAGCCCGTGCTCAAAAGCTGGGGATGCCATATGAAGCTGTTTTACCGGTGATTGTAGAGCATACTGATGAAGAAGGTGTTCCTTATACAGTCCTCCATCCATACATGCCTACTGATATTGGGGCATTGAAGAGATCTTGGATCCAGTTAAGGGAAGAAAGGGATACCTACAGAGAGAAGTATCATGAGCAGGAATGGAAGATCCTGAAGCTTACAAGGCAGCTTGAGAATGAAAGGACAATCAACGATTATGTCAGCACGAAAGGAAAACGACCTTGGGATTTCTGATGTCTTTTATTGTTTCTAGTTTAGATTTGCTTTTCAGTATTTCTTTTGTAACGCCTTAAAGGAATTTGTTAAACATTGTTTCAAGTTTTAATCTAATAAAGTGTGTTTTATTTTGGTTTACAAATTTGAATCTCCCTAAGTCTTTGAAATCATTTCATACGCATTCCATTTCCATGCACCTCATTACAGGTACCCTTACAGGTTTCTCATCTTCTTCGCTGTTTATTTCAGCACAACATGTCTTCTGAAACACCTACTGATCAAGCTATTAAGGCTCTTCAAGCTCAGAATGCTCAGTTCCAGGAGATGTTCTTGAACTTAGCCAAAGGGAAGCAAGATTTGAAGACTCTCATATTGAAGGACAAGAAGAAGAAGAAAAGGATGGTTCTGCTGAATATGGGTCACAGGTTCAGGAACAATTTGCGACAGGAAGCTGATATGTCCTATTCATCTGGAGGGGGAGAGAATCAAGAAGAAAGGAAGGGTCCTAGCCCTGTGGTTTCTGATAATGACACTGACTTTGATGAAGACCAGTATCCTCCTGCCGAGGATAGGTATAAGCAACTCGAAGACTGGTTGAGTGCAATGGAGATCCAGAAAGTCCCTGGTATGGACTTCGGAGATTTGGATCTGGCATCTGGGGTGGTGATCCCACACAAGTTTAAAGCGCCTGTATTTGTTAAGTACGATGGGGTATCCTGTCCGAAGTTACACCTCCGCTCGTATGTTAGAAAGATTCAACCATATAATGCCGATAGGAACCTCTGGGTTCATTTCTTTCAAGATAGTCTGTCAAGGACTCAACTTGAATGGTTCTATCAACTAGAAGGAGCTAACATCCGTAACTGGGAGGACCTCGCTGCTGCTTTTTACAAGAAATACCTGTATAATGCCGACCTTGCTCCCACGCGTACTCAACTCTAGAGTATGTCTATGGGTACAGGCGAAGGCTTTAAAGACTACGCTCAGAAATGAAGAGATCATGCTGGAACAGTCCAACCCCATCTGTCTGATAGGGAGTTGGTGGATATGTTTCTTAGGAATTTGTCTGGTCCATATTTCAATCATTTAATCGGAAGTTCATCATCTGGGTTCACTAAATTGATTTTGACCGGGGAGAGAGTTGAAGCTGGTATCAAAAGTGGCAAGATACAGAAAGGTGCTTCGTCAAGTACAGAGAAGAAGACTTTTAAGAAGGAATCTAGTGCAGTTTACAGCTCGAGGAGCCAAAACCGACCCGAGCGCCGCCAAGCAGTTAATGCGGTATTAATATCAAGACCCACTGTTTCCCCACAATGCAACAATCAGAAAAGAGTAGAGAGGCCGCAAAGACAGTATACTCGGCTCAGTATGACTCTATCTCAAATTCTGCCGCAATTGTTAAAGACCAACTTGGTGACTCTGAGGGAAGCCCCGAAGAATCCCAGCACCACCTCTCCGCTGTATAACCCGAACGCCCACTGTGCTTATCACTCCGATAGCCCAGGGCATGATACGAACAACTGCTGGGCCTTGAGGAATAAGGTACAAGATCTGATTGATTCTAAGGAGATTGAGTTTGAAGCGCCGGAGAGGCCTAATGTCATGACTGCTCCTATGCCCAAGCATGGAGTAAATGTTGTGGATGATGATTCATTCGTGACCTCTGTAGAAGATGTTTCTACTCCATTGATGACAGTGAAAAAGAACTTATTATCATCCGGTTTATTTCCGGGTTGTGGCGAAGGTTGCCACCTATGTTCCATCCTGCCTGCTAGTTGTCATTTGTTGAAATCAGGTGTTCAGTGCCTGATGGACAACAAAGAGATCTTGTTCGAGAAAACTTTGGTTTCATTGATTCCTGTTGAAGATGTTTCCATAATCACCATTTCTGCCAATCCTTCCAAGGCTTCCTCGAGAAAGCCTGTTAGGATTACATCTGTTCTGAGAGTTGCTCCATTGATCATTACTATTCCTGGACCTATCCCTTACACTTCAGATAAGGCTGTCCCGTGGCACTATGGGGCCGATGTGTATTATCATGGGATTAAACAAGACTTGAAAGTTGGAGAGACTGATACTGATGTCAGCAACATTGTCGGGTCTAGCAAGGTCACCCGAAGCGGAAGACTTTTCTCTCCTGAGATTTCTCCTCCAACTGTTTAAAAGCCTGTTGTCATTACACCTTCCAGTACATCTACCGCTGTTACAATTCTCACTCTAGTTATCACCCCTGTCGCCGAGCCGTCTGACACTTAGGGCAAAGGGATCACCAGTGAGCCTGCCCGGGCGGAGGCACCGAAGAAGATTATTGTTGAAACCTCTAGGCAGGAGATAGAGGAAATTTTGAAGATCATCAAAAAGAGCGACTACAACATAGTCGAGCAGCTGGGGCAAACCCCGTCGAAGATCTCTATGTTGTCTTTATTGTTGTGCTCAAAAGCCCACGCCAAGGCTTTAATTGATTTCCTTAAAACTGCGCATGTGCCGCAGGAGACATATGCTGATCAGTTCAAAGACTGTGTGGCTAGTTTGACCTCTGACAACGGGTTGGGTTTCTCTGATGCAGATTTGACTGCCAAAGGAAAGAATCACAATTATGCTCTGCATGTTTCAATCGAGTCCATGGGCACTACTCTGGCTCATGTGCTGGTGGATACTAGGTCCTCGTTAAATGTTTTACTCAAGAAAGCATTAGACCGGTTGGATTGTGAAGGGTTGGTTCTGAAGCCAAGTAATATTATGGTTAGGGCCTTTGACGGGTCCAAAAGGATGGTACACGGGGAGGTGGATGTCCCTGTTAAGGTTGGTTCCCAGACTTTTGCGTCTACATTCTATGTGATGGACATCCGACCATCCTATTCTTGTTTGTTGGGTCGCCCATGGATTCACAAGGCTGGGCAATGACTTCTACACTCCATCAGATGCTAAAATATCCAGTGAAGGGGAAAATTGTTACAGTACGAGGAGAAGAGGAGTACATGGTAAGCCACCTCAACTCTTTTCGGTATTTGGAGATGGATGGGGAGTTCATTGAAACCCCGTGTCAAAACTTTGAAGAAGTCCCCCAGACTCTGGCGTCGACTGAAACTGTTGCTGAAGATCCTCCAATGAAGATGGCTTCCCTCAAGGATGCCCGGGCTGTTATTGAAAAAGGTGGGTGTGCGAATTGGGGTCAACTCCCTGACTTTGCACACAAGACTGACAAGTTTGGTTTGGGTTTTACTGCAGAACCCAAAGGGCTGTTCGACATGCGCGAATTGGAAGTCCTCCCATGCGTATCAGTAATCCGGAAGTGAATGCAATTGAAGATGATGATGAAGAGTCCGATTTCAACAGTTGGATTTACCCGACTACCGACGACGGATTAAGAAATTGGACGGCAAAGAACTTCGTGCCCATTTATTTTATTACACAATAATAGACTTTTGTTTTGGATTTGTAACAGACAATTTGAAACTTTTACGGCCCGGTGCCTTGCCCGAGACACCGTGGCTTTGTTTGAGGGCTTATTATGTGTCATTTCCATATATCATCAATAAAAGCATTGGACGTTTTCTTGCATTACAAATTTTGCGCTCTTTGTCTTTCCTTTCTATTTTTGCACTTTATCAAAACAGCTATTTGTCTTACACACACTCACATATATAGGTCTACATCCACTCTGGATCTCACTGATAACGACTCTGCTACTGCCAGTTATGACTTCGAAAGTCCGATCAACCAAGCCAAGGACGAAGGTGAGGATGATTGCGAAGTGCCTGGGGAACTTGCTAGACTGTTACTTCAGGAAGATAGGGCCATTTAGCCGCATGAAGAGCCAGTGGAAACAATAAATCTGGGTACAGAGGTAGACAAGAAAGAGGTCAAGGTCGGTGCAAATCTAGAGCCTAGTGTTAAGAAACGGTTGATTCAGATGCTACATGATTATGTTAAGATCTTTTCCTGGTCTTATGAAGATATGCATGGGTTGGATACCGATATTGTGGTTCACCGCTTGCCAATTAAGGAAGACTGTCCTCCAGTGAAACAGAAAGTTCGCCGAATGCGCCCAGAGATGTATGAGAAAATCAAGGCCGAGGTTATGAAATAGTTTAATGCCGGTTTTCTAGCAGTTACTTCTTACCCGTAGTGGGTTGCCAACGTGGTCCTGGTGCTGAATAAAGATGGTAAAGTACGGATGTGTGTTGACTATAGGGATCTGAATAGGGCAAGCCCCGAGGATGATTTCCCTCTGCCTCATATTGACGTTTTGGTTCACAACACCGCACAGCATAAGGTCTTCTCCTTTATGGATGGTTTTTCTGGGTACAATCAGATTAAGATGGCTCCCGAGGATATGGAGAAGACAACGTTCGTTACATAGTGGGGTACCTTTTTCTACAAAGTCATGCCTTTCGGATTGAAGAATGCTAGGGCAACGTATCAGCGCGCCATGGTC
The DNA here is from genome assembly GCA_948472305.1 of Vicia faba. NCBI lineage: Eukaryota > Viridiplantae > Streptophyta > Magnoliopsida > Fabales > Fabaceae > Vicia > Vicia faba. Next base: position 754,025,514 of record OX451736.1, on the reverse strand, counting down.
GCTTTGTTCCACGACATGATTCACCATGAGATTGAGGTATACGTCGACGACATGATTGCAAGATCCCAGACTGAAGAAGAACATCTTGACCATCTTCAGAAGCTATTTGACAGGTTGAAGTTGTACAAGCTGAGGTTAAACCCGAACAAGTGCACCTTCGGGGTGAGGTCTGGTAAACTGCTGGGTTTCGTCGTTAGTGATAAAGGTATTCAAGCGAATCCTGCAAAGGTGAAGGCTATACAAGAGATTCCAGCTCCCCGAACAGAAAAAGAAGTCAGAGGCTTTTTGGGACGGTTGAATTACATTGCCCAATTCATTTCACATTTGACTGCTACTTGTGAGCCGATCTTTAAGCTGCTGAAGAAAGATCAAGTGGTAAAGTGGAATGATGAATGTCAGGCCGCTTTCAAAAGGATCAAAGAATATCTCCAAGAGCCTCCCATTCTGATGCCTCCAGTTGAAGGGAGACCTTTGATCTTATACTTGACAGTACTCGACAATTCGATGGGGTGTGTGCTGGGGCAGCATGATGAGTCTGGCCGAAAAGAGAATGCTATTTACTACCTTAGAAAAAAGTTTACCGACTGCGAGACCCGATACTCGTGGCCTGAGAAAACTTGATGTGCTTTGGCATGGGCTGCTCACCGGCTGAGACAGTATATGCTGACTCACACTACTCTATTGATATCAAAGATGGATCCAATCAAGTATATCTTCGAAAAGCCTTCCTTGTTCGGAAGAATAACAAGATGGCAGATGATCTTGACTGAGTATGACATCCAATACATGACCTAAAAAGCAATCAAGGGAAGTGTGTTGGCAGATCATTTGGCACATCAGGCAGTGGATGATTACTAGTCTATGAATTTCGAGTTCCTGGATGAGAACATCATGTTGGTAACTGACTATGAAACACTTGGACCGGATGAAGGACCTGAGGAAGGATACCGATGGTCTATGTACTTTGATGGAGCTTCAAACGCTTTGGGTAATGGCATTGGCGCTGTGATTATATCTCCTGAAGGCTGTCATACTCCATTCACCGCCCGCTTATGTTTTAACTGCACCAACAACATGGCGGAGTAGGAAGCGTGCATCATGGGTCTTTGAGCAGCAATTGACCTAAGTATTAAGTTCTTAAGTGTATTCGGAGATTCCGCTCTCGTGATCAGTCAGATCAAAGGCGAGTGGGATACAAAACACCCAAATCTTATTCCTTACAAAGAGTATGTATTGACATTGCTTCCACACTTCGAGGAGATAACCTTTGAACACTTCCCCAGAGAGGAGAATCTGTTGGCGGATGCGCTAGCTACTATGTCTTCTATGTTCAAGGTCAGGTGGGACAATGAGGCTCCCCATATTACCATTGAAAGGTTGGACGAACCCGTACATTGCTGTGACATTGAGACTGAAGAGGTAACATAAAAACCTTGGTTTCATGAGGTAAAGAGGTATCTTGAGGTTCAGGAGTACCCTGAGGGTGCATCTGTTAATGATAAGAAGTTTCTGAGGAGGTTTGTGGCGAAGTTCTTCATCAGTAATGACATCCTTTACAAGCGTAACTGTGATACGGTGGAAGAACTGACTTGGGTTTTGCGTTTGTTTTCGCAAATGTTTCGGTTGAGCAAGAGTCGCCACCGACTTTTTATTTTATCCTAAGGAAAGGTTAAAAAGCACAGCAAAAAACCTTTGAGATATTTTCTTGGGTTCGGGGAGTAGATTATAGAAAGGGAAGGTATTAGCACCCTTTCTATCCATGGTTATCCATGGGCTCTTAGTTACTTGCTTAGATCAACTTGCCTTAATTTTCAATTGTTTGAAATGGTGCTTTGTGTGTGGTTTTTTTGAAAATGTTTTGAAAAGAGGCCAATGTGGTGGCAACCTTTGTAATGATCCATGTTGGGATGTATGCAAAGGTGTATGTCTTTTGAAAAGTTTTCAATGTTTTTGAAAGTTGTTTTGAAAGTGTGTTGTGATGTGTGGTTTTGAAAAAAATAGGCAAGTGTTTTTGTTTTGCAAGTTGGCAAGTAACTAAGAGTTTGTCTACCCCTAACTTTACTCAAAGGTTTTCTCTATGTTTTAACCCTTTTAACAATTTTGTTCCACCATTGTATTTGGTGGACCATCTTGTGTTAGGACGTGAACGGGACGGGCGCGGGTCATCGTATAGACCATGATAGTAATGTTGCAAAGCATCTTAGTTTTTCTTTTGAGGGACTAAGATCATTTTTGTAAGGAAACTTTCGAAAGCGTCATCGAGGGACTATGATCTTTTGATTTTGTTTGTTTTACTAAGATACTTTGCATGCGTAACATGGACCATTTTTTTGAAAGGCAACAAGTGGATGTAACCCTAGGGGTGTTAGTGTGCAAATGTGTTTTATTGCATACAAGAGTTTATCTTTGAATTAGGATTTTCTATTTCATTGATTTTATCTTGCCATACACATCCTAATTACTAGCAATAAGAAGCAGAAATATAAAATCCTACGCTATTACAACAATTAGGGGGTGGGGGTACACATTTGTACATGGGGGGTTGAACGAGAAAAATAGACAAAAAATAAAATAGCAAAAAACAAGATAGAGAGAAAGAGAGAGGGAGCCAGCGTGCTGCTGAGAGGTCACCAGAAGTTCTGACTCAGACCCGCTGCCAGATGATCAACCTTTTGGTTAAACTATGAGTCAGAACTTCTGACTCTGGCACCTGCAAAACAGAAACCTGTTAGTGGGGAAATCAGAAGTTCTGACCCCCCTGCGCTGCAAGACAGAAGTTTGTTAGTGGGGAGACCAGAAGTTCTGATCCTGCTGGAACTACAATAACTCTCAGAAGCTCTGATATTATTGACAGCAAAATAGGCTTCAGATGTGCTAACGTCAAAGTCAGCACTTGACTTCTCCCTGTACTAATCAGAACATCTGCAATTTTGTTATTATTCCACAAAACAGGAAACATAATTTGGAACAGCTCCAGCAAATGTCAAAATGTTTCAGAGGGCAGAACCAACAAGGTCACAGGCAGGTTCTACATTGGCTCAGAATGTTCTGAGGTATGAAGATCCTCAGAACACAAACAGCAACAACATGATATTTACATTATGTTTATTTGAACATGCACAGCTGATGATGCTTAGCAGCGTGATGAAGGTCAGCAGGTGCTTACCTGGCTGTTGGGAAAGGTTTGTGGATGGGGGCTAGCTTTTGGCTCTGATGGTATTCTGGACAGATTCTTTTTGAAAAGGATAGGTGAAGGTGTATGCGTATATAGGGTCAGAAGTTTGAAAAGGGTGTTTTTTAGTTCACACAGAAAATTGGATATTTGATGAAGTTTGAAGGTAAGAAATTCAAAGTTATGAAACACTGGAGATTTTGGCAGAGTTTCACAACACTTTCTTGCTTAAAGATTTCTGTTTCTCTTCTAGCAATTTTTCTGTTTCTTTGGACGCCTCCTTTCAGTGGACAATGATTTTCTATTTATAGGCAAAACTCTTGTGGATTTCTTTGAACATTAAAGCGCCAACAGAGGCTGAGTTGTTCTTTGAAAGAAATTCCTGGGAAGTTGTGATAACAGATAGCCTTCAGCCTAGGCTGGAGGAGCAGGCGTGGATTGGAGAGAAGTGACCTCTTAGGTGGACGGTGGCGTGTAGACCCATGCCATAACTTGCATAAAGGCGTTTTCCAAGCCACACGTGAAGGGGTTACTTGGATGAATGTCCAGAAGTGGTTGGAAGCATTAATGAGCATTAAATGGTGATGAGACTTATCAATATCAATATTCTGGTAACGGAAACCAAACTTTGAACCAGCAGTTCTGTTTCAACAAGAACAACGTAAACCATGCTCTGGCCTTGGCTTCCTGTTGTCTTAGCAAGTTCTGGGGATTCTCCTGATTTTCTGACACGTTCCTTGGATTTGCTTCTGGACCTCCTGGGCTTAGAGATTCTGTATCAGTGTAACACCCACTCTTCTGACCTTTTCATCTTCTGATTTCAGCATGTTCTGAAAGAGCCTTCAGACTTCCTTGCTTCTTTTGCATTCCTTTAGCAAATTCTGGCTGAGCTTGCATAACTGCTGAAAGAGTCATGTTCTGTCTGAGACTTACGTATTGAACCACGTTTACAACTTCTGATTGAGCTAATATAGCTGCTGAAGAGCCAACTTCTGACTGCGCTGATCCAAGGTTGCAAATTCTGACCGTTTCTATCTGGAGCTTGGTCCAGAAGTTCTGAAGCGCTAATTTTTTTTCTTAAACACTCATTTTTTAGAGAAAAATTCCAAGTACTTAGAATTTAATTTTTCTCAAGATAAAAGCGTTGTCTTTAGAGCTTGTGTGATCATCTTGCTCTTGTAAATGGTTTGCTTGGGCAAAAATGACAATTCTGGACTTGGATTTGTTTCAGAGGGACTCTGAAAATCCAAGATGATTTCCTGAAGAAAGAGAGGGCAAATTTTGGGATACAACAGTTGCCCCTGTTCAATCTTCTTGCACCTGAAGAGTTAGATTGGCAGGCTTGCCTTTCGTAATCCGAAGGTGGAAGATGATTGAACACTAAAGTGCCCAGAAATTTGCACTCGCATAGTGGAGTATCAGCAATTGTGATGGCGGGGATGGGCTTATAGATGCCATTTGGAGAGATGGTGGATATGAGGATGGGCTTATAGATGCCATCTGGAGACGTGACAGAACCTTGTCGGTAATGGGCTTATAGATGCCATTTGGAAGTGTTGATTGCGTAAGAGATTCCTTAGCTAGAACTTGCGTACTTTGAGATAGGAAGATGGTTTCCCGGCCTGTTATAGGTGTTGATCTTCAGTCTCTTCATGCAGATATGCCCTGGCTAAGTACATGTATCGAATCTACAATAACACGCTCACAGATATGCCTTAGCTAGATACAGGAGTCGAATCTGGAACTTCAAAAAGGTTGCTTATAGACGTGCCCTGGCTGGATACAGGTATCGAATCTACAATTTGTTTATGCAGATATGCCCTGGATGGATACAGGTATCGAATCTACAATCAATCACTCACAGATATTCCCTGGCTAGATACAGGAATCGAATCCGGAACTTCAAAAAGGTTGCTTATAGACGTGCCCTGGCTGGATATAGGTATCGAATCTACAATTTGTTTATGCAGATATGCCCTGGCTGGATACAGGTATCGAATCTACAATCAATCACTCACAGATATGCCATGGCTAGATACAGGAATTGAATCTGGAATTGGTCGTCTACAGATATGCCCTGGCTGGATACAGGAATCGAATCTGGAAAATATTGTCTACAGATATGCCCTGGCTGGATACAGGAATCGAATCTGGAATTGCAAAAGGTTGGTAGAGATAGCTTTCCTGGTTGGATACAGGTGTAAACCTCTGAACTAAGAATGAAAGATAATTTCCTGGCCTATTACAGGGGTTGATCTTCAAACTCTTCATGCAGATATACCCTAGCTAGATACAGGTATCGAATCTACAATCAATCACTCACAGATGTGCCCTGGCTAGATACAGGAATCGAATCTGGAATTGCGATAGTTGATAGTAATCATCTTTGGATTGACCTTTTCCTGAAAAGGCAAAACATCAGTTGTATGCAATGTCATGATGTATGAAATGCATGATGTCATGATGCTCAAATGAGATAGTGTTGTATGCACTTTATCATGTATGTAAGCAGGATGTATGAAATGTGAAATGTCTATAAATGTATTTTCGTCTAGGAAAATAAATCCTTGACGACTGCCGAGAACTTGTTGAATCCTGGGCCGATGTTTGAAGAATAGAGTTCTTCGTTTCCGCTGGGAAATGTTGGTTGCAAGAATAAACCGGTAGGAGAAAATGACTCTGTTGGAGAATAAACTTGCTGGAGAGGTTACTCTGCGGGGAATTACTCTGTGGGAAGAGAATACTTTGCTGAGGTTTTGATGAGAGCTCCGCTGGGGATTCCACTGATATGTTATGTTGGGGAATTTGATGAGCTCCACTGGGGATAGGAAGAACTTCGCCGAGGATGAACTTTCCGTGGTAATTAGCTGAGGATAACCCATTTATAAGCTATGATGGGAAATAACCTTTGAATAAAGTCGGGAGATGCGTTCGTACTCTGCAGGGGATAAGCTTCCAGAATCTACTGGGGATATGGATTCCATTTTCCTGGGGAAACTTTGGATTATACTGGGGAATGGTTCCACTGTCGGTTGTCTGGTATTCCGCCGGGGAACAATCTTATATTAAGACTGCCGGGGATGCTTGCTGAGGAATGTCTATACTCCACTGGGGAATGTTGAGATCTTCTGGGGATACCCAACTTCCTTGAGGCTGACAGTAGACTAACTCGGCTTGGGGAGAGTACCGCTGAACTGCTAGGGGAATACTATGCCCTTTTAGGGTTGATGGGAGACCATCTCTGCTTGAGGAGAGTATTGCTGAATCTTGTCTTACTCTATGGGGAGTTGAGGTAACTTGATTACGTTCTTCAGCCGAACCTACCTTGGTACCTTGGTGGACAGAGCAACTAGACCGCTCAGACAATTCTAAATTGCCCCTGTTTCTGATGTCACATGTAATCAGTCTTTTGTTTCGCATGCAACTATTCATGATTAGCAATTAATGTCAAATGCATATATAAAAAATGAACATTGGACGTTCTTCGCAAAACAAAACAGAAAAAGGAAAAACAATGGATAATTTGTCTGAAAAATTGAACTTGTATTGACTTTGAAATTTGCCTGTAAATAGGCGTTTTTGTGTACAAGAGGCTGACGTCCTAGTAAGAGAACGCCGCCGAGCAACAAAGTTTATACAATTTTGTGAAAAGAAAAACAAAACAGCTATGTGAAAAATAATCCCACTGGGTTCCAACTCTGCTATCGCCTTTATGTCTTCGAGCGTCTCATCACTTTGCTGTTTAGTTGAAGATGAAGCTGATTGATTGATGCCGAATTCTGGATGCAAGGTGATCCAATGAGACATAGTATTACGCTTTATCCCTAACTTTTGCCTGGACCGCCCTTTCGGGTTTTCAGTCCACCGGGATACCCATTTTTGCCCAAGCCGCCTTTTCAGGTTTTCGACTTGCCGTGTGTACAGATTTTTTCGTTTCATCCCTTATTTTTGCCCGAACCCTTTTGGTTCGCTGGGAAGCCCTTATTTTTCCTAGGTGTGTCAACCTAGCGGGTCTTTGATTCATGCGTAGTATCTTCTTACTATGTCTGCATTTGCGGGGTGAGGAAGGTCGTCACCATCCATGGTGGTTAGAATCATAGCTCCTCCTGAGAAGATATTCTTGACCACAAATGGCCCTTCGTACGTAGGGGTCCATTTGCCCCTGGGATCACTTTGAGGAAGAATGATGCGCTTGATTACCAGGTCTCCAACTTGATACTCTTGTCGTCTGACTTTCTTGTTAAATGCCCTGATCATCCGTTTTTGGTACGTCTGACCATGACAAATAGCAGTGAGTCTCTTTTCGTCAATTAGGTTTAATTGATCAAGTCGAGTCTGGATCCAGTCATCTTTGCTCAAACCTGCATCCTTCATTATCCGGAGAGAGGGTATCTGGACTTCAATAGGCAAGACTGCCTCCATGCCATAGACCAAGGAAAAGGGAGTTGCCCCTGTTGACGTCCGTGCTGAGGTACGATACCCATGAAGAGCAAACGGTAACATTTCGTACCAATCTTTGTAGGTCACTGTCATCTTCTACACAATCTTCTTGATGTTCTTATTCGCTGCTTCTACAGCCCCATTCATCTTCGGCCAGTAGGGAGAAGAATTGTGGTGCTGTATCTTGAATTGCTCGTAGAGCTCAATGATCATCTTGTTGTTAAGATTGGTACCATTGTCCGTAATAATCCTTTCAGGTGTCCCGTATCGACAGATCAGATTGTGCCGAATGAACCGTGCCACGACGTTCTTGGTTACGGTAGCATAGGAAGCTGCTTCAACCCACTTCGTGAAGTAATCAATTGCCACTAGGATGAAGCGATGCCCGTTAGACGCCGTAGGTCTGATCTCGCCGATCATATCAATACCCCACATTGCAAAAGGCCAAGGTGCTGTCAAGACGTTCAGAGGAACTGGAGGAACGTGCACCTTATCAACATAGATCTGGCATTTGTGACACGTCCGAGAATGTTGGTAACAGTCAGCTTCCATTGTGGACCAGAAATATCCTGCCCGAAGTATTTTCTTTGCCATGGTATGTCCACTGGAATGTGTTCCGAATGTACCTTCATGTAGTTCTGCCATGATCCTGTCTGCTTCAGTCTTATCCACACAACGCAGTAAGGTCGAATCATGGTTTCGTTTGTAGAGAATGCCATTGCTGAGGAAGAACTTTGCCGCAAACCTTCTCAGGAACTTCTTGTCATTAACAAATGCGCCTTCAGGGTATTCTTGAGCTTCCAAGTACCTCTTCACTTCATGATACCAAGGTTTTTCTGTTACCTCTTCGGTTTCGAGATCGCAGCAATGTGCAGGTTCATCTAATTTCTAGATAATGATCCGGGGAGCCTCGTTGTCCCATTTGACTTTGAACATAGAAGACATCGTAGCCAACGCGTCCGCTAACTGATTCTCCTCTCTTGGGAAGTGTTCAAAAGTTATCTCCTCGAAGTGGGGAAGCAAAGTAAGCACATACTCCTTGTAAGGAATAAGATTTGGGTGTTTCGTATCCCACTCGCCTTTGATCTGATTGATCACGAGAGCGGAATCTCCGAAGACACTTAGAAACTTGATCCTTAAGTCAATTGCAGCTTGAAGACCCATGATACATGCCTCATATTCTGCCATGTTGTTGGTGCAGTTGAAACATAGCCGGGCGGTGAGTGGAGTATGAGTGCCTTTAGGGGATATGATCACAGCGCTGATACCATTACCCAAAGTGTTCGAGGCTCCGTCAAAGTGCATAGACCATCGGGATCCTTCCTCAGGTCCTTCATCCGGTCCAGGTACTTCACAATCAGTCACTACCATGATATCCTCGTCTGGAAATTCAAAGTTCATCGACTGGTAATCGTCCACTGCCTGGTGCGCCAAATGGTCTGCCAATACACTTCCCTTGATTGCTTTTTGAGTCATGTACTGGATGTCATATTCCGTCAAGATCATTTGCCATCTTTCTATTCTTCCGGACAAGGCGGGCTTTTCGAATATGTACTTGATTGGATCCATTTTTGAAATCAACAGAGTAGTGTGAGTCAACATATACTGTCTCAACCGGCGAGCAGCCCATACCAAAGCGCAGCAAGTTTTCTCGAGTAGTGAGTACCGAGTCTCACAGTCGGTAAACTTTTTGCTAAGGTAATAAATGGCGTGTTCTTTTCGGCCAGAATCGTCATGCTGCCCTAGCACACACCCCATTGAGTTGTCCAGTACTGTCAAGTATAAGATTAGAGGTATCCCTTCAACCGCTGGCATAAGAATGGGTGGTTATTGGAGATACTCTTTGATCTTTTCGAAAGCGGCCTGACATTCATCGTTCCAACATATTACTTGATCTTTCTTCAGCAGCTTGAAGATTGGTTCACAGGTAGCAGTTAGATGCGAGATGAATCGGGCAATGTAGTTCAATCATCCTAGAAAGCCTCTGACTTCTTTCTCTGTCTTGGGAGTTGGCATCTCTTGTATGGCTTTCACTTTGTCAGGGTCCACTTGAATACCTTTGTCGCTTACGATGAAGCCTGGCAATTTTCCAGATCTCACCCCAAAGGTGCACTTGTTTGGGTTCAACCTCAGCTTGTACAACTTCAGACGGTCAAACAGCTTCCGTAGATGGTCAAGGTGTTCCTCCTCAGTTTGGGACCTTGCAATCATATCATCGACGTATACTTCTATCTCGTGATGGATCATATCATGAAATAAAGCAACCATGGCACGTTGGTAGGTTGCCCCAGCATTTTTCAACCCAAAAGGCATGACCTTGTAGCAAAAGGTGCCCCACTGAGTAACAAAAGTGGTCTTCTCCATGTCTTTAGGAGCCATCTTGATCCAATTATAACCGGAGAAGTCGTCCATGAAGGAGAATACTTTATGCTGAGCAGTGTTGTCAACCAGAACGTCAATATGAGGCAGAGGGAAATCATCCTTGGGGCTGGCCCTGTTCAAATCCTTGTAATCAACATACATTAGGACCTTACCATCCTTTTTCGGGACTGGAACCACGTTGACAATCCACTGAGGGTAAGAAGTTACTGCTAGAAACCCGGCATCAAATTGTTTCATAACCTCAGCTTTTGATTTTCTCGGACATCTCTGGACGCATACGGCAGACCTTTTGTTTAACTGGAGGGCAGTCTTCCTTGGTAGGCAGGTGATGAACCACAATGTCGGTATCCAACCCAGGCATGTCTTCGTAAGACCAAGCAAAGATTTCCACATAGTCATGCAGCATCTGAATCAATCGCTGTTTCACACTGAGCTCCAGATTAGCACCAATCTTGACTTCCTTTCTGTCTGTCTCAGTACCCAGATTTACCGTTTCCACTGGCTCTTCATGTGGCTGAATGACCCTCTCTTCCTGGAGTAGCAGTCTTGCAAGTTCACCAGGCACTTCGCAATCATCTTCACCTTCGTCTTTGGCTAAGTTGATCGGATTTTCGAAGTCATAACTGGCAGTAGCAGAGTCGTTACCAGTGAGATCCAGAGTGGATTGGAACCTGTATAAGTGAGTGTGTGTAAATATAGCTATTTTGCAAAGAAAGAAAAGGAGCGCAAGATTTTGAAATGCAACAAACGTCCAATGTTTTTGATTAATGATATATGAAAATGACATACAAAAGCCCTCACAAATGAAGCCGCGGTGCCCCGGGTAGGACACCGAGCCATAAAAGTTTCAACATATTGTTTGTTACAAATTGAAAACAAAAGAGTTCATTACTGAGTGACAAAAGTAATAGGTGTGAAGTCTTTGGCAGTCCAGTTGCTTGGTCCACTGTCGGTTGTTGGGTAGATCCAGCTGTCGAATTCAGATTCCTCCACGTCGTCCTCAATAGGATTCACTCCCGGGTTGGTGATGAACACAAGAGGTCTTCCAATCCTTGCTTTGCGAACAGCCCTCTGAGTCTCCGCAGTGAAGCCCAAACCAAACTTGTCGGTCTTTGGAGTGAAGTCAGGAAGTCGGCCCCAGTTTGCACACTCACCCTTCTCAATCACAGCCCGGGCATCCTTTAAGGAAGCCATCTTCAAAGGAGGGTCTTCAATCGCAGTTTCAGCTGATGCCAGTGTCTGAGGCACCTCTTCAAAGTGCTGGAATGGAGTCTCAATGAATTCCCCGTCCATCTCTATGTACCGGAACGAGTTGAGGTGGCTGACCATATACTCTTCCTCCCCCTGAACTGTAACAATTTTCCCCATAACCGAGTACTTAAGCTTCTGATGTAGTGTGGAGGTCACCGCTCCAGCCTTGTGGATCCATGGACGACCCAGCAAACAAGAGTAGGATGGACGAATGTCCATCACATAGAAAGTAGAATCAAAAACTTGAGAACCAACCCTGATTGGAATGTCAACTTCACCATGTACCATCCTTTTCGAACCGTCAAAGGCTCAGATAACAATGTTACTGGGCTTGAGCTCTAAACCCTCACAATCCATCCTGTCTAAAGCTTTCTTGGGCAATACGTTCAATGAAGAACCAGTGTCTACCAACACATGGGCAAGAGTAGTGCCCCTGCATTCAATGGAGACATGCAGGGCGTCGTTATGGTTCTTTCCTTTAGCAGTCAGATCAGCGTCAGAGAAGCCCAAACCATTATCGGCAGTCAAGTTGGCCATGCAATCAGTAAATTGATCAGCAGATGTTTCTTGTGGCACATGGGCCATCTTCAGGAAGGAGATCAGAGCCTTGGCGTGGGCCTCTGAACACAACAACAATGATAGCATAGAAATCTTTGATGGGGTGTGCCCTAGCTGCTCAACTACGTTGAAATCACTTTTCTTAATGATCTTGAGAATCTCTTCCATTTCTTGCTGAGAAGCCTCAACATTGGTTGTCTTTGGTGCCTCCGTCAGGGCAGGAAAATCAGTAGCAATCCCTTTGCCCCGAGCGTCAAATGACTCGGCAGTAGGGGTAGAAACAAGAACTTGATTAGGAAAGGGAACAGACGCACTTGCAGGTGTGATGATAAGAGGTTTCTGAATAGGTGGTGGCACAATATCTGGTGAGAACAGCCTACCACTGCGAGTAATTTTGGTAGGCCCGGTGATGTTGCTGACACCGGTACTAGCATCAAACTCTTGTTTTACTCCAAGCACATAAACATCTGCCCCATAGTGCCAAGGGACAGCTTTGTTGGATGTATAGGGGAGAGGCCCCGAAACAGTGATGATGATAAGAGCAATTTTCTGAGTGGACATGATTTTGACAGGCTTCTTTGAAGGGGCCTTAGGAGGTTTGTTGAAAATAGTGACAATAGAAACTTCTTCATTAGGGATAACAGGAACAACAATCTTCTCGAACAAGATCTCTTTGCTATCCATCAGGCTTTGGATACCTGATTTCAGCAACGGACAACCAACAGGTGAAACAGCACATAGCAGGCAACCTTTACCACAACCCGAAAATAAACCGGCTAGCAACAGGTTCCTCTTGACAGTCAACAACGGAGTAACAATCTCTTCCACGGAGGCTACATACCGGTCTTCTTCCACAACATTCACTCCATGCTGGGGCATGGGAGCAGTCACAACATTGGGTCTTTCAGGCGCCTCGAACTGTATTTCTTTAGCATCAATAAGGTACTGAACCTTATTCCTCAGAGCCCAACAATCATCCGTAGTATTCCCCGGGCTATCAGAGTGATAAGCGCAGCGGGCGTTGGGGTTGTACTTTGGAGAAGCTGTGTTCACTACCTTCAGAGCTTCTTTGACAGTTACCAGATTGGTTGACAGTAGTTGCGGTAAAATCTGAGACATGGTCATACTGAGCCGAGTGTACTGCCTTTTGGGCCTCTCGCCCCTTGGTTGGTTGTATTGCTGAGGAGCAGCAACAGGCTTTGATATTACCAATGCATTGACAGCTTGGCGGCGTTCCGACTTAATTTGTCTTCTGGGACCATAAACATCACTGGCTTCCTTCTTGAAGGGCTTCTTTTCAGTACTCGCGGAGGCGCCTTTCTGTATCTTCCCTGACTTGATACCATCTTCTATTCTCTCACCAGTCAAGATCAAATTTGTAAATCCAGCAGAAGAATTCCCAATCAAGTGGTTAAAGAACGGACCAGACAGGGTCCCTAAGAACATGTCAACAAGTTCACGGTCAGTCAGCGGTGGCTGCACCCTGCCAGCCAGGTCTCTCCACTTTTGCGCATACTCCTTGAATCCTTCGCCCGTTCCCAGTGACATACCCTGAAGTTGGGTACGCGTGGGAGCGAGGTCAGAATTATACTGATACTGTTTATAAAATGCAGTAGCCAAGTCCTCCCAGTTTCGAATACTGGCTCCATCTAGCAGATAGAACCACTCGAGTTGAACCCCTGAAAGGCTATCCTGAAAGAAATGGATCCACAGGTTCTTGTCTGCAGTGTAAGGTTGGATATTCCTTACATATGATCTGAGATACATCTTCGGACAGGATAGCCCGTCATACCTTGCAAAAACTGGCACTTTGAACTTCGGGGGGATGACAATTCCAGCAACTAATCCCAAATCTTCGAAATCTAAGCCAGGAACTCTCTGCAGCTCCATAGCTGCCAACCTGTCTTCCAAGCCTTTGTACTTATCATCGGCGGGCGGGTATTGTTGCTCAGAGTAGTCTTCATCTTCTTCAGCCTCTCCTTCCTCAGCGTCGGATTCGGAAGGTACCGCAGCCACATTCCCTTTACTGGTTCCCTCTTCAGATGTATGGGGAAATTCGAGAACTCTTCTGGCTTCACCCTCAAACCTTCTTCCTAGGGTAGCCACCCCGATTCTCTTCTTCTTCTTTTTCACTTGCTCTTTGTTCCCAAGCAGGGCCTTCAGATCCTCCTGACCCTTTGCCAAGGTCATCAGGAGTTGTTGAAACTGTGAGTTTTGAGACTGCAAGTCCTTGACCGTCTGTTCGAGATCCATCTTACTGAAATAAACAGCAGAAAGATAAGGAAACCTGTTGTGGAGACCTGCTTATGCGTATGATGAATGATATGCTTATGTATGCAATGCATTCAAGGATTTAGCAAATTCAAAATTGTTGCAAACAAAAAGAACGCACGTCACATTAATAAGAAGAAATTTGTCAGTACATAAATGCCCCATGGGCCAAATATTACAAAAACTTCTCAAGGTAAAAAGACGTTGCGCATCCTCTTTGGTGCGATGTAGGTGTTGAAGGTCTCCTCCTCATGGAGTCGGCGGGTAAGCTCCAAAACCTTCTTCTCACTGGCGTAGAAGCTGGCTTCAAAAGTGTTCCGTTCCTCCTTGAGTTGGATCCAACTCTTCTGCATCTCCTCCCACGATGTAGGCATGTTAGGATATAGGATGGTGTAGGGAACCTCTCCTTCCTTAACGGGCTCTTTAATCACAGGGAGAACATGAGGGTAAGGCATCATTAGACTCTGGGCTCGGGTTCGTACCCACTTGAGATAAGGCTCAAGAGGGATGGAGTTCTTGTGCCCCAGTGTGTTGGTGTCTACCTTGTTTGGCATCCTCCAAGCTCTGATGAATCTTTGGCGAAGTCCTTGCGCATCATTGTCGAAGTCAAAAACTAGGTCAGGAATCAACATGTCGTGAGGGCCATCCCTCCGTGCATATCCAAATTGTCTCAAAGCTAGACAAGGGTTGTAGGTAATGCCTCCTCTGATGCCAAGTAATGGAACATTAGGTAACTCTCCACAACGATCGGCGATGATGACATTTTCTATGGACCGAGAACACCAATGTACATCAGAGTGAGTGAGGGTCATCAACCGTTGTGACCACCTTAAGCCTTGCTCATTCTTCAAAACAGATTGTGGAAGGTGCGAAATAAACCACCTTGCAAGGAGAGGAGTACAACACATGAGAACACCCCTCTTTCTCATTGTTCGTGTGTAAAATGAGTGAAGAATGTCCCCGATTGTTGTACCCCAAAATTTGCCCTCCCATAATCTTCAAAGTTTTGACAAGCATCACCTCAAATGGTTCAAAATCTACTCAAGGGCTACACAGTCAACCATCCTCCTAAGCCAGTCAAATTAGGGTTTTGGTTCTTGCAAGGAAGTTAAGGTTTTCAAGGGCTCAATCAAGTTCCATATGCTCATACACATTGTCAAGCACCTACATGTCAAGTTTCAAGGCTCACAAGGTCAAGTTGCACAGTCAAAAACCCTAATTGCTCCACAGTCAACTGCAGGGGCAAAATGGTCATTTGGCAGTCAAAAGTCAAAATTTTTGGTCAACATCTCATTTTGAAGCCACAATCATCATTTGGTCAAGCCTTGACCATGATTTCACAAGAATGGCTCAAAAATCATCAAGGTGTCAAAAGTTTCTATTTTTGGACAGCTGAAAAGTCAACTGTAACTTGACCAAGGCATAACTTTTTCATGGTTCATCAGAAAAATCCCATCCAATGCTCATCTTGAAGGGGAGGACATTTCCTACAACTCATATTCACACTCCAAGTCCAAGAAATGCTCTCACAAAAAGTTATCAATTTCAACATTATAGGTCATTTTCAAAAGTCAACAAAAAGGGACTTTAAGTCAAAGACCATAACTTGAGATTGGTAAATCAAAATGACACGGGACCAAATACATTGGTTAGGGGACTTCAAGACCTTTCCAAAATGTCCAAGAACATGTTCATAACTTTAAAATTGAGCAAGATATGCATTGGAGAAGTTGGGAAATTTTTGTGAAATGGCCAAAATCAATTATCCTTGAAACTTCATTTTTGACAAAAGGGGCCCACTTTTTCCACTTGATTCAGCTTGGCCATGCTTCCCACGTGTCCCACATTTTATTTCAAAATTTAAAATTAATTTTTTCATTTTTATTTGATTTTATTGGATTTAATTCATTTTAAATCTTTTAAAATCAAATGAAAATCAAAAAGATTAATTAAGGGACATATTTTGCTTTGATTAGCTTTGAACCACCATTATACACATCCCAAATTCGTGCAAAGGGCTAAAGCTAGCAAGAATTCAAATTTTGGTACAAAGATGGAAAGTGTTTCAATGGAGGTTTATGGCAAATCCCAAACATGAATGCATTGCATTATTGGCCATAATTCTTATCAAAACTCATTACATAATACATATGCAACACATCACAAACGAGATCACAACCTAAGAGCTCCAAAAACGGCCATACAAAATTGCAAAATTGTCACACAAACTTGAAATCTGAAAACCTAGTTGCAGTGCCTCTCAAGCCTGCATTCTAATCCAAACACATTCCTGATATCCCAAGGAAGCTCTAGAAATCAAAATCAAGCCCAAACGCGCAAAGAACCGTTCACACGAAGTCACACGGTTTGTCCAATATGTGAAAATCAAAACTCCATTTCCATGCGTTTTTAACATGCTTTTTAAATTGATTTATACTCATTTTAACATTCTGAAACTATTGGTAGCATTTGATTGAACTAATGATGCGTGTATCAGGATCCACCATTGTCAAAAGCTAGGTTTTTTTAGAGCTCCAAATTGGGGATTTCCCCATACTGTAAAATTGGGACATCAAACTGCCATGGTTGAATTCGTGACATCCAAACGAACATAACTATGACCTCGCGCCCAATTTATGTGCAAGCATGAGCTGTTCGCTATTTTTATTTTTACTGTGTTTTGGGGGGGTTTAAAACCCCCGCTATATGTTTGTTGTTTTGCAGAAAAGGTAGAAGACGATGGACGTGGCAAGCAGGCATTGGTGTATTCAAATCCACGCGCGCAATTTTTTGTGTTTCAGCATTATTGGTTTTCTTCTCATATAATATTAGTTTTGTACGTTATTAACAAATGTGTCAAAGTGCTTCAGTGGTGGCTAGCGTGTCTTGGAATCATTGGGACCTGGGTTCGAATCCCAGGTCCCCCAAATGCTTGATGTTATTTTATTTTACATGTTCACGTGCAGACTTTCAAAAGCAGGCACACCAGGTCCCCCAAATGCTTGATGTTATTTTATTTTACATGTTCACATGCAGACTTTCAAAAGCAGGCACACCATAAGCTTCAGGCAATCAAGTGCCAACTGGCCATAGTCACAGATCCAAAGGCTACAAAAGAGGCTCACCATATGCTTCAGTCAAGGGACGCACATGCAAGCAAAAAAAGTCAACATGGCCTTTATCTTAATGGGCCCAGATTCAGCATTTCACCCCCATGTTGGCCCAGCACCCCCTCCATTTGGGTTCATTTTTCTTTCTTTTCATTTTATTTCTTTAATTTAATTTCTAACCCCTTTTTATTTTTATTTGTTATTAGCAATTAATTTAATTAATCATTTTCATAAAAAACAAAAAAAATATAATTAACACTTTTATTATTATTATTTATTATTTTGTAAATAAATCATAATTGAACATAGTTTTTAATTAGGCCATTTAAACATTTTAATAATTAAAATAGATTTAGATTTAGGTTAACCTAGAATTTTATTTCCTTTTTCTATTTTATTTCATAAAAAAATATAAAAAACAAAAAATACTTTCTTGTAATTAAAATAATTAATTAGTTTTCAATTTCATTCAATTACCAAAAAAGACAAAAAAATTAATTCCCTTTTCTTTATTCGCGCGTATTTAATTTTTTCGATTATTATGTAATTGCTCCGGATATGTAATAGTAAATAGGACCTTTTACTGTTTTTTTTATCTTTTGCACTTATTTACTTAAAACGGGTCTTTGTAAAGATTTGGCGATGTATAGACCCGCGCCTTGTAATAGCGTAGGATTTACGTTTTCTGCAATTTACTTTCCGCACCCCTTTTAACTGTTAACTTGTATGAAAGAATGCATGGCCCAAATAAAATCAAAGCGTAGATCACTATAATGCATGACAAGATAAAATATTAACTGAATACAATACACAATGCACCCACCACTCTTAGGGTACGCCTCACTGTTGCCTTGCCCCTCGAAATGTGGTCGTCGAGTACATGACATTTTAGTAAGTCCTTATGTCCATGACCCATGGCATAAGGGTAGCTTCTAAGGTGTCCTACTGTTGCTCTGGTGACCACACTCTTGCCTTGCCCCTCGAAACGTGGTCGTCGAGTACAGGACGTTTTAGTAAGTCCTTATGTCCATGACATGATCCAGTTGCCTCGGAAAGGTTGCCTCGGAATTAAAAAGGATCAATGGCATAAGGGTAGCTTCTAAGGTGTCCTACTGTTGCTCTAGTGACCACACTGTTCCTACAAACGAGTTGACCCGAACACCTCCAATGGTGGTGCTACCTACCTCTCAATGATGGGATGGCACTACCTAAAGGACACTTATACAGCTTAATTCCTTAGGGTAGGTAGATGACTCATGGATACTTGCTCTATTTCAAAAACAAACAAAACTCTTTTCACACTGACACTTTCAAAAAAGCTTTCAAAATAATTTTTCAAACACTCTTGAGGACTGATACAAGAGTCGATCTGAAACTTTAAACGAAACTTTTTCAAACCCACTCACACTTTGAAAAGAAAACAAACATTTTGAAAACACAAATGAGCAAGTATCTAAGAGCCCATGGATAACCATGGATAGAAAGGGTGCTAACACCTTCCCTTTCTATAAATCTACCTCCCGAACCGAGAAACATTCTCAATAAGGAATTTTGTTGTGCTTTTGTCCTTTCCATGTTGGAGAACATAAAAGACGGTGGCGACTCTTGCTTCCGCGACATTTCGCGAACCAGCGTTAAACAGTCAGTTCCAGATCCACTGATCACAGAACTAGCGACTCTGCTGGGGAATCATATAAAGTGAGGTGTACCTTAGGATAGTTCATAACTGTGTTTTCAATTGTTGTGCTTTGTTTGCTTTATTATTGTGGGTTGCATCAGAGTTACATAGATCCTAACCCGGATCTGGGGGATACCCTGTTAGGTAGCATAAGCTGTGAGGGACCTGTCCGGCGTAGACCGACATGGGTGAAGCAGTGGCTACGTTGGTGTGGCACCTTGGTCTGTACCGATATCCCTTGTGTTGCAACGAGGAGAATATGGGTCTTCTGAGGAGTCATTAAGCACCAACCGACCTTAGAACCTTAAATGACCCAACTTGGCCAATAGAACAGTAGCAGTATGATACGCCCATTGAGGCTAAACTCTCGTGATGGTTCTGGCCGCAATAAAAGGTTGCGATGCTGGAGTTATGACCGATTGAGGGTAGTCAGTGATATTGGGATCCTCTAAAACCCGGTTACTTCTGATAGGACAGGTCCTAACCAACAAACTGAAAGAGGGTAATACCTAGACCTCATGCTGGCCTAAACTCTAAGGGCTTGTCTTGTGTGACTTGTGTGCCTTATCATGTTTGCTTTTGTGAATACTTGTGGTGTGCTTTATCATAACATCATGCCATCATAACATTGCATGCATCCTGCATAAGGACTGACCATTTCAAAGACAAGAGGGTTCACCTTTGCTCTGTTTTGTAGGACATCATGATGCCTATGCGAAGGAACACTATCCGGTTCAATTTTGTTCACCCACCTGAGTTGCTTGAAGAGTTGGTTAGCAGAATTCCAAATACTACTTCCTTCATCCAGAGGCATGGTTCTCTTCTCAGTTTAGTCACGGCAAAGTGGGACCAACAACTGATGGGTGTCCTGACCCAGTTCTATGACCCTCTGTACCAGTGCTTCACCTTTCAAGACTTCCAGCTGGTCCCTACCCTGGAAGAGTTCTCTGATTTGCTTGGCATCCCTATCTTGGATCAAATTCCCTTCACTGGTTGGGAAAAGACTCTTAGGCTCGAGGAGATTGCTGCAGCCCTTCCCTTGAACCACAAGGAGGTAATGGACAACTGGGAGACTAGAAGCGGAGTTAAGGGCTTCTTGGATAAGTTTCTGATTGGTAAAGATAACAGTTTCTGGAATGACTTAGACTTCAGGGCGTACGAGGACATGCTGGCTCTCTTAATCTATGGACTAGTATTGTTTCCAAATCCTGATAACTTCGTCAATATCACTGCCATAAGGATCTTCATGTCTCGGAACCCTGTGCCCACTCTCTTGGGTGATAGCCTGCAACAACTCTATGCTCGTACTTCCCGAAGACGAGGAACTCTGTGGTGTTGTACTCCTTTGTTGGTGAGGTGGTTTATTTCGCACCTCCCTAAGTTCGTGCTGAAGAACCAAGAAGGAAGAGGCTGGGCTCATAGGTTAATGTCTCTCACTAATAGTGACATCATTTGGACTCTCAGAGGATTGGATGAGGTAGCTGTTATTGATCGTTGCGGAGAGTATCCTAATGTTCCATTGATTGGCACTCAGGGCGGAATCTCTTATAATCCATGTTTAGCTCTCCGTCAGTTTGGAAGAGCCAGAAGAGCAGGGCCTCAGGAGATGCAGGTGCCTCACATCAGCTTTGAGTTTCAGAAAGATAGTGACGAACTGCGCCGTAGATTCATCAAAGCTTGGGACAGAATTCACAAAGCTGACCCACAAGAGTTGGGACCGAAGACTTCTCTACCTATGGAACCCTATTGCAGATGGGTCCGCATCCGTGCTCAGAAGTTAGGTATGCCATATGAAGCTGCCAGGCCTATCATTCTTGAAAGTCCTGATGAAGATGGGATTCCTCCAACTGTTCTCCCTCCTCAGATACCCACTGATGTTGATACACTAAAGAGGTCTTGGGCGCAACTACAGGAAGAGCGAGATTACTATCGGGAAAAGTTCAACGAACAGGAACAGAAGATTCAGAAGCTGACCAAGCAACTGGAGAACGAGCGAACCCTGAATGACTATATCCGTACTGAGAAGAGGAGGCCATGGGAGCATTAATGGGCTCTGGATGTTTCTTTTACAACTTTATTTCCTTTTCAGTATTTTCACTCTTGTAACGCCTAAGGGCAGATTGTTGAACAATTTAAAGTTTGAATCTAATAAAGTGTGTTCCTTTTGTTTATAAAGTTTGACTCCCGATTGTCTTTGAAAACATAATTCATACGCACTTCATTCATCATATGCATTACAGGTACCCTTTTCCTACAGGTTGCTTAATCTCCTTCGCTGTTTATTTCAGCACTCAAGCATCATGAATCCTGAACTCACTACCGAGCAAGCTATCAAGGCCCTCCAGGCCCAGAATGCCCAATTTCAGGAGATGGTCATGAACTTGGCCCAGGGACAACAAGAGCTGAAGGCTTTGCTCCTGAAGAAGAATAAGAAGAAGAAGTGGACTGTGCTATTCAACACTGGGCGCAGACTCGGGAACACGCTGTAAAATGAAGCTGAGAGGACTACTCTATCTGTGGGAGAAGGCAGCCACCAAGAGAGGGAGGTCCCTAGTCCTGTGGTTTCTGACACTGAGACAGACTTCAACAATGAACAGTACCCTCCTGCTGAGGACCGGTACAAACAGCTGGAGGATAGGTTAAATGCTATGGAGATTCAACGTGTGCCTGGGTTGGATTTCGGAGACTTGGGGTTATCTTATGGGGTGGTGATCCCACACAAGTTCAAGGCGCCTGCCTTTGTGAAGTATGACGGGGCTTCCTGTCCCAAGACACACCTCCGTTCTTATGTAAGGAAGATCCAGCCTTACACAGTAGACAGGAACTTATGGATCCACTTCTTCTAGGAGAGTCTTTCAGGGACTCACCTCGAATGGTTCTATCAGCTGGATGAGACCAACATTCGTAACTGGGAGGATCTGGCCACTGCTTTTTACAAGCAGTATCAATATAATTCCGACCTCGCTCCTACGCGTACCCAACTCCAGGGTATGTCGCTAGGATCGAGTGAAGGTTTTAAGGAGTACACACAGAAGTGGAGAGATCTGGCTGGCAGGGTGCAACCACCATTGACGGACCGGGAGCTGGTGGATATGTTCTTGGGGACCCTATCTGGTCCATTTTTCAATCATCTCATTGGTAATTCCTCTGCTGGGTTTACTGACCTGATCCTGACTGGTGAAAGGGTCGAGGCTGGTATAAAATCAGGAAAGATACAGAAGGGTACCTCCTCCAATGCTGAAAAGAAGCCCTTCAAGAAGGAGGCCAGTGCTGTGTATGGTCCAAGAAGGCAAGACAAACCGGAACACCGCCAAGCTTTCAACGCGATGGTTATTTCTAAGCCTGTTGTCGCTCCACAACAGTACAACCAACCCAGAGCTGAGAGGCCCAAACGGCAGTATACTCGGCTCAGCATGACTCTCTCTCAGATCCTGCCGCAACTGCTGTCAACCAGCCTGGTAACTGTCAAAGAGGCTCCGAAGATGGTAAACACAGCATCTCCGAAATACAACCCAAACGCCCGCTGCGCTTATCACTCTGATAGCCCGGGACATTCTACTGATGATTGTTGGGCCCTGAGGAATAAGGTTCAGGACCTTATTGATGCCAAGGAGATACAGTTCGAGGCGCCCGAAAGGCCAAATGTTGTGACCGCTCCCATGCCCCAGCATGGAGTGAATGCTGTTGAAGAGGATTTGTATGTGGCTTCTGTGGATGATGTTGCTACTCCGCTGCTGACCGTCAAGAGGAACCTGTTGCTAGCCGGTTTATTTCCGGGATGTAGCAAAGGTTGCCCTTTATGTGCTGATGCCCCTGCTGGTTGTTCTTTGCTAAAATCAGGCGTCCAAAACCTGATGGATAGTAAAGAGATTTTGTTCAAGAAGACTGCTGTTCCTGCTGCCCCTGTTGAAGAAGTTTCAATTGTTACCATTTTCAATAACCCTTCCAAGGCTCCTTCAAAGAAGCCTGTCCAAATTTTGCCTGTTCACAAGATTGCTCCCATCACCATTACTGTTCCGGGGCCCATCCCCTACAAGTCTGATAAAGCTGTCCCATGGCACTATGAGGCAGATGTTTATGTTCTGGGAGTGAAACAAGAATTCAACACTGGTACCGGTGTCACTGTGATACGGTGGGAGAACTGACTAGTGTTTTGCGTTCGTATTCGCACTTGTGCGGTTGAGCAAGAGTCGCCACCGACTTTTTATTTTATCCTGAAGGAAAGGTTAAAAAAGCACAGCAAAAACCTTTTGAGATATTTCGTGGGTTCGGGGGGTAGATTATGAAAAGGGAAGGTATTAGCACCCTTTTCATCCATGGTTATCCATGGGCTCTTAGTTACTTGGTTTTTTAGATCACTTGCCTTGATTTTCGATTGCTTGAAAATGGTGTGTGTGTGAGTGCTTTTGAAAATGTTTTGGAAGAAGATGCCTTGTCTTAGGCTAACCTTGTAACAATTCTTTACTCGAATATTTTACAAAGGCGTGTATCTTTTCGAAAAGATGCTTCAAAAATGTTTTTGAGAGTTTGTTTGAAAATGTTGTGGATTGTGGTTTTTGAAAAGAGGCAAGTGTTTTTTGCAAGTTGATCTCAAGTAACTAAGAGTTTTGTCTACCCTATTATACTCAAAGGTTTTTGTTATGTTTTAACCCCTTTTTAACAATTTTGTTCCACCATTGGATTTGGTGGACAATCTTGCGTTTAGGAAGTTTATTCGGGACGGGCGCGGGTCATCGTATGGACCATGAATGCAATGGTGCCAAGTGTCTTTGGCAATTTGCTTTGAGGGACTTGATCATTTGTTTAAGCAACATTTTGAAAGTATTATCGAGGGACTATGATCATTTTAAATTCGTTTTGCCAAAGATACTCGACGTGCAAGCATGGCCCATTTTGGAAGGCAACATGTGGGATTACCCTAGAGGGTGCAAGTGTGATTGTGTATTGATTTCATGTATTTGTCTTGTATTAGGTTATCTAGCATTTGATTTTATGTACATGCAAACCCTAGGTCTAACCATGGTATAATTGGAAAACTGTAAATTGCGGAAATGTAAAATCTACGCTATTACAAAATGGTATCTGGGAGTGGGGGTACAAGTGTATGAATGGGGATGAGACTTATAGTATCCAATAAGTTACAACCAAATCGAATTTGCGATCAAATGTAAATGACGAATATCAAATATAAGATAAACAAATGTGTATAGGGAAATGGGAATGTATTTGTATTGTGTAAGTGATTATTTATATGTGCGGAATGTGAAATTTGAACATGTATTAAATATTGCTTAATTATTGATCTTGTATTTCTTTTAATATGTACAAAAGAAAAGGTTTTAATTGAATGTTTATGAATTTAATATTAGAAAAAATGTATTTATCTATTATGTACAAAAATATATTTTAATTAAAAAAAGTGTTTTCAGTTTTAATTATATGACAATAAAAACGCATTTTTATTGATTATACACGAAGAGCATTTTAATTAAGAAATTAAATTATGCCAAACGTACTTTTGTTAATTTATGTACAAAGTATATATATTTTTTTTTAATAAAAAATCAAGGATTAAATTAAAAAAAAAGTATTTGTTTGTAAAAAAGTATTTTAATAAAATAAAATAATAAAATAAATAATAAAAAAAAAGGTTTAACATTCTAATTATATTTTCTTGATTATATTAGTATACAAAAAGGTTTTTATTAGTGTAAAGAAAAAAAATGAAATGAAGTTAGTATTATGTAAATTATAAAAGAAAAGTGGTTAATTGTAAAATGTTAATTTATGTTAGTAAGAAATAAATGGGCTTTAGACAGGGAATGGGACGAGGCCCATTTGCTTGAAATGAATTTTAGGGTTTGCTTGTTTTGTTTCAGTTGGGACAAAAGGCTTAGGATTTGTTAGGCGCGCCGTTCACCTGTTCGTTTCTGAGTTCTCCTTCTCCGATCGTTCGCTCTTTGCCCATGGATTCAAAGCTCCGACCTTCTCGCCCTAGCCACCGTGCCATCTCCTCCTCCATTTGCCCTCCTCCATGAGTCGTTCACGTCAGGTACGGAGGTTCGTTTTCGTTTAGAATCTCATTTCGTCTTGCATGCCATGTTTTTTTTCATTCACTTGACTTTTGCTTACTGATTTATGCGAGGTTTCGAAGAAAGAATGAAAGAGATTATACCTCGGCGAAGGAGGAGGAAGGAGGCACTTGGGGGCTTGACGATGGAGGGATGGTGAAGACGCTAGCTGGCTTTGAGATCCTGGTATCTTTGTATATTTCTTTTGTTTATTGGGTTTAATGATGAGTTGCACTGAAAAACCCTCTTTTAAAAAGATTCACTTCTTTATCTCTTCTCTTTGCCTTTGAATTGCTGGTTGCCTATTGTTTTGAGATGCCTTTGTTGCTTCTTCTTCGTCTCTGAGTTTCCTATTTCGCGTGCTTGAAATGTTGCTTATGTTGATTATGTTGATTGCCCAATGATGTATTTTATTGAGGGCCTGAGGGTTTTGATTTGGAATGCTGGTCTTACAGGGGCTTATGCTGGTATGGTTTTGACTCTTTAGCTGGTTTATGAGGGTTTAAGGTGTTTGACAGATTCAGCTGGTTTGGTTTAGGTTATTATCTTCCTTTTTCTTGTTGGTTTTGGTTTTGACAGTTGGTAATGGTATGGCTTTGTGAAATAGCAGGTTATGGTTGTTTGATGGATTTGAATGATGCAGGTTTAATGTGCTTCAGATTTTTAGGCCTAGCAGGTTACTTGCTTCAGCAGGTTTTGTATATGCAGTAGGCTATGTTGGTTTGTATGTTTTTGGTTTTGACAGTATGTGGGTTTTGAGGTTTCACAGGTTTAGGCTTGTGAGGTCTCAGGCGATTATGCTTGGTTGGTAACTGGTTTTTGGCCTTGGTTGGAATGCAGACAGCAGGTTTCAGGTTTGGCCTTGATTCTGGTTATGTTTGTGCTAGCAGGTTAAAAGGCTTCAGCAGGCTTGGGATATTCAGGCCTGAACTGGCCTCAGGTTTTAACTGGCCTCAGGTTTGAACGCTTAGCAGGTTTTATGCTGGTATGGCCTTTTTTTTCTGGTTTGTGAAATAGCAGGTTATGCTTGCTTAGCAGTTTGGTATATTTTCTGTCTCCTTTCTGCTGAACTGTGTTGTTCTTTTGTATATTTTTTTCTTCCTCTCTATCCTGCCCCTCCTGCCTAAGCCTGAAAACCTGCATCTTATCTCTTCTTTTTCTCTCTCTCTAGTACAAAAAAACATTTAAAATTGTTTATACTTGTACCTTCTCTGAAAAAGTAGACAGCTGGGAAATGACGAAGTTAATTTGTTTGCTTGCAATACAATGTTTCCTCTGCATTTTTCTCTCTTTTGACAGCTTTTTTGCTCACTTGGTATCTTGCCATATCTTCTTAGTTGACAGCTTTTGACAGAAAGTTTGAATTTGGACTTGGTTGGCAATTCAGTTTGGATC
The DNA here is from genome assembly GCA_948472305.1 of Vicia faba. Classification (NCBI taxonomy): domain Eukaryota; kingdom Viridiplantae; phylum Streptophyta; class Magnoliopsida; order Fabales; family Fabaceae; genus Vicia; species Vicia faba. The sequence continues at coordinate 753,999,186 of OX451736.1, read as the reverse complement.
TTTAGTTGGGTTTGAATTTGTGCAGTACCATTTGAGATTTGAACTTATGCAATTTTGACAATTTTGAATTGTGCATTTTTTAAACTTGTGCATTCAAATAATTTGCAAACACTTTCACTCTTCTTTGTGAACCGGGAGAAATCCCGTGATTTGCAAAGAAGACTAACTGATCCCAGTTGTTGCTTTTAATGATGAGTCTAATTTAAATTGTTTGTCTCTTTAATTCAATTTAACTATTATTTGACTTTTCTCCTTTTCTTTTGCAGATGAATAATGGAGCACCAGAGCGAAGTGAAGAATGAAGAATTAGGGACTTAGAAAATATTTAGAAAAAATAGGATAGTTTTTATTTTCAATTTAATTATTGTAAACCATTATTATTTTAAATACTTCGTAAATAAATACTTGTATCCAAATAATAATTGTAACAAATATTAAATATGAAATAAAAATTCTTATTGATTCATTTAATTCTTTTCAATTCCTTTTCAATTATTTACTTATTATTCATGGTTCCTTAAATTAAAATAAATGAAAGTTAAATTTCAGATATTTAATCCTTAGAACAATAAATAATCAGTTAAACATTGATTCTTCGTCGATCAAAATAAATGAACTTGACGTCTCCATCATTCAAAGCAACGCACAGTCGAACACAAAAACTGATCAGACGCAATCCTTTCTTATTGATTTCTTACCAAGCACTGTAAATCCAAACTGCATACTTCTTTTGACTGGCTCAAACAAACCAACGTGAATTCAAATCAACTGTCTCTTTTACTGATTAAATCAAAACAATGCGAATTTAACCCGAATCTCGGAATAAACCGCAAAGTACTGTGGAATTTAAATCCTTCTGAGAATATGCCCATAAAACCCTTAATCCCTGATTAAATGCCAAATAACGTTCGCCTGACCAAAATTGAGCCAAAACCAACCAAAACCCTAAGCCAACTTGTGAAACAATCAAGAGCCCTAAAAATCAATAAAACCCTAATTTTTGTTTGACTGACGAGAAAAGTCCGTTTGTCCGATTCTTGAGCCAGTTTGAAAAATCAGGAAACGCCTGAAGCTGAGATTTCTTGTGGAAAAATGCGAGGGCAAATTTTGGGGTACAACAGTTGCCCCTGTTCAATCTTCTTGAACCTGAAGAGTTAGATTGGCAAGTTTGCCTTTCGCGACTTGAAGGTAAAAGAAGATTGGACACTAAAGTGCCCAGAAAATTTGCACTCGGCGATATGATGGTAGAGGTGAATGGGCTTAAAGATGCCATTTGGTGATGGGCTTAAAGATGCCATCTGGTGCGATAGAATTTTGTCGGGGGATGGGCTTAGAGATGCCATCTGGTGACTGCTGGTAGGAGGATGGGCTTATAGATGCCATCTGGACATGTTGAACTGTATGTAAAAAGTGAGTGGACGAGTATCAGAAAGGCATCCCTGTTTTGGAACATCTCTGAATTGGGGTCTGAGCAAGCGATAGATTGACATCCACGTTTCGGAGAATCCGTAAACTATTTTCAGGAGTTGGGATTGAATAAGCAATAGAGCAACGTCCGTTGTTGGGAAGCGTCCGTAAACTATTTTCAAAAGTTGAGAAGAGTCTGAACAAGTTGGTAGATTGACATCCGTTGTAGGGAAGAATCCATAAACTGTTTTCAAAAATTGCACCTGAACAAGTTGGTAGATTGACATCCGTTGTAGGGAAGAATCTGTAAACTGTTTTCAGAAGTCTTGAAGTTGAAGAGGAACCGGTGTAGGGTTTCCTAATGATGCGTCTGAATGGATCTGGAATAGGTATCAGAATGTCGCCGTGTCCGGGTCACATCTGAACTATTTCTGGATGAATCTCGGGAGATGATCTGTGTCTGTCGACTGCTCTTACCTGAAAAGTAAAGGGTTAGCCGTATGCAATGTTATGATGCATGATGCAATGTATGTGACATCAATGTTTATGATATGGATGTGATGAATGCGCATGTAAGCTGATGAGCTATCTTGCTGAGGATAAATGAATCCGAGATGGCTGAAGATAAAAGCATCTTGACTGCTGTCGGGGAAAATAAATCCTTGGCTGCTGCTGGGGAAAAGAATTCCTGATGACCTCTACTGGGGAGTTCCAATCTAATAGGCTCATGCTGGGGAGGTAAGATTGAGAGTCTTCAGCTTGGTGGGAAGTAACTCTGGCGACTTCACTGGGGAACCCAAGATTTTCCCTCCCAAAACTCTGTGGGGAGAAGGTTCAATGGTCTGGCTCCACTGGGGATTGATAATTTGAAGTTTTAGCTTCACTGGGGATAATGAAACTTGACTCTGAGTGGAGTTAGCTTCTGGAAGAATCTGAACAAGCGATAGGTTAACCTCCGTTACTTGGAGAACCCGTGAACTGTTTTCAGAAATCTTGAGATTGAATAAGCAATAGAGCCGCATCCGTTGTTGGGAGGCGTCCGTAAACTGTTTTCAAAGGTTGCATCTGAACAAGTTGATAGATTAACATCCGTTGTTGGGAAGAATCCATAAACTGTTTTCAGAAGTCTTGAAGAAGAATCTGAACAAGTGATAGGTTAACATCCGTTTACTTGGAGAACCCGTGAATTGTTTTCAGAAATCTTGAGATTGAATAAGCAATAGAGCCGCATCCGTTGTTGGGAAGCGTCCGTAAACTGTTTTCAAAGGTTGCATCTGAACAAGTTGATAGATTAACATCCGTTGTTGGGAAGAATCCATAAACTGTTTTCAGAAGTCTTGAAGAAGAATCTGAACAAGTGATAGGTTAACATCCGTTTACTTGGAGAACCCGTGAACTGTTTTAAGAAATCTTGAGATTGAATCAGCAATAGAGCCGCATCCGTTGTTGGGAAGCGTCCGTAAACTGTTTTTAAAGGTTGCATCTGAACAAGTTGATAGATTAACATCCGTTGTTGGGAAGAATCCATAAACTGTTTTCAGATGTCTTGAAGAAGAATCTGAACAAGTGATAGGTTAACATCCGTTTACTTGGAGAACCCGTGAACTGTTTTCAGAAATCTTGAGATTGAATCAGCAATAGAGCCGCATCCGTTGTTGGGAAGCATCCGTAAACTGTTTTCAAAGGTTGAGAAGAGTCTGAACAAGTTGGTAGATTAACATCCGTTGTTGGGAAGAATCTGTAAACTTGTTTCAGAAGTCTCGAAGAGGAACCGGTGTAGGGTTTCCTGATGATGAGCTCGTGTAAAACTGCATTGGTTTTGAACACTTTTGACATTCGAATACCCCAAGTGGTGATGTAGATAATTTCCTGGCTTTTTACAGGTGTTGGTCTACAATCGGTCGTTCACAGATGTTTTCCTGGGTTGTTACAGGTGTTGATCAAGAATTCTTCAGACGTGCCCTGGCTGGATACAGGAATCGAGTCTGGAGACGTGGTCAACAGATATGCCCTGGCTGGATACAAGAGTCGAATCTGGAATTGTGATAGTTGATAGATATGCCCTGGCCGGATACAGGAATCGAATCTTCAAACTCTTCAGACGTGCCCTGGCTAGATACAGGAATCGAGTCTGGAAATGTTTGTAGTTGATTTGTTGAACACTTTTGACATTCGAATGCCCCAAGTGGTGATGAAGGAATCCTGAATCAGATTACTCTGCGTATTGAGAGATTTCTTGAAATCTTGACTGGACTACCCCAGGTTAATTGAACTTTGAAAGATCCGTTGGACCTTGACTGGACTGCCCCAGGTTAATTGAATTGTGATATGTCATGCCCCTTGTTGATAGGAGATTTGATGGAAGTGTCATCCTCTTGAAATGATTTTGACTTACTCAGAGAGTTTTCGTTCCTCCGAACATTCGCTGTATGAATTTCTTCGCTGTCAAACAAAAGGGTCAAATGCAGACAATGATATTCGAATAATGCAAAGTTTATGTTTGTCTCGAAGTTTTGAAAAATGCGTTTTTAGCAGAAAACTTTTTATAAGACAAATCAACACAAGATTTAGAGCAAAGCCCTACAGGAGTCAGGATACCTTTTGTAACAGTATGCTTTTGAACTAACCCATGCTTCAGTTAGGACTTTTAAAGGGTTGTAACGTGGCCTGGTTCACGGTTTAAGAAACAAAGGGTATAGGCTCAAAGTATATTTGTACCCACCCGCTCTTCGTGATGTTCTCCAACCTAAGCTCAGTTAATTGCGTCATACTCTGTTTTGAGTTTGGAACGACTTTTGGGCAATGGTTCACCAGTTGAATTTGGGGAGACAGTCATCATCTCCTTTTTCTTTTTCAACATTTTTCATGTTGTTGAGGATTTTGTAATGACCTCACTATTTTGATTTTGATTTTTTATCCCTAACTTTTGCCTGACTGTTACCGTTTTCCGGGATTACTGTCAGCGGGATGCCCCAGCTTTCTTAAGCCTCCTTTATAGGTTTTGGCTCGGCGGGCTTTTCTCTTTTGAGAGATTGACTGTCTATGTGATAGGGAACCACCCTTGTTTCTTGATTCCAAAGGAATGCTTTCTCTTTTTTGACGTCGTTCGTTGTATTACGAACTGAGAGTTTGCGACTTCAATGCGCGTTTTCTCTTGAATTAACTGAGATACTACCCTGCCCCAGGTTTATATCAAAGGTTTCGATTGTTTAGAACATAAAACTCGTACTTCTTTGGCTCGAAGGGGTTGACTAGGGATTAACTTCCTTATAACTCCAGCGTTTGGGGATTGAAAGAAATGCCTGTACATCATCAGCAAGGTCTATTCAAAAGCATACTGTATAAGATCATGGTATTGTTTCGTCATCCTCCCTCTAAAGGCTTACAGCTTTTTATCAAGAGTCAAATATCATAAAGAAAAGCATAAGAGTAGTGAAACGAATGGATGGATTCAAGACAAACATATGCAATGCATTAATGAAAACAGAGTTTAACATCAATAGATAATTGTTTGACAGCAAACGAAATTACAACTTTGAAAATTCAAAAAGAAGCAAAAGTCTTTCAGCTCGAGCTTCGTCACTTCAAGTGGAGAACCCTTTAACGGAAGATTTTCATCTCGCCGTCTGGCATGAATTCCAGCACTCCAATGTCGATCAGATCTTGAATCTTGTTCTTCAAGGCCCAACAGTCGTTGGTGTCGTGCCCCAGGCTGTAGGAGTGGTAAACACAGAATGCGTCGGGATGATAGTGAGGAGAGGAGGTATTGGGCTTCTGAGGAGGATCCTTTACGGTAAGTAAGTTGACCTCTAACAGGCGCTTCAGTATAAAGAATGATGGTATTTCAGTCTCCGTAAACTGTCTTCCCGACTTTTCTTGCTTACGCCGATTACCCCGTTGACGCTGGCGAGGTTGTTGATGGGTTTGTGACCCTGAAGCAAGCAAAGGAGTTTTCCCTTTGTCTTCTGGAATGGATGGAGGCTGAGCGGTGACTTGCTCTTCGACCTCAGATGTTTGCCCCAGTTGGTTGTTTGGAAGCAGTTGGCGGACAAGAACTCTGAGTTCCTCTTGTCTTTGAGATAGGTCTTGGATGAGAGCCATCTGGCCCACCAACTGTCCCATCACTTGGGTCCTTAGTGTTGTCAGATCAAACTGCAGTTCTGCCAACTGGTCACTCCTGGCATTGTTGGAATTCTCCAAGCCCTTGGTGAGGAGAGCTTTCATCTCTTCTTGCCCCAGAGACAAGTTCAGGAACATCTCCTGCAGCTGAGCAGTCTGGTCTTGGATGTCTTTGACAGACCTTTCTAGAGCCATCTCTTGCTGAAATAAACAGCAGGAGAGTAAGGAAACCTGAAAAAGGAAATATTGTCAAGATGCAATGCATGATATGTGGATGCATGCTTTCAAGGATCTCTTGGGGTAAACACAAGAAAATGTTAGAGGTTGAACTTTTCTCTTGGGCTGGAGATCTCTGCACCGGTGGGCGTCCTTCCATGAGAATCAAACTCACCATGTCAAGTGGGTCATAGCCACTGATTCAAGTTGTTGTTCTTGATCTTTGACTGACATTTGTTAGAGGAGAAACCTCTTACCCCTTGGTAAGCGTCTGGTTCAACGTAACCCTGCATCAAAAGAACCTTCGAGATCCTTGAAATGGTTATTGAAAATGCTATGGTATGATGTTATGATGTTATGTACATGTATGCACAAACAAAAGAGCGTATATACAGACAAACATATTCACACAAAGCAGACAAGTCCTTAGGTTTAGGCTTGCATGAGGTTCAAGTATTACCCTCTTTCAGTTTGTTGGTTAAAACCTGTCCTATCAAAAGTAACCGGGTTCTAAGGAGCTCAATATCATTGGATTGTTTTCTGTGTTCATTGTTTCGGTTTAGCCACTTACTGGCGACCAAAATATTCCAAGAAAACAATCCTCAAAAGAGTGTAGTATCGAGGATCTACCAACTTCGGACTGCACCAAAGCCGGTCATCTCACTACCCCTAAAAAGGCTAAGATGGTCAATTAAGGTTCTAAGAGTTCGTTAGTGCTTTACGACATCACACAGCGGCCCCGTACTCTCCTTGACTACTCAAGGGTTACCGGTACTCACAAATATGTCACACTAACATAGCTTACTGCTTCAACCATGTCGGTATACCCCGCACAGTTCCCTCGCAGTTTTTTTGCTATTTACCTAAAAAGGTGCCCCAAATCCGGGTAGAGGATTTATAACAAACCCAAACAAGGACCCAAAAAGATAAATCAATCAAGTCAATCAAAGTAAGAAAGTAAAGGTGATCTAAACCCTAAGGTAACCCCACTTTTAAGTTTGTCCCCAGCAGAGTCGCCGGTTCTGTGATACGGTGGGAGAACTGACTAGTGTTTTGCGTTCGTATTCGCACTTGTGCGGTTGAGCAAGAGTCGCCACCGACTTTTTATTTTATCCTAAAAGAAAGGTTAAAAAAAGCACAGCAAAAACCTTTTGAGATATTTCGTGGGTTCGGGGGGTAGATTATGAAAAGGGAAGGTATTAGCACCCTTTTCATCCATGGTTATCCATGGGCTCTTAGTTACTTGGTTTTTTAGATCACTTGCCTTGATTTTCGATTGCTTGAAAATGGTGTGTGTGTGAGTGCTTTTGAAAATGTTTTGGAAGAAGATGCCTTGTCTTAGGCTAACCTTGTAACAATTCTTTACTCGAATATTTTACAAAGGCGTGTATCTTTTCGAAAAGATGCTTCAAAAATGTTTTTGAGAGTTTGTTTGAAAATGTTGTGGATTATGGTTTTTGAAAAGAGGCAAGTGTTTTTTGCAAGTTGATCTCAAGTAACTAAGAGTTTTGTCTACCCTATTATACTCAAAGGTTTTTGTTATGTTTTAACCCCTTTTTAACAATTTTGTTCCACCATTGGATTTGGTGGACAATCTTGCGTTTAGGAAGTTTATTCGGGACGGGCGCGGGTCATCGTATGGACCATGAATGCAATGGTGCCAAGTGTCTTTGGCAATTTGCTTTGAGGGACTTGATCATTTGTTTAAGCAACATTTTGAAAGTATTATCGAGGGACTATGATCATTTTAAATTCGTTTTGCCAAAGATACTCGACGTGCAAGCATGGCCCATTTTGGAAGGCAACATGTGGGATTACCCTAGAGGGTGCAAGTGTGATTGTGTATTGATTTCATGTATTTGTCTTGTATTAGGTTATCTAGCATTTGATTTTATGTACATGCAAACCCTAGGTCTAACCATGGTATAATTGGAAAACTGTAAATTGCGGAAATGTAAAATCTACGCTATTACAAAATGGTATCTGGGAGTGGGGGTACAAGTGTATGAATGGGGATGAGACTTATAGTATCCAATAAGTTACAACCAAATCGAATTTGCGATCAAATGTAAATGACGAATATCAAATATAAGATAAACAAATGTGTATAGGGAAATGGGAATGTATTTGTATTGTGTAAGTGATTATTTATATGTGCGGAATGTGAAATTTGAACATGTATTAAATATTGCTTAATTATTGATCTTGTATTTCTTTTAATATGTACAAAAGAAAAGGTTTTAATTGAATGTTTATGAATTTAATATTAGAAAAAATGTATTTATCTATTATGTACAAAAATATATTTTAATTAAAAAAAGTGTTTTCAGTTTTAATTATATGACAATAAAAACGCATTTTTATTGATTATACACGAAGAGCATTTTAATTAAGAAATTAAATTATGTAAAACGTACTTTTGTTAATTTATGTACAAAGTATATATATATTTTTTTTAATAAAAAATCAAGGATTAAATTAAAAAAAAAGTATTTGTTTGTAAAAAAGTATTTTAATAAAATAAAATAATAAAAAAAAAAGGTTTAACATTCTAATTATATTTTCTTGATTATATTAGTATACAAAAAGGTTTTTATTAGTGTAAAGAAAAAAAATGAAATGAAGTTAGTATTATGTAAATTATAAAAGAAAAGTGGTTAGTTGTAAAATGTTAATTTATGTTAGTAAGAAATAAATGGGCTTTAGACAGTGAATGGGACGAGGCCCATTTGCTTGAAATGAATTTTAGGGTTTGCTTGTTTTGTTTCAGTTGGGACAAAAGGCTTAGGATTTGTTAGGCGCGCCGTTCACCTGTTCGTTTCTGAGTTCTCCTTCTCCGATCGTTCGCTCTTTGCCCATGGATTCAAAGCTCCGACCTTCTCGCCCTAGCCACCGTGCCATCTCCTCCTCCATTTGCCCTCCTCCATGAGTCGTTCACGTCAGGTACGGAGGTTCGTTTTCGTTTAGAATCTCATTTCGTCTTGCATGCCATGTTTTTTTTTCATTCACTTGACTTTTGCTTACTGATTTATGCGAGGTTTCGAAGAAAGAATGAAAGAGAATATACCTTGGCGAAGGAGGAGGAAGGAGGCACTTGGGGGCTTGACGATGGAGGGATGGTGAAGACGCTAGCTGGCTTTGAGATCCTGGTATCTTTGTATATTTCTTTTGTTTATTGGGTTTAATGATGAGTTGCACTGAAAAACCCTCTTTTAAAAAGATTCACTTCTTTATCTCTTCTCTTTGCCTTTGAATTGCTGGTTTCCTATTGTTTTGAGATGCCTTTGTTGCTTCTTCTTCGTCTCTGAGTTGCCTATTTCGCGTGCTTGAAATGTTGCTTATGTTGATTATGTTGATTGCCCAATGATGTATTTTACTGAGGGCCTGAGGGTTTTGATTTGGAATGCTGGTCTTACAGGGGCTTATGCTGGTATGGTTTTGACTCTTTAGCTGGTTTATGAGGGTTTAAGGTGTTTGACAGATTCAGCTGGTTTGGTTTAGGTTATTATCTTCCTTTTTCTTGTTGGTTTTGGTTTTGACAGTTGGTAATGGTATGGCTTTGTGAAATAGCAGGTTATGGTTGTTTGATGGATTTGAATGATGCAGGTTTAATGTGCTTCAGATTTTTAGGCCTAGCAGGTTACTTGCTTCAGCAGGTTTTGTATATGCAGTAGGCTATGTTGGTTTGTATGTTTTTGGTTTTGACAGTATGTGGGTTTTGAGGTTTCACAGGTTTAGGCTTGTGAGGTCTCAGGCGAGTATGCTTGGTTGGTAACTGGTTTTTGGCCTTGGTTGGAATGCAGACAGCAGGTTTCAGGTTTGGCCTTGATTCTGGTTATGTTTGTGCTAGCAGGTTAAAAGGCTTCAGCAGGCTTGGGATATTCAGGCCTGAACTGGCCTCAGGTTTTAACTGGCCTCAGGTTTGAACGCTTAGCAGGTTTTATGCTGGTATGGCCTTTTTTTTCTGGTTTGTGAAATAGCAGGTTATGCTTGCTTAGCAGTTTGGTATATTTTCTGTCTCCTTTCTGCTGAACTGTGTTGTTCTTTTGTATATTTTTTTCTTCCTCTCTATCCTGCCCCTCCTGCCTAAGCCTGAAAACCTGCATCTTATCTCTTCTTTTTCTCTCTCTTTAGTACAAAAAAACATTTAAAATTGTTTATACTTGTACCTTCTCTGAAAAAGTAGACAGCTGGGAAATGACGAAGTTAATTTGTTTGCTTGCAATACAATGTTTCCTCTGCATTTTTCTCTCTTTTGACAGCTTTTTTGCTCACTTGGTATCTTGCCATATCTTCTTAGTTGACAGCTTTTAACAGAAAGTTTGAATTTGGACTTGGTTGGCAATTCAGTTTGGATCTTTAGTTGGGTTTGAATTTGTGCAGTACCATTTGAGATTTGAACTTATGCAATTTTGACAATTTTGAATTGTGCATTTTTTAAACTTGTGCATTCAAATAATTTGCAAACACTTTCACTCTTCTTTGTGAACCGGGAGAAATCCCGTGATTTGCAAAGAAGACTAACTGATCCCAGTTGTTGCTTTTAATGATGAGTCTAATTTAAATTGTCTGTCTCTTTAATTCAATTTAACTGTTATTTGACTTTTCTCCTTTTCTTTTGCAGATGAATAATGGAGCACCGGAGCGAAGTGAAGAATGAAGAATTAGGGACTTAGAAAATATTTAGAAAAAATAGGATAGTTTTTATTTTCAATTTAATTATTGTAAACCATTATTATTTTAAATACTTCGTAAATAAATACTTGTATCCAAATAATAATTGTAACAAATATTAAATATGAAATAAAAATTCTTATTGATTCATTTAATTCTTTTCAATTCCTTTTCAATTATTTACTTATTATTCATGGTTCCTTAAATTAAAATAAATGAAAGTTAAATTTCAGATATTTAATCCTTAGAACAATAAATAATCAGTTAAACATTGATTCTTCGTCGATCAAAATAAATGAACTTGACGTCTCCATCATTCAAAGCAACGCACAGTCGAACACAAAAACTGATCAGACGCAATCCTTTCTTATTGATTTCTTACCAAGCACTGTAAATCCAAACTGCATACTTCTTTTGACTGGCTCAAACAAACCAACGTGAATTCAAATCAACTGTCTCTTTTACTGATTAAATCAAAACAATGCGAATTTAACCCGAATCTCGGAATAAACCGCAAAGTACTGTGGAATTTAAATCCTTCTGAGAATATGCCCATAAAACCCTTAATCCCTGATTAAATGCCAAATAACGTTCGCCTGACCAAAATTGAGCTAAAACCAACCAAAACCCTAAGCCAACTTGTGAAACAATCCAGAGCCCTAAAAATCAATAAAACCCTAATTTTTGTTTGACTGACGAGAAAAGTCTGTTTGGCCGATTCTTGAGCCAGTTTGAAAAATCAGGAAACGCCTGAAGCTGAGATTTCTTGTGGAAAAATGCGAGGGCAAATTTTGGGGTACAACAGTCACCAACATCACCGGGCCTGCTAAGGTCACTCGTAGTGGAAGACTGTTCTCTCCAGACATCGCTCCTGCATCAATTCAAAGGCCTCTGGTCATCACACCTGCCAGTGTGCCTGTTTCCCCCCCTGATCAAGTTTCTACCCCTGCTGCCGAGTCATCTGACGCTCGGGGCAAGGGGATTGCTGCTGATGTGCCTGCCCGGACGGAGGCACCAAAGACCATTGTTGAGGCTTCCAAGCAAGAAATGGAAGAGATCCTCAAAATTATAAAGAAAAGTGATTTCAACGTCGTTGAACAGTTGGGGCACACCCCCTTCAAAATCTCCATGCTATCACTGCTGCTGTGTTCAGAGGCCTATGCCAAGGCCCTGATTGCTTTCTTGAAGACGGCTCACGTGCCCCAAGAGACGTCTGCTGATCAATTCACCGACTGTATGGCCAACCTAACCGCTGATAATGGCCTGGGTTTCTCTGATGCTGATCTGACGGCCAAGGGGAAGAACCATAATGATGCCCTGCATGTCTCCATTGAATGCAGGGGAACTACTCTTGCTCACGTGCTGGTTGACACTAGTTCTTCACTAAACGTGCTACCCAAGAAAGCTCTAGACAGGCTGGACTGTGAGGGTTTAGAGCTCAAACCAAGTAACATTGTTGTCTGGGCCTTTGACGGGTCCAAAAGAATGGTACATGGTGAGGTTGACATCCCAATCAGGGTTGGATCACAGGTCTTTGATTCAAAATTCTATGTGATGGACATCCGTCCATCCTATTCTTGTTTGCTGGGTCGCCCGTGGATCCACAAGGCTGGAGCTGTGACTTCAACTTTGCATCAGAAGCTCAAATACCCGGTCAGGGGGAAGATTGTAACAGTGCAAGGGGAAGAGGAATACATGGTCAGCCACCTCAACTCCTTCAGGTACGTGGAAATGGATGGGGAGTTTATTGAGACCCCCTTTCAACACTTTGAAGAGGTGCCTCAAACATTGGCAGCAGCAGAAGCAGTGACTGAAGAGGGTTCTCCTTTGAAGATGGCTTCCTTGAAGGACGCCCGGGCTGTGATTGAAAGAGGTGAATGTGCAAACTAGGGCAGGCTCCCTGATTTTACTCCTAAGACTAACAAGTTTGGGATGGGTTTCACTGCAGAGGCTCAGAAGGCTGTGCGCAAGGCAAGGATTGGAAGACCTCCTGTGCTCATCACCCATCCAGGAGTGAATGCTATTGGGGATGAAGACGAAGTGGAAGAATCCGAGTTTGACAGCTGGATCTACCCAACGACCAACGGTGGACCTAGCAAATGGACCGCAAAAGACTTTACACCTATAACTTTTGTCACCCAGTAATGAACTTCTTTGTTTTGGATTTGTAATAAACAATAATTTAAAACTGTATGGCCCGGTGTCTTACCCGGGGCACCGTGGTCTTATTTGTGAGGGCTTTTGTTTGTCACTTTCATATATCATGAATAAAAGCATTGGACGTTTTTCACACTTCAAATCTTGCGCTCCCTTTCTTTCTTTATATATTGCAAAACAGCTGTATTTACACACACTCACTCATACAGGTTTCAATCCACTCTGGATCTCACTGGTAACGACTCTGCTACTGCCAGTTATGACTTCGAAAATCCGATCAACTCAGCCGAAGACGAAGGTGAAGATGATTGCGAAGTGCCTGGCGAACTTGCAAGACTGTTACTCCAGGAAGAGAGGGCCATTCAGCCACATGAAGAGCCAGTGGAAACGATAAATCTGGGTACTGAGGCAGACAGAAAGGAAGTTAAGATTGGTGCCAATCTGGAGCTCAGCGTAAAGCAACGGTTGGTTCAGATGTTACATGATTATATGGAAATCTTTGCCTGGTCCTATGAAGACATGCCTGGTTTGGATACCGACATTGTGGTTCATCACTTGCCTACCAAGGAAGATTGCCCTCCGGTTAAACAAAAGGTCCGCCATATGCGTCCAGAGATGTCCGAGAAGATCAAAGCTGAGGTTATGAAGCAATTTGATGCCGGTTTTCTTGCAGTGACTTCTTACCCTCAGTGGGTTGCCAACGTGGCACCGGTACCGAAGAAAGATGGTAAGGTCAGAATGTGTGTTGATTACAGGGATCTGAACAGGGCAAGCCCCAAGGATGACTTCCCCCTACCTCACATTGACGTTCTGGTTGACAATACTGCACAGCACAAGGTGTTCTCCTTCATGGATGGTTTTTCAGGTTATAATCAGATCAAGATGGCTCCTGAAGATATGGAAAAGACTACCTTTGTTACTCAGTGAGGCACCTTCTGCTACAAGGTCATGCCATTTGGGTTGAAAAATGCTGGGGCAACCTACCAACGTGCCATGGTTGCTTTATTTCATGACATGATCCATCATGAGATTGAAGTGTATGTCGATGATATGATTGCAAGGTCCCAAACTGAGGAGGAACACCTTGACCATCTGCAAAAGCTGTTTGACCGTTTGAAATTGTACAAGCTGAGGTTGAACCCGAACAAGCGCACATTTGGGGTGAGATCTGGAAAGTTTCTAGGCTTCATTGTAAGTGACAAGGGTATTCAAGTGGACCCTGCCAAGGTTAAAGCCATACAAGAGATGCCAGTTCCCAAGACAGAGAAAGAAGTCAGAGGATTTCTAGGACGTCTGAATTACATTGCCCGATTCATCTCGCATCTAACCGCTACCTGTGAACCAATCTTCAAGCTGCTGAAGAAAGATCAGATAGTACGTTGGAATGATGAATGTCAGGCTGCTTTTGACAGAATCAAAGAGTATCTCCAAGAACCACCCATTCTTATGCCACCGGTTGAAGGGAGACCTCTGATATTATACCTGACAGTACTTGACAGCTCAATGGGGTGTGTGCTGGGGCAGCATGACGAGTCTGGCCGAAAAGAGCACGCCATTTATTACCTTAGCAAAAAGTTTACCGACTGTGAGACCCGATACTCACTGCTCGAGAAAACTTGTTGCGCTTTGGTATGGGCTGCTCGCCGGCTGAGACAGTATATGCTGACTCACACTACTTTGTTGATTTCAAAAATGGATCCAATAAAGTACATATTTGAAAAGCCTGCTCTGTCTGGGAGAATAGCAAGATGGCAAATGATCCTGACCGAATACGACATCCAGTACACGACTCAGAAAGCTATCAAAGGAAGTGTATTGGCAGACCACTTGGCACACCAGGCAGTAGAGGGCTACTAGTCCATGAACTTTGAGTTTCCAGACGAGAGCATCATGATAGTGACTGATTGTGAAGTACCTGAACCGGATGAAGGACCTGAGGAAGGATCCCGATGGTCTATGCAGTTTGATGGAGCCTCCAACGCTTTGGGTAACGGTATCGGCACTGTGATCATATCTCCCCAAGGCACTCATACTCCACTTACTGCCCGACTATGTTTCAACTGCACCAACAACATGGCGGAGTATGAGGCATGCATCATGGGTCTTCAAGCTGCGATTGACTTAAGGATCAAGTTCTTGAGTGTCTTCGGAGATTCCGCTCTCGTGATCAATCAGATCAAAGGCGAGTGGGATACGAAACATCCGAACCTTATTCCTTACAAAGAATGTGTGTTGACATTGATCCCCCATTTCACAGAGATAACTTTTGAACACTTCCCAAGAGAGGAGAATCAGTTGGCGGACGCGTTAGCTACGATGTCTTCCATGTTCAAAGTCAAATGGGACAATGAGGCTCCCCGGGTCATTATCTGGAAACTGGACGAACCGGCATACTGTTGTAATCTTGAGGCTGAGGTAGTGACTGAAAAACCCTGGTACCATGAGGTGAAGAGGTACTTGGAAGCTCAAGAGTATCCTGAAGGTGCATCTGTCAATGATAAAAAGTTTCTGAGAAGGTTCGCAGCGAAGTTCTTCCTCAGCAACGGTATTCTATACAAGAGAAACCATGATTCAACTTTACTGCGTTGTGTGGATAAAACTGAAGCAGAAAAGATCATGGCAGAGTTGCATGAAGGTACCTTCAGAACACATTCCAGTGGACACACCATGGAAAAGAAAATCCTTCGGGCAGGATATTTCTGGTCCACAATGGAAGCTGACTGTTACCAACATTCTAGGACATGCCATAAGTGCCAGATTTATGCAGATAAGGTGCACGTTCCTCCAGTCCCTCTGAATGTCTTGACTGCACCTTGGCCTTTTGCAATGTGGGGCATTGATATGATCGGCGAGATCAGACCTACGGCATCCAACGGGCATCGCTTCATCCTGGTAGCAATTGATTACTTCACGAAGTGGGTTGAAGCGGCTTCCTACGCTACTGTAACCAAGAACGTTGTGGCACGGTTCATTCGACATAACTTGATCTGTCGATACGGCGTCCCAGAAAGAATCATTACGGATAATGGTACCAATCTCAATAACAAGATGATCATTGAGCTCTGCGAGCAATTCAAGATACAACACCACAACTCTTCTCCTTACCGACCGAAGATGAATGGGGCTGTAGAAGCAGCAAATAAGAATATCAAGAAGATTGTGCAGAAGATGACAGTGACCTATAAAGATTGGCACGAGATGTTACCGTTTGCTCTACATGGGTACCGTACCTCAGCAAGGACGTCAACCGGGGCAACTCCTTTTTCCTTAGTCTACGGTATGGAGGCAGTCTTACCGATCGAAGTACAGATACCCTCTCTCCGGATAAAGAAGGATGCAGATCTGAGCGAAGATGATTGGATCCAGACACGACTTGATCAGTTAAACCTAATTGACGAAAAGAGACTCGCTGCTATATGTCATGGTCAAACGTATCAAAAACGGATGATCAGGGCATTTAACAAGAAGGTCAGACCACAAGAATATCAAGTTGGGGATCTGGTAATCAAGCGCATCATCCTTCCTCAGAGTGATCCCAGGGGAAAATGGACCCCTACGTACGAAGGGCCATTTGTGGTTAAACATGTGTTATCAGGAGGAGCCATGATCCTAACCACCATGGATGGTGACGACCTTCCTCACCCCGCCAATGTAGACATAGTAAAAAGATACTACGCATGATAAAAGACCCGCTAGGTTGACATACCTAGGCAAAAATTAGGGCTTCCCGGCGAACCAAAAGGGTTCGGGTAAAATGAGGTATGAAATGAAAAAAATCTGTACACCCGGCAAGTCGAAAACCTGAAAAGGAGGCTTGGGCAAAAATGGGTATCCCGGTGGACTGAAAACCCGAAAGGGAGGTCCAGGCAAAAGTTAGGGATTAAAGCGTAATACTATGTCTCATTGGATCACTTCGCATCCAGAATCCGGTATCAACATCAAGTTCAGACGACATCGATCAATCAGCTTCATCGTCAACTGAGCAGCAAAGTGATGAGACGCTCGAAGATATAAAGGCGATAGCAGAGTTGGAACCCAGTGGGATTATTCTTTTCACATAGCTGTTTTGTTTTCCCTTTGTACAAAATTGTATAAACTCTGTTGTTCGGCGGCGTTCTCTTACTAGGACGTCAGCCTCTTGTACATAAACGCCTATTCACAGGCAAATTCAAAAAATCAATACAAATTCACAGTTCAGACCAATTGCCAATTGTTTTTTCCTTTTTCTGTTTTGTTTTGCGAAGAACGTCCAATGTTCAATTTTTGATATATGCATTTGACACTAATTGCTAACTCATAAATATTTGCATGCAAAACAAAGGATTAATTACAGGTGACATTAGAAACAGGGGCAATAATGAGTTGTCTAAGCGATCTAATTGCTATGTCCACCCAGGTACCAAGGTAAGTTCAGCTGAAGAACATAACTAAGATGCCTTAATTCCCCAGAGAGTGAGCCAGCAAGTCAACAATACTCTCCCCAAGCAGAGTTAGTCCACTGTCAGCCTTAAGGAAATTGGGTATCCCCAGCAGATCTCAACATTCCTCAGCGGAGTTTGCAGACATTCTTAACAAGCATCCCTGACAGTCTTGATCTAAGATTGTTCCCCGGTGGTCTACCAGACATTCAGCGGAGCCACTTCCCCAATATATCTCAAAAATTTCCCCAGGAGAGTCCAGTCTGAAAAGATTTCCCCAGGAAAGTTTGAATCTATCTCCCCAGCAGTAAGCTTATCCCCAGTAGATTCTGGAAGCTTATCCCCTGCAGAGCACGAACGCGTCTCCCGGCTTTATTCAAAGGTTATTTCCCTACCAGGATATAACTGGGTTATCCTCAGCCAAAAGCCACGGAAAGATCGTCCTCGGCGAAGTCTTCTTATCCCCAGCGGAGTTTATTAAAAATTCCAATACATCAATGGTATCCCCAGCGAAGTTATCATCAAACATCTCAACAAGGTACCTCCCTTCCCACAGAGTATTTTTCCTTAGCAAGATCGCTAGAGTAATTTTCTCCCCGCAGAGTAATCCATTCGCCAAGTTTACTCCCCAACAGAGTTATCTTCTCCTACTGGTATTCTTGCAACCATCATCCCCAGCGGAAACAACAGAGCTCTATTTCACATCAGCCCAGGATTTAACTTCCCAGCACCCGTCAAGGGTTTACTTTCCTAGACGAAGCATACATTCACGAACATCACATCTTCATACATTATAGCATGCATATACGCATCATGAACATACAATCTCATTCATTCTGAGAACATCACGCATGTCATACATCATGACATCGCATACAATTAACGTTTTGTCTTTTCAGGACAAAGATCAATACAAAGATAATTTCTATCAACGGTCGTGATTCCAGATCCGATTCCTGTATCTTGCCAGGGTGTATCTGTTGACAACTAATTCCAGACTCGATTCCTGTATCCTGCCAGGGCACGTCTGAAGAGTTCGAAGATCCAATTCCTGTATCTTGCCAGGGTGTATCTGTTGACGACTAATTCCAGACTCGATTCCTGTATCCTGCCAGGGCACGTCTGAAGAGTTCGAAGATCCGATTCCTGTATCATGCCAGGGTGTATCTGTTGACGACTACATTACCAGACTCGATTCCTGTATCCTGCCAGGGCACGTCTGAAGAGTTTAAAGATTCGATACCTGTATCCAGCTAGGGCACGTCTACATAAAGAGTTTGAAGATCAACTCCTGTAACAGACCATGTAATTTTCTTTCTTTCTCAGGTACGCAAGTTCTCGCTAAGGAATCTCTTACGCGATCGACACCTCCCGATGGCATCTATAAGCCCATATCCACAATTACCCATCACAGTTCCAAATGGCATCTATAAGCCCATTCCTGACAAGGTTCTGTCACATCTCCAGATGGCATCTATAAGCCCATCCTCCTATCCACCATCTCTCCAAATGGCATCTGTAAGCCCATTCCCGTTGTCACACTGCTGATACTCAACTATGTGAGTGCAAATTTCTGGGCACTCTAGTGTTCAATCATCTTCCACCTTCGGATCACGAAAGGCACGCAAGCCAATCTACATCCTGAGGTCTAAGAAGATTGAACAGGGGCAACTGTTGTACCCCAAAATTTGCCCTCCCATAATCTTCAAAGTTTTGACAAGCATCACCTTAAATGGTTCAAAATCTACTCAAGGGCTACACAGTCAACCATCCTCCTAAGCCAGTCAAATTAGGGTTTTGGTTCTTGCAAGGAAGTTAAGGTTTTCAAGGGCTCAATAAAGTCCCATATGCTCATACACATTGTCAAGCACCTACATGTCAAGTTTCAAGGCTCACAAGGTCAAGTTGCACAGTCAAAAACCCTAATTGCTCCACAGTCAACTGCAGGGGCAAAATGGTCATTTGGCAGTCAAAAGTCAAATTTTTTGGTCAACATCTCATTTTGAAGCCACAATCATCATTTGTTCAAGCCTTGACCATGATTTCACAAGAATGGCTCAAAAATCATCAAGGTGTCAAAAGTTTCTATTTTTGGACAGCTGAAAAGTCAACTGTAACTTGACCAAGGCATAACTTTTTCATGGTTCATCAAAAAAATCCCATCCAATGCTCATCTTGAAGGGGAGGACATTTCCTACAACTCATCTTCATACTCCAAGTCCAAGAAATGCTCTCACAAAAAGTTATCAATTTCAACATTATAGGTCATTTTCAAAAGTCAACAAAAAGGGACTTTAAGTCAAAGACCATAACTTGATATTGGTAAATCAAAATGAGATGGGACCAAAGGTATTAGTTAGAGGACTTCAAGACCTTTCCAAAATGTCCAAGAACATGTTCATAACTTCAAAATTGAGCAAGATATGCATTGGAGAAGTTGGGAAATTGTTGTGAAATGGCCAAAATCAATTATCCTTGAAACTTCATTTTTGACAAAAGGGCCCCACTTTTTCCACTTGATTCAGCTTGGCCATGCTTCCCACGTGTCCCACATTTTATTTCAAAATTTAAAATTAATTTTTTCATTTTTATTTGATTTTATTGGATTTAATTCATTTTAAATCTTTTAAAATCAAATGAAAATAAAAAAGATTAATTAAGGGACATATTTTGCTTTGATTAGCTTTGAACCACCATTATACACATCCCAAATTCGTGCAAAGGGCTAAAGCTAGCAAGAATTTAAATTTTGGTACAAAGATGGAAAGTGTTTCAATGGAGGTTTATGGCAAATCCCAAACATGAATGCATTGCATTATTGGCCATAATTCTTATCAAAACTCATTACATAATACATATGCAACACATCACAAACGAGATCACAACCTAAGAGCTCCAAAAATTGCCATACAAAATTGCAAAATTGTCACACAAACTTGAAATCTGAAAACCTAGTTGCAGTGCCTCTCAAGCCTCCATTCTAATCCAAACACATTCCTGATATCCCAAGGAAGCTCTAGCAATCAAAATCAAGCCCAAATGCGCAAAGAACCGTTCACACGAAGTCACACGGTTTGTCCAATATGTGAAAATCAAAACTCCATTTCCATGCGTTTTTAACATGCTTTTTAAATTGATTTATACTCATTTTAACATTTTGAAACTATTGGTAGCATTTGATTGAACTAATGATGCGTGTATCAGGATCCACCATTGTCAAAAGCTAGGTTTTTTTAGAGCTCCAAATTGGGGATTTCCCCATACTGTAAAATTGGGACATCAAACTGCCATGGTTGAATTCGTGACATCCAAACGGACATAACTATGACCTCGCGCCCAATTTATGTGCAAGCATGAGCTGTTCGCTATTTTTATTTTTACTGTGTCTTGGGGGGGTTTAAAATCCCCGCTATATGTTTGTTTTTTTGCAAAAAAGGTAGAAGACGATGGACGTGGCAAGCAGGCATTGGTGTATTCAAATCCACGCGCGCAATTTTTTGTGTTTCAGCATTATTGGCTTTCTTCTCATATAATATTAGTTTTGTACGTTATTAACAAATGTGTCAAAGTGCTTCAGTGGTGGCTAGCATGTCTTGGAATCATTGGGACCTGGGTTCGAATCCCAGGTCCCCAAAATGCTTGATGTTATTTTATTTTACATGTTCACATGCAGACTTTCAAAAGCAGGCACACCATAAGCTTCAGGCAATCAAGTGCCAACTGGCCATAGTCACAGATCCAAAGGCTACAAAAGAGGCTCACCATATGCTTCAGTCAAGGGACGCACATGCAAGCAAAAAAAGTCAACGTGGCCTTTATCTTAATGGGCCCAGATTCAGCATTTCACCCCCATGTTGGCCCAGCACCCCCTCCATTTGGGTTCATTTTTCTTTCTTTTCATTTTATTTCTTTAATTTAATTTCTAACCCCTTTTTATTTTTATTTGGTATTAGCAATTAATTTAATTAATCATTTTCATAAAAAACAAAAAAATATAATTAACACTTTTATTATTATTATTTATTATTTTGTAAATAAATCATAATTGAACATAGTTTTTAATTAGGCCATTTAAACATTTTAATAATTAAAATAGATTTAGATTTAGGTTAACCTAGAATTTTATTTCCTTTTTCTATTTTATTTCATAAAAAAATATAAAAAACAAAAAATACTTTCTTGTAATTAAAATAATTAATTAGTTTTCAATTTCATTCAATTACCAAAAAAGACAAAAAAAATAATTCCCTTTTCTTTATTCGCGCGTATTTAATTTTTTCGATTATTATGTAATTGCTCCGGATATGTAATAGTAAATAGGACCTTTTACTGTTTTTTTATCTTTCACACTTATTTACTTAAAACGGGTCTTTGTAAAGATTTGGCGATGTATAGACCCGCGCCTTGTAATAGTGTAGGATTTACGTTTTCCGCAATTTACTTTCCGCACCCCTTTTAACTGTTAACTTGTATGAAAGAATGCATGGCCCAAATAAAATCAAAGCGTAGATCACTATAATGCATGACAAGATAAAATATTAACTGAATACAATACACAATGCACCCACCACTCTTAGGGTACGCCTCACTGTTGCCTTGCCCCTCGAAACGTGGTCGTCGAGTACAGGACGTTTTAGTAAGTCCTTATGTCCATGACCCATGGCATAAGGGTAGCTTCTAAGGTGTCCTACTGTTGCTCTGGTGACCACACTGTTGCCTTGCCCCTCGAAACGTGGTCGTCGAGTACAAGACGTTTTAGTAAGTCCTTATGTCCATGACATGATCCAGTTGCCTCGGAAAGGTTGCCTCGGAATTAAAAAGGATCAATGGCATAAGGGTAGCTTCTAAGGTGTCCTACTGTTGCTCTGGTGACCACACTGTCCCTACAAACGAGTTGACCCGAACACCTCCAATGGTGGTGCTACCTACCTCTCAATGGTGGGATGGCACTACCTAAAGGACACTTATACAGCTTAATTCCTTAGGGTAGGTAGATGACTCATGGATACTTGCTCTATTTCAAAAACAAACAAAACTCTTTTCACACTGACACTTTCAAAAAAGCTTTCAAAACAATTTTTCAAACACTCTTGAGGACTGATACAAGAGTCGATCTGAAACTTTAAACGAAACTTTTTCAAACCCACTCACACTTTGAAAAGAAAACAAACATTTTGAAAACACAAATGAGCAAGTATCTAAGAGCCCATGGATAACCATGGATAGAAAGGGTGCTAACACCTTCCCTTTCTATAAATCTACCTCCCGAACCGAGAAACATTCTCAATAAGGAATTTTGCTGTGCTTTTGTCCTTTCCATGTTGGAGAACATAAAAGACGGTGGCGACTCTTGCTTCCGCGACATTTCATGAACCAGCGTTAAACAGTCAGTTCCAGATCCACCGATCACACCAAGCGATGTTGGTATTGGATTCCTGGATAAGAAGATTTTGACGGCGTTGACATCTAGAAGCTGGTCAGGATTTGGGAACAAGACCAACCCATAAATGAGGAGTGCCACAATTTCTTCAAAGGCTTGTAGATCCAATGAATTCCAACACTCTTATGCATTCTCAAACAAGAATTTTGCTAAGAAGCCTTTGACACTTCTTCTAGTTTCCCAATGCCCCTTGATGTCAGATGGTTGCAAGTGTAGTGCTTGAGAAACATCTTCAGGATTTGGTTCTTTTTCTGTACCGTTGTAGGGTAGTTTGATTAAGAATAGGAATCCTCAGAAGTTGAGAAAATTCCTCCAAAGTGGGCGCCAATTGGTAGTCGGGGAAAGTGAAACAGTGGTGAAGGGGGTCAAAGAACTGGAACAAAACCTTTACCATGTCCTCTTCAATGCTGGTGTTGACTAGGCTGAGCAGTCTACCATGTCTTTCACTGAAGAGAGAGCTTTCCGGAATCCTGGATGTGAGCTCCTTGAGTTGAGGAGGAATTCTCACAAGGTTGACTTGGATAGTTTTCCTGCGAAGAATTTCCATGACCTACAAAACAATAACAAAGATGAAGATCTAAACCCTTGAAATGGTTAGTGAATGCATATGATGCTTTATGATGTTCATGATGTATGCACAAAACATATGTCCAAGCAAATCACACAAAACCCTAGTTTCAGGCTTGAATGGGGCTTCATAGGTAAGTACCCTCTTGAGTGTAGTTGGCTTAAAAACCTGTCCTATAAATAGTAACCGGGTTCTAAGGAGCTCAATATCATTGGATTGTTTTCTATGTTCATTGTTTTGGTTTAGCCACTTAACTAGCGACCAAAATATTCCAAGAAAACAACCCTCAATGAGTGTAGTATCGAGTATCTACCAACTTCGGACTGCACCAAAGCCGGTCATCTCACTACCCCTAATGAAAGGCCAATATGGTCAAGTAAGGTTCTAGGTCATTAATGCTTAGTGACATCAATCAGCGGCCCCGTACTCTCCTTGATTGAACTCAAGGCTTACTGGTACTCACAAATATGTCGCACTAATATAGCTATTGCTTCAACCGTGTCGGTATACCCCGCACAGTTTCCACAACGTATTGCTATCTATGAATGTTTCCCCAAATCCGGGTGTAGGATTTCAAACCCAAACAAGAGAGCCAAGATGTAAAGCAATCAAAACAAAACAATTAGTTATGCAAGAGGGTGATCTAAGCCCTAAGGTTACTCCACTTTAAAATTATCCCCAACAGAGTCGCCAGTTCTGTGATACGGTGGAAGAACTGACTTGGGTTTTGCGTTTGTTTTCACAAATGTTTCAGTTGAGCAAGAGTCGCCACCGACTTTTTATTTTATCCTAAGGAAAGGTTAAAAAACACATCAAAAAACCTTTGAGATATTTTCTTGGGTTCGGGGAGTAGATTATAGAAAGGGAAGGTATTAGCACCCTTTCTATCCATGGTTATCCATGGGCTCTTAGTTACTTTCTTAGATCAACTTGCCTTAATTTTCAATTGTTTGAAATGGTGCTTTGTGTGTGGTTTTTTTGAAAATGTTTTGAAAAGAGGCCAATGTGGTGGCAACCTTTGTAATGATCCATGTTGGGATGTATGCAAAGGTGTATGTCTTTTGAAAAGTTTTCAATGTTTTTGAAAGTTGTTTTGAAAGTGTGTTGTGATGTGTGGTTTTGAAAAAAATAGGCAAGTGTTTTTGTTTTGCAAGTTGGCAAGTAACTAAGAGTTTGTCTACCCCTAACTTTACTCAAAGGTTTTCTCTATGTTTTAACCCTTTTAACAATTTTGTTCCACCATTGTATTTGGTGGACCATCTTGTGTTAGGACGTGAACGGGACGGGCGCGGGTCATCGTATAGACCATGATAGCAATGTTGCAAAGCATCTTAGTTTTTCTTTTGAGGGACTAAGATCATTTTTGTAAGGAAACTTTCGAAAGCGTCATCGAGGGACTATGATCTTTTGATTTTGTTTGTTTTACTAAGATACTTTGCATGCGTAACATGGACCATTTTTTTGAAAGGCAACAAGTGGATGTAACCCTAGGGTTGTTAGTGTGCAAATGTGTTTTATTGCATACAAGAGTTTATCTTTGAATTAGGATTTTCTATTTCATTGATTTTATCTTGCCATACACATCCTAATTACTAGCAATAAGAAGCGGAAATATAAAATCCTACACTATTACAACAATTAGGGGGTGGGGGTACACATTTGTACATGGGGGGTTCAACGAGAAAAATAGACAAAAAAGAAAGTAGCAAAAAACAAGATAGAGAGAAAGAGAGAGGGAGCCAACGCGCTGCTGAGAGGTTACCAGAAGTTCTGACTCAGACCCGCTGCCAGATGATCAACCTTTTGGTTAAACTGTAGTGGGGAAATCAGAAGTTCTGACCCCCCTGTGCTGCAAGATAGAAGTTTGTTAGTGGGGAGACCAGAAGTTCTGATCCTGCTGGAACTACAATAACTCTCAGAAGCTCTGATATTATTGACAGCAAAACAGGCTTCAGATGTGCTAACGTCAAAGTCAGCACTTGACTTCTCCCGGTACTAATCAGAACATCTGCAATTTTGTTATTATTCCATAAAACAGGAAACATAATTTGGAACAGCTCCAGCAAATGTCAAAATGTTTCAGAGGGCAGAACCAACAAGGTCACAGGCAGGTTCTACACTGGCTCAGAACATTCTGAGGTATGAAGATCCTCAGAACACAAACAACAACAACATGATATTTACATTATGTTTATTTGAACATGCACAACTGATGATGCTTAGCAGCATGATGAAGGTCAGCAGGTGCTTACCTGGCTGTTGGGAAAGGTTTGTGGATGAGGGCTAGCTTTTGGCTCTGATGGTATTCTGGACAGATTCTTTTTGAAAAGGATAGGTGAAGGTGTATGCGTATATAGGGTCAGAAGTTTGAAAAGGGTGTTTTTTAGTTCACACAGAAAACTGGATATTTGATGAAGTTTGAAGGTAAGAAATTCAAAGTTATGAAACACTGGAGATTTTGGCAGAGTTTCACAGCACTTTCTTGCTTAAAGATTTCTGTTTCTCTTCTAGCAATTTTTCTGTTTCTTTGGACGCCTCCTTTCAGTGGACAATGATTCTCTATTCATAGGCAAAACTATTGTGGATTTCTTTGAACATTAAAGCGCCAACAGAGGCTGAGTTGTTCTTTGAAAGAAATTCCTGGGAAGTTGTGATAACAGATAGCCTTCAGCCTAGGCTGAAGCAGCAGGCGTGGATTGGGGAGAAGTGACCTCTTAGGTGGACGGTGGCGTGTAGACCCATGCCAGAACCTGCATAAAGGCGTTTTCCAAGCCACACGTGAAGGGGTTACTTGGATGAATGTTCAGGAGTGGTTGGAAGCATTAATGAGCATTAAATGGTGATGAGACTTATCAATATCAATATTCTGGTAACGGAAACCAAACTTTGAACCAACAGTTCTATTTCAACAAGAACAACGTAAACCATGCTCTGGCCTTGGCTTCCTGTTGTCTTAACAAGTTCTGGGGATTCTCCTGATTTTCTGACACGTTCCTTGGATTTGCTTCTGGACCTCCTGGGCTTAGAGATTCTGTATCAGTGTAACACCCACTCTTCTGACCTTTTCATCTTCTGATTTCAGCATGTTCTGAAAGAGCCTTCAGACTTCCTTGCTTCTTTTGCATTCCTTTAGCAAATTCTGGCTGAGCTTGCGTAACTGCTGAAAGAGTCATGTTCTGTCTGAGACTTACGTATTGAACCATGTTTACAACTTCTGATTGAGCTAATATAGCTGCTGAAGAGCCAACTTCTGACTGCGCTGAGCCAAGCTTGAAAATTCTGACCGTTTCTATCTGGAGCTTTGTCCAGAAGTTCTGAAGCGCTGATTTTTTTTCTTAAACACTCATTTTTAGAGAAAAATTCCAAGTACTTAGAATTTAATTTTTCTCAAGATAAAAGCATTGTCTTTAGAGCTTGTGTGATCATCTTGCTCTTGTAAATGGTTTTCTTGGGCAAAAATGACAATTCTGGACTCGGATTTGTTTCAGAGGGACTCTGAAAATCCAAGATGATTTCCTGAAGAAAGAGAGGGCAAATTTTGGGGTACAACAGTAACCATGATTTGAATTTACTACAATGTGTGGATAAGAGCGAGGCAGAAAAGATCATGGTAGAGTTACATGAAGGTACTTTCAGAACTCATTCCAGTGGACACACCATGACAAAGAAGATACTTCGGGCAGGATATTATTGGTCCACCATGGAAGCTGACTATTATCAGCATTCTCGGACCTGTCACAAGTGCCAAGTCTATGCTGATAAGGTGCACATACCTCTAGTACCTCTGAATGTTTTGACAGCTCTGTGGCCCTTTGTGATGTGGGGGATCGATATGATCGGCGAGATCAGACCTACTGCGTCTAGCGGACATCGTTTCATCCTGGTAGCAATTGATTATTTTACAAAGTGGGTTGAGGCAGCTTCCTTTGCTACTGTAACCAAGAATGTCGTGGCACGGTTTATTCGGCACAATCTGATATGTCGATATAGTGTACCAGAGAGGATCATTACGGACAATGGTACAAATCTCAACAATACAATGATCACCGAGCTCTGCAAACAGTTCAAGATTCAGCATCACAACTCTTCTCCCTACCGGCCGAAGATGAATGGGGCTGTTGAAGCAACTAATAAGAACATCAAGAAGATTGTGTAGAAGATGACGGTGACATACAAAGACTGGCACAGGATGTTACCGTTTTCTCTTCATGGGTACCGTACCTCAACACGAACGTCAACAGGGGCAACACCCTATTCCTTGGTATATGGCATGGAGGCAGTCTTACCCATTGAAGTTCAGATACCCTCGCTTCGGATTATGAAGGATGCAGGTTTGAGCAAAGATGATTGTATCCAGACCTGACTCGATCAACTGAACTTAATTGATGAAAAGAGACCCACTGCTATTTGTCATGGTCAAACGTATCAAAAACGGATGATTAAGGCATTAAACAAGAAAGTCAAACGACAAGAGTATCAAGTCGGGGATCTGGTGATCAAACGCATCATACTGCCGCAAGGTGATCCCAGGGGCAAATGGACCCCTACGTACGAAGGGCCAGAACATTTTCTCAGGAGGATCCATGATTCTAACCACCATGGATGGTGACGACCTTCCTCACCCCGTCAATGCAGACATAGTGAAAAAATACTACGCATAATTAAAGACCCGCTAGGTTGACTGGCCTAGGTAAAAATAAGGGCTTCCCGGCGAACCAAAAGGGTTCGGGAAAAAGTAAGGGATGAAAATAAAAAATCTGTACACCTGGCAAGTCGAAAACCTGAAAAGGCGGCTTGGACAAAAAAGGGTATCCCGGTGGACTGATAACCCGAAAGGGCGGTCCAGGCAAAAATTAAGGATTAAAGCGTAACGCTATGTCTCATTAGATCACCTTGTAACCAGAATTCGGTATCGACAATCAAGCTCAGATGACATTAATCAATCTGATCTACCTTTAACCAAGTAGCAAAGTGATGAGATGCCCGAGGACATAAAGACAATAGCAGAGTTGGAACCCAGTGGGATTGTTCACATAGCTGCTTTTCTTTGTTTTTTCACAAATTGTATAAAATTTATTGTTCGGAGGCATTCTCTTACTAGGACGTCAGCCTCTTGTACAAAAAATGCCTATTTTCAGGCAAACTTCAAAGTCAATACAATTCATTTTCACAAATAAATTTCAAATGGTTTTTCTTTTTTTTTTCTTTTGTTTTGCAAGAACGTCCAATATTCATTTTTGATATATGCACTTGACAATAATTGCTGTTCATAAATATTTACATACGAAACAAAAGACGATTACTCGTAATATCATAAACAAGGGCAAAAAAGAAATGTCCAAGCCTTACAATTGCTTTATTCACCAGGTATAGGAGTAGACCTAGCTGGAGAAAACGATTAAAAGTACATTCACTCCCTGCAGAGTAAGATAAGGATAGTGATGTTAACTCTCCCCAGCCGAGACTCGCAACCGCGAATGAGTCGGCAAGATTCTCCCCAATCAAAGTTTATCTATCATCAGCACTAGAAGATTCTCCCCAGTGGAGTTTAGAGAATTATCCCCAGTAGAGTCTGGAGGATTGTCCCCAGTAGAGTCTAAAAGATTATCCCCAGTGAAGTCGCCATTGGAAAATCATACCCAGCGGAGTTCACTCCTTCCACAAACAGAAATTCAATCCCCAACAGAGTTTATCATCGCCGACAATGATGATTCATCCCCAGCCGAGGTTATTTCTCCAAATCGACAGGTCCTCTAGCTGACTATGTCCTCCCTACAGAGTCATTTTCTCGTCAGTTCATTCCCCAACGAAGTTATCCTCTCCTGCAAGTTTAATCTCACAATCATCTTCATCCACTATCCCCAGTGGAAACGAAGAATTCAACTCTTTTCTCCAGCAGCAATCCGGGATTTATTTTCCCCAGCTAAAAACATCACATTTCCATACATCATGACACATGCATATATACATCATACAAACATAATCTCATTTATTTTGATAACATCATTGCTTGATACATATCACGCATTACATACAACTAACCTTTACCTTTCAGGAAAGATACAATCAAATTCTCACAAAATTCAAGCTGTGAAGCCCGGGTACGACTGGATAATAGTTTAATCCCCAGTAAGTCGCTGTAAAGCCTGGATTACAACCAGATAGCAGTCGGTCTTATCACTATGAAGCCTGGACCATGACCAAATAGTAGTTCATTCTCAACTTTCCTCTTTAATAGAAATGATTCCTCAGTTGAATAACGGACGATCGAAGTTCCTAAATGTCAACATAGATGATTCCTCAGTTGAATAACGGACAATCGAAGTTCCTAAATGTCAACAGAGATGATTCCTCAGTTGAATAACGGACGATCAAAGTTCCTAAATGTCAACATAGATGATTCCTCGGTTGAATAACGGAAGATCAAAGTTCCTAAATGTTCAACAGAGATGTTTCCTCAGTAGAATATGGACGATCGAAGTTCCTAAAATTCAACAAAGATGATTCCTCAGTAGAATACGGATGATCGAAGTTCCTAAAATTCAACAGAGATGTTTCCTCAGTAAAATACGGATGATCGAAGTTCCTAAAATTCAACAGAGATGTTTCCTCAGTAGAATACGGACGACCGAAGTTCCTAAAATTCAACAGAGATGATTCCTCAGTAGAATACGGACGATCTAAGTTCCTAAAATTCAACATAGATGTTTCCTCAGTAGAATACAGACAACCGAAGTTCCTAAAATTCAACAGAGATGTTTCCTCAGTAGAATACAGCGACCGAAGTTCCTAAAATTCAACAAAGATGTTTCCTCAGTAGAATACGGACGACCGGAGTTCCTAAAATTCAACAGAGATGTTTCCTCAGTAGAATACGGACGACCGAAGTTCCTAAAAATCAACAGAGATGATTCCTCAGTAGAATACGGATGACCGAAGTTCCTAAAATTCAACAGAAATGATTCCTCAGTAGAATACAGACGCTCGAAGTTCCTAAAATTCAAACAGAGACGACTCACCAGCAGAACAACGGATGATCGAAGCTCCTAAAATTCAAACAAAGACGACTCACCAGCATAATAACGGACGATCGAAGCTCCTAAAATTCTACTTCTCTCAACAGGGATAAGCCTTCCCCAGCAGAATCTTCTTCAATGACAGGTATACAAGCTCTCGTTAAGGAATCTCTTATGCGATCGTCACTCCTTCCGATGGCATCTTTAAGCCCATCCCCTCATCAGAAATTTCAAAATGGCATCTGTAAGCCCATTCTCGATATCGCAAGACGGACACCACTTCATGCGAGTGCAAATTTCTGGGCACTCTAGTGTTCAATCATCTTCCACCTTCGGATCACGAAAGGCACGAAAGCCAATCTACATCCTCACGTTTAAGAAGATTGAACAGGGGCAGCTGTTGTACCCCAAAACTTGACCTCCCATATTTCTCAAATCATTTTAAGAAAGATCCCCAAGTTGCTCAAGGTAGTCCAAGGGTTGGCCAGACAAGCTCTCTCCCAAGGCAGTCTACCTCAAATTAGGGTTTCATGTTGCATCAAGATACTTGAGTCCAAGGGACCCCAAATGCTCAACATTGTCCTAATATGTTCTAAATATCATCCATGTCAAGTTTCAAGCCCTACAGAGGAAATTTGCTCAGTCAATTGCTCAAAGGCCTGAAAATCGACTGTGCTAGGGCAAAAGTCAACTGTGGCCCACATACAGTCAAACTTCAAGATTTTTGGTCAACATCCCCATTTTGAAGTATATTTAATCATTTGATCAAGGTTTGATCATGATTCATCAAGTATTGCTCATAATTCCTCAAGAATCAAAAGTTGCTAAATTAAGGGTTTGTAGGAAAAGTCAACTCAACTTTGACCAAGCATAACTTTCTCATACTTTATGAGAAATGACCCATCCAAAGCTCATTTTGAAGAGGATGCAATTACCTACAATACATATTCATCTCCAAAGATCAAAATATTCACTCACAAGAAGTTATGAATTTGGACATTATAGGTCATTTTGAAAAGTCAACAAAAACACCTTTTTTTCCAAAGCTTCATACATGAGAATGTAATATCAAATTGAGATAAGACCAACAGGGTTAATTAGAGGACATCTCAAACTTTCTAAAAAGTCCAAGAACATTTCCAAAGAGTCAAAATTGAGGAAGTTATGTATTGATGAAGTTGACCCTTTTTGCAAAATTCCCAAAAGTCAACTATGCCTAAAACTTCAATTTTTGCCAAATGGGCCCAATCTTTTTCATTTGTTTTGAGTTGGAAACATAGTCCACGAGCTCTAGCCCTTGCCACTTGTCCTTATCATGTTTTTATTATTTTGTTTTTTATTTGAATTAATTCAATTTAAATCAAAACTAATCATATAAAATCCAAAATATTGAAAACAAAAGAATTTGTGCTTGTTTCAGGTTTTAAATTACAGCTAGCATCAAATCAAAATCGTGCAAGGCATTGGGGTGGATAAAAAGATTGAGTTTAGGCCAATTTTGGAATGATATTCAAGAGAATCAAATCACAATCATATTCAATAATGGAAGAAGATTGAGTACATTCTATCAACCCTAATCCATTCCTTGAAACAAATAGAACGAAGGCAGACCAAAAACTAGGTTTGAAGCAGGCGCAACATCAAGAACACAAACTTAAAAAATCAAGAAAAAGTGCAAACACGGATTCCCATTTAGAGGTAATTTCAGGAACTTTGAACCATTCCAATCGTTTCCTGAGGTCATCAGCAAGCCAAAGCAATCCAAAGCAAGCGTTTCCAGGCCTTATTTCGCACTGTAAGTCACCCACGGCCTAACTTCTTTTTTGAAATCGAATAACATCATTCTTGCACTTGTAGCATAAAATAACTGTATATTATTGATCACAATCATGTTTCCAAGCTTCCTGTAATATTTGATTGCATTTTCATGGCTTATACTGGATTTCACCATAGCTAGGGTTTTAGAGTTCAAATTGGGATTTTTGTTTACAGGAAAAATTGGGTCATGAAAGGGCCACCTTTGTGTTCAGCAAGGCTAGACGAAGCCATCCATGGCCTTCGTTTTCATTTAGAACGCTTGTGTTGAGTTTTGAGATTCACAGGTGCTATAGCTACGGACAAACGTCCGTAGGTAAAAGTGTTTCACTTTTACCAACGGTGCAAGGAGGGAGACGAAGACGTGGCAAGCCATCATTCGCTCATTTGAAAATTCGCGCTAATATCTGATTATTTCGCTTGTTTATTTTATATTATTTCTTTTTTATATTACATACAACAAAAACAATTGGCCCAGTGGTATCCAGGAAAGCTTTAAGGCGTTAGGAGGCTTGAGGTCAGGGGTTCGACCCCTGCCTCCAACGTTTGTGTTTTTCTTAATTCCTTTCAGGTGATCTCATGCGTATACAAACCCAATGACCACCATACGTCCTCATAATCCAGTGTGCCAAGTGTCTTGAGACCCAGATCTGATGGCCAGCAAAGGAGGAGCATCATAAGCCAAGTCAAACGCAGAGCATGAGATCTGGGAAGTCAAACGTGGACACTCTTCTTGGGCCCAGAAAATGTTTCTCACACCCCCATATTGCAGGCCCATTCTCTCTTTCTAGTCTTTTTATATTTTATTTTCTTTCATTTATATTTATTTATTTACTAACCAATCAATTATTTTCTTTTTATCAAAAAATCACAAAAATATTACCTTTAACAAATTAGGTTAGATTTTATTTTTTATTAAAAATTAATTAATTTAATTATGTTTGTTAATTTAGATGACTTTAATTTCTTTTTTGTACATAATTAAAATTAATTAGAACAAATAGGTTTTATTTCTAATTTAATTATTTTCTTTTCTTAAAAATAACAAAAAACCAAAAATAGGCCATGTAATTATTTTTATTAATTAGTTTAATTAACTTATTAATTGCATACTTAATTTAGAAAACATAATTCTTTTATTAAAAATAACAAAAAAAAACCATTTTTCTTTTGTTAGGTTAGAAGGGTCAAAACCCTAATTTCTTCCCGATCTTACTTTTTCTCGTGCGCTTTATTTTTATTATTTTTACCCTATTATTGTAACTGCTCACAAGTTGTAATAGTTAATTAGGACTTTTATTGTCATTTATCGCTTTATTTCCAAAGGGTTTGTTTTTGGCTATGTAAATACCCGAAGCCTTGTAATAGCGTAGTTTAATTTCCGCATTTTAAATTCCGCAAATACTAAACTGTTAGATGTATGAATAATTAGGGTTTGCATGACAAGAATGTATTTAAAACTTTAAAACAGTTAGATAACCCTAAAATGTGCAAAGATAATAAATATGAAACTGAATCGCTCGCACATGCGCACTCATAGGGTACACCCCCACTTGGTTGCCTTCGGTAAATGGTCATTGAGTATAGGGTGCTTTAGTGGTCGTTCTTTTGTCCAAAGATCAAAGTTGCCTCAGAAAGGTTGCCTCGGATATTGTTTCCTCGAATAATTGATCTAAGACACTAGGGTTACTACTAAGACGTCCTAACATTGCTTTAGTGACCGTACGTCTCTTTTTCAAATTTACCCTCAAAACTCCAACGTTGTGCTACCTACTCACTAATAGTGGGATAACGTTGTCTAAAGGAAACAAGCATAGAACAATTCTTTTTTTGAGTAGGTATATTAGTTCTTAAGTACTTGCTCAATCAAAACAAACTTTTTTTCACACTTACACTCCTTTACAAACAAAGTTTTCAAAAATACTTCATTACACTCTTGAAGACAGAAGTTAGAGTTAAATCGAAGTCGAAACAAAAACTTTTCAAAGCACACAAACACAAAGAAAACAATTTTGAAAATGATGAGCAAGTACCTAAGAGCCCGTAGATAACTACGAATAGAAAGGGTGCTAATACCTTCCCTTTCTATAATCTGCCCCCCGTACTCAGAAATATCTCGAAAAAGGAATTTTTCTGTACTTTTTTCCTTTCCTTGTTGGATAAAATAAAAGTCGGTGGCGACTCTTGCTTACCGCGATATTTTGCGAACACAAACGTAAAACACAAACCAACAATTCCTTAAAAAGGGGAACACGTCCCGGTTCTGGCCACCGTATCACAGAGTGTATAAACTGTTTTTTGTTATGCGCAAGCGAGTAACTAAGAACGAACCTACCTACTCAAAAGGTCTTAGATGTGCTTTTCCTCCTCCTTTAGATGTTGCTATCTTACCGTTGATATGGTAAGAAGCCCCATCGTTGGATGTGAAGGGATGGGCATTGGGTCATCGTATGACCATGATAGCAATGTTGTGAGTTGACTTAGTACTTTTTCTTTAGGGACTAAGATCATTTTGAAAGGCAACTTTGATAGCGTCATCAAAGGACTATGATCTTATATTTTTGTTTGTGCTAAGACACCCCACATGCATAACATGACCATTTTTTAGGCAACAAGTGGAGTTAACCTTAAGGGTGTATGTGTGTGTTTGATTTCATGCATTTGTCTTTGATTTTTGGTGGTCTACTTGTTGGTTTTATCTTGCCATACACGCCTAATTACTATACAGTATAAGAGAAAGAGTAAATTGCGGAAAATGAAATTCTACGCTATTACAATATTTAGAGGATGGGGGTACATATGTACGAATGAGGATTGCAAGTAAAAAATAAGTCCTAAGTTACTATTACAATCATATTGAAGAAATGTAAAATGGACTTGTTTAGAAAATGTTTTTGTCTTAAGGAAATAAAATAAAAGAAAAATGTTTTTATGTCTTTTTATGTTAATATATATATATATATATATATATATATATATATATATATATATATATATATATATATATATATATATATATATATATATATATATATATATATATATATATATATATATATATATATATATATATATATATATATATATATATATATATATATATATATATATATATATATATATATATATATATATATATA
The DNA here is from genome assembly GCA_948472305.1 of Vicia faba. NCBI lineage: Eukaryota > Viridiplantae > Streptophyta > Magnoliopsida > Fabales > Fabaceae > Vicia > Vicia faba. The sequence continues at coordinate 753,964,216 of OX451736.1, read as the reverse complement.
TATATATATATATATATATATATATATATATATATATATATATATATATATATAAATGAAAAGGAAAAATAAATTCAAGGTAGAAACAACGTGTTGCTGTAAAAAAAGAAACAAGGATCAGAAGTTCTGAAGCCAATAGTGTTGTGACTCAGCAGGAGACATCGGTGGGCATCAGAAGTTCTGAGTTGGTTCACTTTGAGTTCCTTCAAGAAACGTTAGAGGGAAAGCACATAAGTTATGGACTGCTATGTGATGAACTTATGAATGTTAGAATAGTGAGAAAACCTCAGAAGCTTTGTTCGTGTCAAAACAGTAGGAAGAACTCAGAAGTTCTGTATGGTGCTAAGACAGTGAACAGACAATCAGCAGTTCAACATGTTATCATCACATGAAAATCAGAAGTTCAGTGTATTTAACATGTGAGGAGATCTTAGAAGTTCTGTATTGTGCTAAGATTGTGAGTGAACATCAGAAGTTCAGTGTGTGTTAACAGTGAGAAAAATCATGCAAGTTCTGTGTGTTAAAACAGTGAAGAGAACTCAAAAGTTCTGCATGCTTAAACAGTGAGAAAATCCTAGAAGTTCTGTGTGTTAAAATGATGAGTGAAAAACAGAAGTTCTGTGTTACATTTCAGCTCTTAATTAGCACAACAACAATTTGTTCAGTTCAACAAATCAGAATGATCATAACACAACAAATCATAGAAATTCCAATCCTAAGTCTGAGCCTAGTATTATTCTAGAAGTTCTGATCCATAGTTTCTCTATTCATACAATGATATGTACAACATTAATACTATAATATTTACATGCTAATGATGTTCAGAATGAAAAACAAGTAAAGTCAGAAAGACTTACCTGGAGCGTGCTTGGAGCTTTGAGTGGCTGCTTCTGGATGTTCTGAGTCAGTGAAAGAGACAGGAGAATGGTTGTGTCTTTTTGTTCAAAGGGAAGAACAAAGGTTTGTTTTTATGTATGAGAAATCTGGATTTTTATGAAGGTTTCACAACTTCCTCTTCTCTCTTTTGGCCAATCTCTCTCTTCAAAAGCCAGCCCCTTGAACGTGTGATGGAGCCAAGTATTTATAGAAGAATTTTCTATGATTTTTGGGGGAGAAAACAAATGGGATTTGAACCTGTTTTGGAATCCTGTTCTTTTGCTTTTTCATCACAGTTTTCGTATGCTAGTTTGGTGTAATCATGAGATGTAGGCGTAGGCTGAACCAGTTGTTGGTCATAGGTCTGCAACAAGTTGTATAAGCAAGGTTTTGGGATTTGGTCAAGTTCTGACCAAAGCATTGAAAATAACCTTCATGTGCTGAAGCACTGCCTTGTCTTTGAAGCAAGCATGGTGGCTGTCAGCAGGAATTAAGGAAAAGCAAAAGCAGAGTTGCTATCCCAAGACAGTAGAGGTACACGTGGTGAAGATCCTTTGGATAAAGACTCAGAAGGTGGTTGTGAGCATTAAATGAGCATTAAATGATGATGAGACTTATCACAACCAAAAATCCTGCAATATGAAACTCTACACCAAGGCTTAGTTCTAGATCAAAAGTTTTGCTTCAGCGTAGCATCCGATCTTCTGACCCTCTTATCTTCTGGCTCCAGCATGTTCTGAAGGAGAACATTGCTTCCACATATTTTGATTAAAGCGTCATATTCTAAACCATGTTTGCAACCTCTGACTGAAGCTTTTGTGAAAACTTGCCCAAAAGTTATGACCAAACTCTGCCTTGAGAGTGTCCAGAATTTACTGAGTGTTATGGTGATAATATGGTCAGAAGTTCTGAGCTAGTCATATTTTCTTAAATACTTAGAAAAATTCTAAGTATTTAGAATTCTGACTTCTTCAAAGTAGTTTTAACTTTTTAATTTCTAGATGAAACAAACTTCATACTTCAACATGTCTTGATGAAATATGATTCTTGAAATTTGATTTTGATCCAAAAGTCAAAGTTAGACTCCTAAGTGTGCAAATGACCATTTTTCCCTTGTGGATGGTTTGCTTGGAAAAATTGATAATTCAAGGCTTGGAATTGGATGGAAGCAAACTTGAGGATCCAGGGTGATTCCTTGAGAAATGAGAGGGAAAATTTTAGGGTACAACACATACATCATAATCTCATTTATTTTGAGAAACATCATTACGCCATGCATTTCATACATCATGACATTGCATACAACTGACTCTTTACCTTTTCAAGAAAGATCAAACAATAGATAACTATCATAAACAATTTTCAATAGTTCCAGATTAATACTCGTAACAAGACATAACAACTATCTGTGGACGACTGGTTGAAGATCAATACCTGTAACAAGACAGGACACATATCTATACACAACTGATTGAAGATCAATACCTAAAACTAACCAGGACAACTATATACATGACCAGTTGAAGCAACCCTACCCAGGTTTCTTTTAATTCCCAGATGCAGTTTTACACGGACTCATCATGAAGTAACCCTACCCAGGTTCCTTCTCATTTCCAGATGCAGTTTTACCCGGACTCTTCATGAAGCAACTCTACCCAGGTTCCTTCTCATTTCCAGATGCAGTTTTATCCGGACTCATCATGAAGCAACCCTACCCAGGTTCCTTCTCATTTCCAGATATAGTTTAACACAGATTCATCATGAAGTAACCCTACCCAGGTTCCTTCTCAGACATTTCCAGATGCAGTTTTACACGGACTCATCCTGAAGAAACCCTGCCCAGGTTCCTTCTCATTTCTAGATTCAGTTTTACCCAGACTCATCATGAAGTAACCCTACCCAGGTTCCTTCTCATTCCTAGATGCAGTTTTACCTGGACTCATCATGAAGTAACCTTACCCAGGTTCCTTCTCATTCCCAAATGCAGTTTTACCCGGACTCATCATAAAGCAACCCTACCCAGGTTTCTTCTCATTCCTAGATGCAGTTTTACCCAGACTCATCATGAAGCAACCTTACCCAGGTTCCTTCTCATTCCCAGATGCAGTTTTACCAGGACTCATCATGAAGCAACCCTTCCCAGGCTCCTTCTCATTCCTAGATGCAGTTTTACACGGAGTCATCATGAAGCAACCTTACCCAGGTTCCTTCTCATTCCCAGATGCAGTTTTAACCGGACTCATCATGAAGCAACCCTGCCCAGGTTCCTTCTTATTTCCCAATGAAGTTTTATATGGATTCATTCCGAAGTAGCGCTACCCAGGTTTCTCTCTCATATGTCTCCTAAAGCATCCCTACACAGGCCCGAAATATTTCAAGACTTCTGCTGGTTCAGTTTAAATTGATCAATGGTTTATCTTGATTCCTTCCCGGTAGACATTTTCTCTGGTTCAGATAAACCGCTCCAAGATTTATTCTGATTCTTTTCCAGTTAAATTCAAGCTTAGACTTAGTCTAATTGCTGTCATCAATCATCTTCAGATGGCATCTATAAGCCCATCTCCAACAGGGGCAGTTGTCGTACCCCAAAATTTTCCCTCTCATTTTTCAAGGCATTTCTCATAAGGATTGTCAAGGTTCAAGCTTGCACAATTACATTTGGATTTTCCAGTACCAAGTTAAAAAGGAAACTGTCAAAAAAGGAGGAAAAGAGATAAAAATAATCTTTTGGACAAATTGAAGAAAAATAAGTCTTTTCGATTCAGCTCATTCGATTGGATTTTTGGCCTCTTTCGATGCAGGATTTGGTTGCATCCTTCGACTGGGCGTTGGTCTCTGGCACACTGGCTTGGATTTATAAGGCAGGAACTTCCTGCATGCCACCTTCGATTGCACCTTTGGCCTCACAGGGTTCAAAATGCAATGGCTACCTATGTGCCTGCTTCAATTGGATGTTTGATGTGTGCATGCCTGTGTTGACAGGACAAATATTCCCCCATACTTGTTTGATTCACAAGTTGATAACTAGCTGCGTACAAGCCTTCATTTGAGCCATAAATTCTTTCTTGCGCGCAAAAGGCTTTCCCCATGCTAGCATGCATAAGGCACAAAGCCTCCTGTAGCCTCCTTTGATTCCAAGGCAAAAAGCTCCCTTTTGGCATCCTTCGATTGCACTTTTGTGCCTTCTGTATGCCTCTTTTGAATCTGGATATTTTTGCCTCCTGCATGCCTCTTTAGTTTGGGTATGTGGCTCCCTTCATGCAAGTCTTTCTTTGAGCATTGACCTTTTGTGTGCATGCTTGGAGTCACAAAGCTTAGACCTCCTGCATGCAGGCTTCAACACGACATTAGCTATGTTTGTACTAGCTTCGACTGGACAACATCTATCTTTAGTATGCTGCATTTCCATCCTTGACAAACTTCAGTGCACATGGTTGATGGCCCCTTCAAAAGACATATAGTGGTGGATTTGAAGTGCATACATATGAGTCCCTGTCAAAGGGTATACTTTACTAGTCCATTGGAAGGACACATGTGGCTCTTTTAAAAGAAGCATACATGATCCATTCAAGGGACACGTCTGAGTATCCCATTTGAAGGACATGCTTGATGACCCATTCGAAGGACACTTGTTGGAGGAAAATCAAATAATATTGTTGGAAGAGGAATCTAGTCGAAGGAGGGTTAAAACGAAAGAATGAAATGTTCAAAGGTACTTGCTGCCAAGTTTAGGCCTGGTACACTGGCCAAAACTGTTGCACAGTAGTCCTGAAACACTGCCCCACTCTTGCACCAAAATAGCATACAAAGCATTGTCCCTCGAAAGCTACAAAGAGCAGTTTACTCAAATTGTTCAAATTATTTTGTTTTCCCTCCAAAAGCTTCAACCAACCCTGCCTATAAATAAAAGGCTCCACAACATGTTTAGGGGGACCTTTTTGGCCAAAGGAACGAATCTTCAAAAAATTCTCAAACATCATCAAACTCTCAAACACTTAAACACTCATTAAACACAAACCCATAATCCAAACATTTGTCCCCTTTGAATATGAAATATTCCCACACCTTGTTACTCTTTGAATCCAGTAGAAAGAACATTACACTTTTTTCTTCTCATTCGAATCTAGCCTTAGAGATGTCACCTTCGTTTCCTCCCTTCGAATCCAGAAGCACTAAAGGCAGCCACTCAAGGTCCATCCCACGCTCCATCTCTAAACAAGGTAAATCACTCTTAACCTTGAACCTTTCGTTTCTAGCATGACATGTGAATAAACTTCCTTTTCGTTTCAAACATGTATATACCATTGTTTTTCTTTTCGTTTCCACCCTTTTAAATTGCTTTCATTAATAACCTTCTTGGTTTTGCTTCTTGTTTATTTAAACATGCTTTAAGAGCTAACTTGGCCCTAAGGGGATGCTAGCATGCCCTTACGCCATGTTGCTATTTAAGACTCAAACGAAAGAAATAGGAGACAGGAGTCTGAAATAAAGCCTCAGGCTTCCTCACTGACTCCAGGCCCAATCGAAGGAGGCAGAAAGGAAGATTACATCTTGCATTGATTCTAGGCTCAGTCGAAAGGCACACGCACACTGATTCCAACCCCCAATCGAAGGAGACAGAAAGGTAGAATCGAAGGTTGCATCTCATGCCTCAGATTAAGCCCAAATCGAAGGTCATGACCTCACTGTCTCTAGGCCCAAATTGAAAAGAGCCAAAGAAGAAGAATCAAAGAGTTCTTCTGCCTGAATCAAAAGAGCCCCTTTTTCCTCTTTATTTTATTTATTTTGCCTTTATATTTTCATGCTATTCAATATGGTTGTAATAGTGTAGGATTTTATCATTATGCATTTTATTACTTTTGTATGATTGCTAGTAAAATAGGGTATGTATGGCAAGATAAAAATAACAAGTAGACAACCCCTAATCAAAGACTAAATGCATGCAAACCAAACACACTACTCACACATGCACCCTTAGGGTAATACCACTTGTTGCCTCGGAAAAAAAGTCATGTCCCTCGAATATGGGTGTTTTAGCAAAGACCCTCGACGACCCTTAATGTTGCCTTCGGTAAACGATCTAGTCCCTAAACGACAATGCTAAAATGTCACATAGATTGCCTTCTATAACTATACAAACATCCCACGCCCATCCCTTCACATCCAATGATGAGGCTTCTTACTAAATCAATGGTAAGATAGCAACATCTAAAGGGGGAGGAAAAGAACATTAATACCTTTTGAGTAGGTAGGATGCTCTTAGTTGCTCGCTTGCTTACAACAAAAACATTTTATACACCAACACTTTCATTTGAAACATTTTCAAAAGTTAAAACACTTTGTACGCGTTCTTATAGAAACGAGAACCATTACAAAGACACCTTTTCAAAATCACTTTCAAAAATACATTCCACAAACACCTCTTTGAACTATTTTCAAAACCAACACTTTGTAAGCATTCTTATAGAAACGAGAACCATTACAAAGACATTTTCAAAATACTTTCAAAACCCACACCACAAGCACATTTTCAAACAAAAAGCAAGTGATCTAGCAAGCAACTAAGAGCCCGTAGATAACTACGGATGAAAAGGGTTCTAATACCCCCCGAACTCAAGAAAAAAATCTCAAAGGTCTTTCCTGTTCTTTTCACCCTTTCCTTATTGGATAAAAGAAAAGTTTGTGGCGACTCTTGCTATCCGTAACAATTGTGATCAAACGCAAAACACCTAAGTCAGTTCTCCTACCGTATTACAGCCGCCATCTTGCGATAATAGGAATGAAGATAAGTCTCTGGACATGAAGTGCCTTTGTATTTGTCAAAATCAGGAACCTTGAGTTTGGGAGGAATAACTACCCCAGGCACGTGACATATTGCAGCAGTATTGAATCCAGAAGTCTTGATACCCCCCATGGCTTTGAGACGCTCTTCAAGAGCATGGTACATTTTTGCAGTTTCAACAACTCCAGTTGCAAGATTCACGTGGATTTCATCAAGATTAATGACGTCGTGATGATCATCAACATCATTCTGAGGAGCTCTAGTAGGGGTCTCAACATTTTCATTATCATTCCTCTCATTAGTAGAAGCGGAGGGAGCAACAGTATGAAGCTTGGCAACACTTTCATGTAGCTCTTCTTGACCCTTGATAACAACATGAAGGGTTTCCATAAGCTGATCCATGCGAGTTCCATGGTGTCCATATCTCGGCGGAGAGCATTCTGATTCTCTTCAAAAAGATCCATAAGTCTTCGCTGATTGCTTCTTGTACGGTAGGTATGTGGAGAAGTCGTCTTTGCTGTTTACTGAAGTCTGATGGAAAAGGGACCCCAATGAGTTTTTGTTGTGAATAATGAATGCATGATAGTATGAATGAATGTTTTATCTTCATTTCCGAGGAAATCCAAAGACTCGTCTATCTTTTAAAATTTTGTTTTCATTTTTGAAGAGCTCGACCAATGAGACTTGTCTTTGGAATTCCTTAGATATGAGATGTATATACATGATGAAATGATGTCATGGTATGCTATGGCATGAAGTGTCAGCTCCACATATTCTGGATAACCACCATGTAGTCCTTTGCATAAGCTGAAAGTAACAGGATCAAAAGTCTGACGTCACAGGCATGGAGTCAAAGTAACCACCTGTGATACGGTGGGAGAGAACTGACTATTTTTGGAATGCTGGTTTGCGTTTTGTGTTTTTTTTCGCAAAATGTCGCGGTAAGCAAGAGTCGCCACCGTCTTTTATTTTAACCAACAAGGAAAAGAAAAAAGCACAGAAAAATTCCTTTTTCGAGATGTTTCTTGGGTCCGGGGGGTATATTATAGAAAGGGAAGGTGTTAGCACCCTTTCTATCCGTGGTTATCCACGGGCTCTTAGGTACTTGCTCAAAGTGTTTTCAAAATTTGCTTTCCTTTGTGTTTGTGGGTTTGAAAAGAGTTTTTTGTTTGAAAGGTGTAAGTGTGAAAAAGGTTTTGTTTTTGTTTTGAAAGAGCAAGTACTTAAGAACCATCTACCTATTCGAAAAAGGAATCAATCTGTGCTAATGTCCTTTAGACAATGCTATCCCACTATTAATGAGTAGGTAGCATCGTCGTTAGAGTTTTAAGGGTCAATTCGATTAAGGGACGTGCAGTCACTAAATCAACGTTAGGACGTCTTAGCGATAACCCTAATGTCTTAGATCATTTTTCCGAGGCAACCGTTTCGAGGCAACTATGATCTTTGGACAAGAGGGTGACCTATAAAACTTCCTATACTCAATGACCACGTTCGAAGGCAACCAAGTGAGGTGTTCCCTAAGAGTGCGCATGTGCGAGTGTGTTGTTTTCAGTTTATTTTGTCTTTGTACATGTCAATGGTTATATATGTTGATTTTAGGTTTAAATATTCGATCTTGTCATGCATTCCCTATTACCAAACATCTAACAGTTTATAAGTTGCGGAAATTAAACTAACTATTACAAGGCGTCAGGTATTTACATCGCCAAAAGCAACCCTTGAAATTAAAATGCGGAAAATAAATAAATCGATAAAAATAATTAAATTCCTATTAAACTATTACATCCCAGGAAACAGATACAATATTAATAAAAATGGAACGCGTGTGGGAAATTAAATCGGGCAAGTTTTAGGGTTTTAACCCTTTAATTATTAAAGAAAAGATTTTTTTTTGGTTTGTTTTTGTATTAAAAAGAAATTAAACTAAGTTAATTATTAAATTAATGAATTAATCAATTAATTAATAAAATTGATATTTTTGGATTTTTGATATTTAAAGAAATAAAAATAATTTGATCAATGTTAATAAAACCTAATTATCTAAGTTGATTTTAATTATTGCAAAAAGATATCAAAGTTATTCCTAATTAAACTAAATTAATTAAATTAATGTTTATTCACAAAAATAAAAATGCTAAAATTTGATTTTAATAAATAAAATGTTTTTTGGTTTTTAATTTTATTAAGAAAAAGTTTTAATTGGTTAGTTAGTAATAAAATAATAAAACAAAAACAATTAAATAAAATAAGAAAAGAAGGAAGTAGAAAAAACTCAGGGGGGTTTTGGGCCCAATTAGGAGGTTTGTTAAGCAACTCAGAGGCCCAATAGGCGCTGGCCTTGGCTGACTTTTCTGATTCTCCACGCGCCCTTTGACTTGATCCCACCATAGGCCTTCATTCTGGACCACCAGATCTGGCCTGGGGCCATCTGGCAGATGATTGGGTGATGGTGTATGATGAACCACACACTTGGTTTTGCATTGAATAACCTGAAGAAAAATATTAACAAATGCATGGGGGACCTGGGATTCAAACCCAGGTCCTGTTGGTATTTGGAGACACGCCTTTGCCACTGAACCAATGTGCTTCAATTGTTAATACAATGGACAGCAATAATTATATGGAAAAAAACAATAATATGCCAAAAATAAAAAAACTCGCGCTAAGTTTGAACTATCCAACCAGGGGGGGACACGTCTTCGTCTTCTTCGTTCAACCCTGGATATTTACCCGCGGATTTAAATCCGCAGCTAAATTCGCATGTCCAACCTAAAATCAATTCTAGGCCATGGAAATTGATTCCAAGACCATGGTCATGCTCGTCTCTCTCCCCTGGTTACATCCATGTCCATCAGTGGCTCCAATTTTGCTTGAAAAAGAAATGCCCCAAAAACACAAACCACGAACCCTAGATTCGGCTAGGGGGTTATAGGCCAGATAAATGCAATTGGCTAATGCAGAATGCTTGTAGATTGAAAGATAATCATGAATATGCAAAGATTTTGTAAGAAAAGTGCAAGAATAATGATCTACGAATTCAACTGAAAATCATATTTCTGAGACACTTATAGAGCTTTAGGGCGCGTATGAGAGCTTGTTAGGGATTGGTTTCGCTTCAATGATTGCCCAGCAATTGATTAGCGTTGAATTTGCTTATGAATTGGCCTCCAAGGACGATTTCATTTTCACACTTTTTGGCAATTTTTCAAGTTTTGCTTTTGGTGTTCTTGCAGTCTCTAACCCTTGAATTCGTGTCCTCTCACTTGTATATGTATGCTACATTGTATTAGGTCAACTTTTGGGTCTTGAATCTTTGCACATTGATGTCTTGAGATTTGATTTGATTCACCATTGATAACCTTCCAATTTTGCCAAAAATCCAATCTTTTTGCACATGGAATGTATGATACAAATTTGATTCACTTGATGATGATGATTCAATCCTGAAATAGCCAAAAAGAGATCAAATAATCAATGTTTGGATTTTATTTGATTTAAATTGATTTAAAATGAAATAATTCATTAAAAAATCAAATTAAATAATAAAATTGGTAAATGGTCACAAGGCTGAAGCTAGGACACGTGTGTAGTGTGACAAGATCAAATCAAGTGGAAACGAATGGGCCCATTTGACAAAAATTGAAGTTTTGGGGATGGTTGACTTTTGGCAATTTTGCAAAAATGCCCAACTTCAACAATGCATAACTTCTTCAATTTTGAACTTTTGGAAGTGTTATTAGACTTTTTAGAAAGCTTGAGACGTCCTCTAACGATCCCTTTTGGTATCATCTCACTTTTATATTCCATTCTCAAGTTATAAGCTTTGGAAAAAAAGGTGTTTTTGTTGACTTTAAAAAATGACATATAATGTCCATATTTATAAATTTTTGTGAGCGCATTTATTGATCTTGGGGTATGAATATGGATTGTAGGAAATTGAATCCTCTTCAAAATGAGCTTTAGATGAGTCATTTATCATAAAGTATGAGAAAATTATGCTTGGCAAAGTTGAGTTGACTTTTCCTAGAAAACCCTAATTTAACAACTTTTGAGTCTTGATGAATTTTGAGCAATCCTTGATGAATCATGATCAACCCTTGATAAAATGATGAAATATCCTTAAAATTGAGAATGTTGACAAAAAATCTTGAAGTTTGACTGTATTTGGGGCATAGTTGACTTTTACCCTAGCACAGTCGATTTTAGGACCCTTTGGGCAATTGACTGAGCAAACTTCCTCTGCAAGACTTGAAATTTGACATGGATGAACTTGAGAACATATTAGGACATTGGGGAGAACTTGAGGTCATTTGGATGCAAGGACCTTGATGCAACACAAAACCCTAATTTGAGGTTGGTTGCCTTAGGAGATAGCTTGACTGTCCAACTCTTGAGCAATCTTGAGCCACTTGGAGATTTTTCTTGCAATGTTTTGAGAAATATGAGAGGGAAAATTTTGGGGTACAACAGCTGCCCCTGTTCAATCTTCTTAAAAATGAGGATATAGATTGGCTTTCGGGCCTTTCGTGATCTGAAGGTGGAAGATGATTGAACACTAGAGTGCCTAGAAATTTGCACTCGCATGAAGTGGTATCAGCCTTGTGATGTTGGGAATGGGCTTACAGATGCCATTTGGAGATTGATGGTAGGTGGTCTGAACTTCGACTGGAATAGGAATCAGGGAGATCTTATCGTCGATCTGGCTGAACCAGAGAAGGTCTTGGATTAACTTTGACTGGATCGGCATCAGAAAAATCTTAGGATCGATTTAACTGGACCAGACAAGGTCTTGGATTAACTTTGACTGGATCGGCATCAGAAAAATCTTAGGATCGATTTAACTGGACCAGACAAGGTCTTGGATTAAATTTGACTGGATCGACATCAGAAAAATCTTAGGATCGATTTAACTGGACCAGACAAAAGTCTTGGAATATCTTCAACTGGAATACGAATCAGGGAGATCTTAGGGTCGATCTGACTGAACCAGAGAAGGTCTTGGATTAACTTTGACTGGATCGACATCAGAAAAAATCTTAGGATCGATTTAACTGGACCAGACAAGGTCTTGGATTAACTTTGACTGGATCGGCATCAGAAAAATCTTAGGATCGATTTAACTGGACAAGACAAGGTCTTGGAGTCTCTTCAACTGGAATACGAATCAGGGAGATCTTAGGGTCGATCTGACTGAACCAGAGAAGGTCTTGGATTAACTTTGACTAAATCGGCATCAGAAAAATCTTAGGATCGATTTAACTGGACCAGACAAAAGTCTTGGAATATCTTCAACTAGAATACGAATCAAGGAGATCTTAGGGTCGATCTGGATGAACCAGAGAAGGTCTTGGATTAACTTTGACTGGATCGGCATCAGAAAAATCTTAGGATCGATTTAATTGGACCAGACAAGGTCTTGGATTAACTTTGACTGGATCGGCATCAGAAAAATCTTAGGATCGATTTAACTGGACCAGACAAGGTCTTGGATTAACTTTGATTGGATCGGCATCAGAAAAATCTTAGGATCGATTTAACTGGACCAGACAAAAGTCTTAGAATATCTTCAACTGGAATACGAATCAGGGAGATCTTAGGGTCGATCTGACTGAACCAGAGAAGGTCTTGGATTTAACTTTGACTGGATCGGCATCAGAAAAATCTTAGGATCGATTTAACTAGACCAGACAAAAGTCTTGGAATATCTTCAACTGGAATACGAATCAGGGAGATCTTAGGGTCGATCTGACTGAACCAGAGAAGGTCTTCGACATAGCTGAGAACTTTAACTGCATCTTTCCTGAAAAGTAAAGATCAATCATATGCAATGCATGATATGGATCAAGCAATGATGTTCTCAAAATAAGTGAGATTGTGTTATATGATGCGTATATGTATGTATCATGATGTATAGAGAGGTAATGTTTTAGCTGGGGAAAATAAATCCCGGATAGCTGCTGGAGACAAGAGTTGAATTCTTCGCTTCCGCTGGGGATGGTGAATGAAGGTGGTTACAAGAATAAACCTGTAGGAGAAGATAATTCCGTTGGGGAATAAACTGATGAGGAGATTACTCTTTGGGGAAGAGATGCTCTTCTGAGGATTCCACTGATAAGCTCTGCTGGGGATGGATTATCATTGCTGGTGATACTGAATCTGTTGAGGATTGAATTCCTGTTTGTGAAAGGAAAGAACTTCGCTGGGGATGATCTTTCAGTTGCGACTTGCTGGGGATAGCCCTGTTAGACTTTTGTGGGGATAATCCTCTGCGTTCTGCTGGGAATGATCATTTGAACTTGGCTGGGGAGAGTTATTTTGTACTCCGCTGGGGATAATCTTCCAGAGTCTACTGGGGATGATGTTTCAACTCTATTGGGGAAGCTTTTTCAGACTGCGCTGGGCAAATTTTAACTCCACTAGGGCATCTTGTATTCTATCGGGGAACATTCTTATACTCTGCCAGGGAATATAAAGACTGACGGGGATATCAAGCCTTTTTAGTGTTGATGGTAGATCAATTCTGCTTGGGGAGAGCATTGCTGATTTGTTCATAGTTGCAAGTCTCAGCTGGGGAGAGCTACCATTACTGTCTTACTCTGCGGGGAGTGAAGGTATCTTAGCCATATTCTTCAGCTGAATTTACCTTTGTACCTGGTGGACAGAGCAACTATACAGTTCGGACAATTCTTATTGCCCCTGTTTCTAATATTATCCGTAATCGTCTTTTGTTTCGCATGTAAATATTTATGAGCAGCAATTGATGTCAAATGCATATATAAAAAATGAACATTGGACGTTCTTTGCAAATCAAAACAAATAAAGGAAAAATGGTTTGAAATTTCATTGAAAATGAATTGTATTGATTTTGAAGTTTGGCCTGTAAATAGGCGTTTTTGTACAAGAGGCTGACGTCCCAATAAGAGAACGCCGCCGAATAATAGAATTTACACAATTTGTGAAAAACTAACAAAACAGCTATGTGAATAATCCCACTGGGTTCCAACTCTGCTATTGCCTTTATGTCCTCGAGCATCTCATCACTTTGCTACTGGTTGAAGATGAATCAGATTGATTAGTGCCGTCCGAGCTTGATAGTCGATCCCGAAGTCTGGATGTAAGGTGATCCAATGAGACATAGTGTTACGCTTTGATCCCTAATTTTTTCCCGGACTGCCCTTTCGGGTTTTCAGTCCGCCGGGATACCCTTTTTTGCCCAAGCCGCCCTTTCAGGTTTTCGACTTGCCGGGTGTACAGATTTTTTCATTTTCATCCCTTATTTTTGCCCGAACCCTTTTGGTTCGCCGGGAAGCCCTTATTTTTGCCTAGGCCAGTCAACCTAGCGGGTCTTTGATTATGCGTAGTATCTTTTTACTATGTCTGCATTGACGGGGTGAGGAAGGTCGTCACCATCCATGGTGGTTAGAATCATAGCTCCTCATGAGAAAATGTTCTTAACCACAAATGGCCCTTCGTAAGTAGGGGTCTATTTTCCCCTGGGATCACCTTGAGGTAGAATAATGCGCTTGATTACCAGATCCCCAACTTGATACTCTTGTCGTCTAACTTTATTGTTAAATGCCTTGATCATCCGTTTTTGGTACGTCTGACCATGACAAATAGCAGTAAGTCTCTTTTCATCGATTAGGTTCAGCTGATCAAGCCGGGTCTGAATCCAGTCGTCTTCGCTCAAACCTACATCCTTCATGATCCGAAGAGAGGGTATCTGAACTTCAATAGGCAAGACTGCCTCCATGCCATATACCAAGGAATAGGGTGTTGCCCCTGTTGACGTTCGTGCTGAGGTACGGTACCCATGAAGAGCAAATGGTAACATCTCATGCCAGTCTTTGTATGTCACTGTCATCTTCTGCACAATCTTCTTAATGTTCTTATTAGCCGCTTCTACAACCCCATTCATCTTCGGTCGGTAGGGAGAAGAGTTATGATGCTGTATCTTGAATTGCTCGCAAAGCTCAGTGATTATCTTGTTGTTGAGGTTGGTACCATTGTCCGTAATGATCCTCTCTGGTACACCGTATCGACAGATCAGATTGTGTCGAATGAACCGTGCCACGACGTTCTTGGTTACAGTAGAAAAGGAAGCTGCTTCAACCCATTTCGTAAAGTAATCAATTGCTACCAGGATGAAACGATGCCCGTTGGACGCTGTAGGTCTGATCTCGCCGATCATATCAATTCCCCACATTGCAAAAGGCCAAGGTGCCGTCAAGACGTTTAGAGGGACCGGAGGTATGTGCACCTTATAAGCATAGACTTGACACTTGTGAGATGTCCGAGAATGCTGATAACAGTCAGCTTCCATTGTGGACCAATAATATCCTGCCCGAAGGATTTTCTTTGCTATGGTGTGTCCACTGGAATGAGTCCCGAAAGTACCTTCATGTAACTCTGTCATGATCCTTTCTGCTTCATTCTTATCCATACATCGCAGTAAGGTTGAATCATGGTTACACTTGTAAAGAATGTTATTGCTAATGAAGAACTTCGCCGCGAACCTCCTCAGAAACTTCTTGTCATTAACAGATGCACCCTCGGGGTATTCCTGAGCCTCAAGGTATCTTTTCACCTCATGATACCAGGGTTTTTCTGTCACCTCTTCAGTCTCAACATCACAGCAATGTGCAGGTTCGTCCAATCTTTCAATGATAATCCGGGGAGCCTCGTTGTCCCAATTGACTTTGAACATAGAAGACATTGTAGCCAGCGCGTCCGCCAACTGGTTCTCCTCTCTCGGGAAGTGTTCAAAGGTTATCTCCTCAAAATGGGGAAGAAACGTCAATACATACTCTTTATAAGGAATAAGATTTGGGTGTTTCGTATCCCACTCGCCTTTGATCTGACTGATCACGAGAGCGGAATCTCCGAAAACACTTAGAAACTTGATCCTTAGGTCAATTGCTGCTCGAAGACCCATGATGCACGCTTCATACTCCGCCATGTTGTTGGTGCAGTTGAAACATAGTCGGGCGGTGAACGGAGTATGAGAGCCTTTAGGAGATATGATCACGGAGCCAATGCCATTGCCCAAAGCGTTCGAAGCTCCATCAAAGTACATAGACCATCGGGATCCCTCCTCAGGTCCTTCATCCGGTCCAGGTGTCTCACAATCAGTTACCAACATGATATTCTCGTTCGGAAATTCAAAGTTCATAGACTGGTAATCATCCACTGCCTGATGTGCCACATGGTCCGCCAACACACTTCCCTTAATTGCCTTTTTGGTCGTATATTGGATGTCATACTCAGTTAAGATCATCTGCCATCTTGCTATTCTTCCAGACAAGGCATGCTTCTCGAAGATATACTTGATTGGATCCATCTTTGATATTAAAAGAGTAGTGTGAGTCAGCATATACTGTCTCAGCCGGCGAGCAGCCCATGCCAAAGTGCAGCAAGTTTTCTTGAGAAGTGAGTATCGGGTCTCATAGTCGGTAAACTTTCTGCTAAGGTAATAAATAGCATGCTCTTTTCGGCCAGACTCGTCATGCTGACCCAGCACACACCCCATTGAGTTGTCGAGTACTGTCAAGTATAAGATCAGAGGTCTCCCTTCAACTGGAGGCATTAGAATAGGTGGCTCTTGGAGATACTCTTTGATCCTTTCGAAAGCGGCCTGGCATTCATCGTTCCAACGTACTACTTGATCTTTCTTCAGTAGCTTGAAGATTGGCTCACAAGTAGCAGTCAGATGCGAGATGAATTAGGAAATGTAGTTCAGTCGTCCCAGGAAGCCTCTGACTTCTTTCTCTATTCTGGGAGATGGCATTTCCTATATAGCCTTCACTTTTGCAGGGTCCACTTGAATACCTTTATCGCTTACGACGAAACCCAACAACTTACTAGATCTCACCCCAAAGGTGCACTTGTTCGGGTTTAACCTCAGCTTGTACAACTTCATCCTATCAAACAGCTTCTGCAGATGGTCAAGGTGTTCCTCCTCAGTTTGAGATCTTGCAAGCATGTCATCGACGTATACTTCAATCTCATGATGGATCATGTCATGAAACAAAGCAACCATGGCACGCTGATACGTTGTCCCAGCGTTCTTCAATCCAAAAGGCATGACCTTGTAGCAAAAGGTGCCCCATTGAGTAACAAAGGTTGTCTTCTCCGTGTCTTAGGGAACCATCTTAATCTGATTATAACTGGAGAAACCATCCATAAAGGAGAATACCTTGTGCTGAGCGGTGTTGTCAACCAGAACGTCGATATGAGGTAGAGGGAAATCATCCTTGGGGCTCGCCCTGTTCAAACCCCTGTAGTCAACACACATTCGAACCTTACCATCCTTCTTCGGCACCGAAACCACATTGGCCACCCACTGAGGTAAGAAGTAACTGCTAGAAAACCGGTGTCGTATTGCTTCATAACTTCAGCCTTGATTTTCTCAGACATCTCTGGGCGCATTCGGCGGACCTTCTGTTTCACTGGAGGACAGTCTTCCTTGGCAGGCAATCGGTGAACCACAATATCGGTATCCAACCCAGGCATATCTTTATAAGACCAGGCAAAGATCTCAACATAGTCACGCAGCATTTGAATCAACTGTTGCTTCACACTAAGCTCCAGATTTGCACCGATCTTAACTTCCTTCTTGTCTGTCTTTGTACCCAGATTCACTGTTTCCACTGGCTCTTCATGAGGCTGTATAGCCCCCTCTTCTTGAAGTAGCAGTCTAGCAAGTTCACCAGGCACTTCGCAATCATCTTCACCTTCGTCTTCGGCTAAGTTGATCAGATTTTCGAAGTCATAACTGGCAGTAGCAGAGTCGTTACCAGTAGGATCCAGAGTGGACGTAGACCTGCATATGTGAGTGTGTGTAAAATAGCTGTTTTGCAATATATATAATAAAAGAAAAACAAGGAGCGCAAGATTTGAAATGCAAGAAACGTCCAATGCTTTTATTAATGATATATGAAAATGACACACATAAAGCCCTCACAAATGAAGCCACGGTGCCCCGGGTAAGACACCGGGCCGTAAAGTTTAAAACATTGTCTGTTACAAATTCAAAACAAAAGGTTTCAATACTAGGTAACAAAAGAAATAGGGATGAAGTCCTTGGCTGTCCAGTTGCTTGGTCCACCGTCGGTCGTAGGATAGATCTAGCTGTCGAACTCAGACTCTTCCACATCGTCTTCAATGGAATTCACTCCCGAGTTGCTGATGAACACGGGAGGTCTTCCGATCTGTGCAATTCCAAACAGCCCTTTGAGCTTCTGCAGTGAAACCCAAACCAAACTTGTTAGTCTTCTGTGTAAAATCAGGGAGTCTGCCCCACTGTGCACACCCACCTTTCTCAATAATAGCCCGGGCATCCTTGAAGGAAGCCATCTTCATAGGAGAATCTTCAACAACAATCTCAGCTGACTCCAGTGTCTGGGGAACCTTTTCAAAATGCTGAAATGGGGTCTCAATGAACTCCCCATCAAACTCTACATACCGGAAAGAGTTGAGGTGGCTCACCATGTACTCTTCCTCTCCTTGTACTGTCACAATCTTCCCTTTGATCGGGTACTTCAGCTTCTGGTGGAGCGTTGACGTTACTGCCCCAGCTTTGTGGATCCATGGACGACCCAACAAACAAGAATAAGATGGCCAAATGTCCATCACATAGAATGTAGAGTTGAAAACCTGAGAACCAACCTTAATCGGAATATCAACTTCTCTGTGCACCATCCTCTTAGACCCATCAAAGGCCCTGACGACAATGTTGCTTGGTTTCAACTCCAACCCTTCACAGTCCAACCGGTCTAGAGCTTTCTTAGGCAAGACGTTCAATGAGGAACCAATATCTACCAATACATGAGAAAGAGTAGTGCCCCTGCATTCAATGGAGACATGCAGGGCATCATTGTGATTCTTCCCTTTAGCAGTCAAGTCGGCATCAGAGAAACCCAACCCATTATCAACAGTTAGTTTGGCCACACAATCTTTAAACTGATCAGCTGATGTCTCTTGTGGTACGTGTGCAGTCTTCAGAAATGTAATCAGAGCCTTGGCATGGGCCTATGAGCATAGTAACAGTGACAACATAGAAATCTTGGATGGGGTTTGCCCTAGCTATTCAACTACATTGTAGTCACTCTTTTGATGATCTTTAGAATTTCATCCATCTCTTGTCTAGAAGCTTCACCAGTAATCGTCTTCGGTGCCTCCGTCTGGGCAGGCTCACTGGTGGTCCCTTTGCCCTGAGTGTCAGATGACTCGGCGACAGGGGTAAGAATAGGAACTTGAATAGGAATAGTAGCAGGTACACTGGCAGGTGTAATAATAACAGGTCTTCAGGAAGCTGGTGGAGAGATATCAGGTGAGAAAAGTCTTCCGCTGCGGGTGACTTTAATAGGTCCAACAATATTGCTGACATCAGTATCAGCATCTAACTCTTGTTTAACTCCATGAAAATAAACATCGGCCCCGTAATGCCAAGGGACAACTTTATCAGAGGTGTAGGGGATAGGCCCAGGAATAGTGATGATCAATGGTGCAATTCTTGGAACAAATGTAATTCTAACAGGCTTTCTCGAGGAAGCCTTGGAAGAATTTTCGAAAATGGTAATGATGGCAACTTCTTCAGTAGGAACCAAGGGAACAAAAGTCTTCTCAAACAAAATTTCTTTACTATCCATCAGGCGTTGGACACCTGACTTCAAAAGATGGCAACCGGTTGGTAGGACAGAACACATACGACAATCTTCGTCACAACCCTGAAATAAACCAGCTAACAAAAGGTTCTTCTTCACAGTCATCAAAGGGGTAGCAATATCATTCACAGAAACCACAAACGAGTCTTCATCTATAGCATTCACTCCATACTTGGGCATAGGAGCAATCACAACATTAGGTCTTTTGGGCGCCTCAAACTCAATCTCTTTAGCATTAATTAAGTCATGTATTTTGTTCTTTAAAGCCCAACAGTCATCTGTATTATGCCCCGGGCTATCAGAGTGGAAAGCACAACGGGCATTAGGGTTGTACTTTGGTGATGTAGTGTTGGGATTCTTCGGGGCCTCCCTTGGCAACACTAGATTGGTTTTTAATAAGTGCGGCAGAATCTGAGACAAAGTCATGCTGAGACGGGTGAATTGTCTTCAAGGTCTCTCGTCCTTTTGTTGACTGTTGTGCTGAGCAGCACCAGCAGGTCTTGAAATGACAACCGCATTAACAGCTTGGCGGCGTTCAGGTCTATTCTGGCTTTTCGAACTGTAGACATCATTGGACTCTTTCTTAAAAGGCTTTTTCTCGGTGCTCGATGAAGCACCCTTCTGTATCTTACCAGCCTTAATACCAGCCTCAATCCTTTCACCGGTCATAATTAGCTCTGTAAACCCAGACGAAGAGCTTCCTATCAGGTGGTTGAAAAATAGACCAGACAGGGTCCCTAGAAACATATCCACAAGCTCCCGATCAGCCAAGGGTGGTTGTACTCTTCCGGCGAGGTCCCTCCACTTCCGAGCATAATCTTTGAAACCTTCGCCCGTTCCCATTAACATACCCTGGAGTTGGGTACGCGTGGGAGCGAGGTCAGAATTGTATTGGTACTGCCTGTAGAAAGCAGTAGCCAAATCTTCCCAACTGTGGATACTGGCTCCGTCCAACTGGTAAAACCATTCAAGATGAGTCCCTGAGAGACTGTCTTGAAAGAAGTGGATCCATAGGTTCTTATAAGCCGTGTACGGTTGAATCTTCCTTACATATGACCGGAGGTGCAACTTCGGGAAAGAAACTCCATCATACTTAGCAAAGGCTGGTGCTTTGAATTTGTGGGGAATCACCGCCCCAGATGATAGACCCAGATCACCAAAGTCCAGAGCAGGCACTTTCTGAACTTCCATCGCACTCAACCGATCTTCCAATTGCTTGTATCTATCCTCGGCCGGAGGATACTGGTCTTCGTCGAAGTCCGTCTCATTGTCTGAGACCACAGGGCTAGGAGCCCTCCTTTCCTCTTGACTATTTTTCCCTCCAGATGAGGTGGTTAAATCAACTTCATCACGTAGCCTGTTTCTAAACCTGTGACCTGTGTTAAATAGGCCTGTCTTCTTCTTCTTCTTCTTCTTCTTCTTCTTCTCTTTCAGAATCAGGGTCTTCAGATCTTGCTGACCCTTAGCTAGATTCATGAACAACTCTTGAAATTGGGCATTCTGGGCCTGTAGGGCCTTGATTGCTTGCTCTGTTGATGGTTCAGCAGACATGATGAGTGCTGAAATAAATAGTGAAGAAGATAAGAGACTTGTAATGGGTACCTGTTATGAAGTGCATGGGATGAAATGCGTATGACATGATTTCAAAGACAATCGAGAGATTCAAATTTGTAAACACGAAAGGAAACACACTTTTATTAGATAAACTTTGAAATTCAAATTGTTCAACAAATTGCCCTTAAGGCGTTACAAGAATGGAAATACTGAAAAGTAAATAAAACTGGAAAGGAAATAATCAAAGGACAATCAGTGCTCCCATGGTCTCTTTTTGTCGGTGCGGACATAGTCATTGAGAATCTGTTCATTCTCCAACTTCCTAGTCAACTTCTGGATCTTCTGCTCTTGCTCGTTAAACTTTTCTCGGTAAGCATCCCGCTCTTCTCTCAGCTGCATCCAAGACCTTTTCAGTGCCCCAATGTCAGTGGGCATGTAAGGATGGAGGATGGTAGGAAGAACCCCCTCTTCATTAGCAACTTCAACAATGATAGGCAGGACGGCTTCATACGACATACCCAGCTTCTGGGCACGGATACAGACCCATATGAGATATGGCTCCATCGGAAGAGAAGTCTTTGGACCCAGCTCATGTGGATCAGATCTGTGAACTCTATCCCAAGCCCTTATGAATCTGCGGCATTGCTCGTCGCTATCCCCTTGAAAATCAAAGATGATACTAGGCATTAGCAGCTCATGAGGTCCTTCTCTCCTGGCTCGCCCAAACTGACGTAGAGCTAAGAATGGATTGTAAGAAATTCCTCCATTGGTTCCTATCAGGGGAACATTGGGGTATTCCCTACAACGATCAATAATAGCCACCTCATCCATACCCTTGATAGTCCAGATGATGTCATTATGAGAGAGAGACATAACCCTATAAGCCCAGCCCATGCCTTCTTTGTTCTTCAACACTAATTTGGGGAGGTGCGAAATAAACCACCTCGCTAATAATGGAGCACAACACATCAAGGTTCCCAACTTACGAGCGGTACCAGCATAAAGATGATGAAGAATGTCACCTAAGAGAGTGGGTACCAGATTATGAGAGATGAAGATTTTCACCGCATTCACATCAACAAAAGAGTCAGGGTTCGGAAACAATACCAAGCCGTATATCAGAAGAGCCAGAATATCTTCAAATGCCTTGAAGTCTAGACTATCCCAGAAATAATTAGCCTTACCAACCAAGAACTTAGTCAGAAAGCCCTTTGCTCCACTTCTAGTCTCCCAATTAGCCATTACCTCATCCTTTGTCATATGAAGGGCTGAAGCAATCTCTTCCGGCCTAAGAATCTTCTCCCAACCAGTAAATGGGGTCTGCTCTAGAATAGAGATACCGAGCAGATCAGAGAACTCTTCTAAGGTGGGGACCAGCTGGTAGTCCTGAAAGGTAAAGCAATGGTACAGCGGATCATAGAACTGGACCAGGACACTCATCATCTGCTCGTCTAATTTGGAAGTAACCAAACCCAAGAGGTAACCATATCTCCTGATGAAGGAGGTGGTATCTGGCATCTTTGCAATCAATTCTTTAAGCATGGTGGGAACCTGGACAAAGTTGATCCGGATGGTATTCCTACGCATGGGCATCATAACCTACAAAACAGAACAAAGATGAATCCCTCCTGTCTTTGAAATAGGTTAGTCCAATGCAAGATGTATGCAATGTTATGATGTCATGATGTCATGATAGAAAGCACACCACAAGTATTCACAAATAGCAAACATGGTAAAGGCACACAAGTCACATAGAGAGCCCTTAGATTTCAGGATGGCAAGGAGTCTAGGTACTACCCTCTTTCAGTTCAGTTGGTTTAAACCTGTCCTAGAAATAGTAACCGGGTTCTAGAGGATCTCAATATCACTGACTACCCTCGATCGTTCATAATTCCAGTTTAGCAACCTTTTCTTGCGACCGGAATCATCGCAAGAGTTTAGTCTCAATGAGTGTAGCATACTGCTACTGTTCTATGGCCAAGTTGGTCAATTTAAAGGTTCTAAGGTCAGTTGGTGCTTAATGACCCCTTAGAAGACCCATATTCTCCTTGTTCCAACACAAGGGATATCGGTACAGACTAAAGTGCCACACCAATATAGCTACTGCTTCAACCGTATCGGTCTACGTCGTACAGTTCCCTCACAGTTTATTGCTACTTACCTAAAGGGTATTCCCCAGATCCGGGTTAGGATCTATAGTAACTCCGATACAAGCCCACAAATATAAAGCATACAAATCAAACAATTGAAAACACAATGATCTAATCCTAAGGTACACCTCACTTATTAAGCGTCCCCAGCAGAGTCTCCAGTTCTGTGATACGGTGGGAGAGAACTGACTGTTTTTGGAATGCTGGTTTGCGTTTTGCGTTTGTTTTTGCAAAATGTCGCAGTAAGTAAGAGTCGCCACCGTCTTTTATTTTATCCAACAAGGAAAGGAAAAAAGCACAGAAAAATTCCTTTTTCGAGATGTTTCTCAGGTCTGGGGGGTAGATTATAGAAAGGGAAGGTGTTAGCACCCTTTCTATCCGTGGTTATCCACGGGCTCTTAGGTACTTGCTCAAAGTGTTTTCAAAATTTGCTTTTCTTTGTGTTTGTGGGTTTGAAAAGAGTTTTTTGTTTGAAAAGTGTAAGTGTGAAAAAGGTTTTGTTTTTGTTTTGAAAGAGCAAGTACTTAAGAACCATCTACCTATTCGAAAAAGGAATCAATCTATGCTAATGTCCTTTAGACAATGCTATCCCACTATTAATGAGTAGGTAGCATCGTCGTTGGAGTTTTAAGAGTCAATTCGATTAAGGGACGTGCGGTCACTAAAGCAACGTTAGGACGTCTTAGCGGTAACCCTAATGTCTTAGATCATTTTTCCGAGGCAACCGTTTCGAGGCAACTATGATCTTTGGACAAGAGGGTGACCTCTAAAACTTCCTATACTCAATGACCACGTTCGAAGGCAACCAAGTGAGGTGTTCCCTAAGAGTGCGTATGTGCGAGTGTGTTGTTTTCAGTTTATTTTGTCTTTGTACATGTCAATGGTTATCTATGTTGATTTTAGGTTTAAACATTCGATCTTGTCATGCATTCCCTATTACCAAACATCTAACAGTTTATAAGTTGCGGAAATTAAATTGCGGAAATTAAACTAACTATTACAAGGCATCGGGTATTTACATCGCCAAAAGCAACCCTTGAAATTAAAATGCGGAAAATAAATAAAGCAATAAAAATATTTAAAGTCCTATTAAACTATTACATCCCAGGAAACAAATACAACATTGATAAAAATGGAACGCGTGCGGGAAATTAAATCGGACAAGTTTTAGGGTTTTGACCCTTTAATTATTAAAGAAAAGATTTTTTTTTGGTTTGTTTTTGTATTAAAAAGAAATTAAACTAAGTTAATTATTAAATTAATGAATTAATCAATTAATTAATAAAAATGATATTTTTGGATTTTTGATATTTAAAGAAATAAAAATAATTTGATCAATGTTAATAAAACCTAATTATCTAAGTTGATTTTAATTATTGCAAAAAGATATCAAAGTTATTCCTAATTAAACTAAATTAATTAAATTAATGTTTATTCACAAAAATAAAAATTCTAAAATTTGATTTTAATAAATAAAATGTTTTTTGGTTTTTAATTTTATTAAGAAAAAGTTTTAATTGGTTAGTTAGTAATAAAATAATAAAACAAAAACAATTAAATAAAATAAGAAAAGAAGAAAGTAGAAAAAACTCAGGGGGGTTTTGGGCCCAATTAGGAGGTTTGTTCAGCAACTCAGAGGCCCAATAGGTGCTTGCCTTGGCTGACTTTTCTGATTCTCCACGCGCCCTTTGACTTGATCCCACCATAGGCCTTCATTCTGGACCACCAGATCTGGCCTGGGGCCATATGGCAGATGATTGGGTGATGGTGTATGATGAACCACACGCTTGGTTTTACATTGAATAACCTGAAGAAAAATATTAACAAATGCATGGGGGACCTGGGATTCGAACCCAGGTCCTGTTGGTATTTGGAGACACGTCTTTGCCACTGAACCATTGTGCTTCAATTGTTAATACAATGGACAACAATGATTATATGGAAAAAAACAATAATATGCCAGAAATAAAAAAAAACTAGCGCCAAGTTTGAACTATCCAACCAGGGGGGGACACGTCTTCGTCTTCTTCGTTCAACCCTGGATATTTACCTGCGGATTTACATCCACAGCTAAATTTGCATGTCCAACCTAAAATCAATTCTAGGCCATGAAAATTGATTCCAAGACCATGGTCATGCTTGTCTCTCTCCCCTGGTTACATCCATGTCCATCAATGGCTCCAATTTTGCCTGAAAAAGAAATGCCCAAAAAACACAAACCATGAACCCTAGATTCGGCTAGGGGGTTATAGGCCAGATAAATGCAATTGGCTAATGCAGAATGCTTGTAAATTGAATGATAATTATGAATATGCAAAGATTTTGTAAGAAAAGTGCAAGAATAATTATCTACGAATTCAACTGAAAAGCATATTTCTGAGACACTTATAGAGCTTTAGGGCGCGTATAAGAGCTTGTTAGGGATTGGTTTCGCTTCAATGATTGCCCAACAATTGATTAGCGTTGAGATTTGCTTCTGAATTGGCCTCCAAGGACGATTTCAATTTCACACTTTTTGGCAATTTTTCAAGTTTTGCTTTTGGTGTTCTTGCAGTCTCTAACCCTTGAATTCGTGTCCTCTCACTTGTATATGTATGCTGCATTGTATTAGGTCAACTTTTGGGTCTTGAATCTTTGCACATTGATGTCTTGAGATTTGATTTGATTCACCATTGATAACCTTCCAATTTTGCCAAAAATCCAATCTTTTTGCACATGGAATGTATGGTACGAATTTGATTCACTTGATGATGATGATTCAATCCTGAAATAGCCAAAAAGAGATCAAATAATCAATGTTTCGATTTTATTTGATTTAAATTGATTTAAAATGAAATAATTCATTAAAAAATCAAATTAAATAATAAAATTGATAAATTGTCACAAGGTTGAAGCTAGGACACGTGTGTAGTGTGACAAGATCAAATTAAGTGGAAAAGAATGGGCCCATTTGACAAAAATTGAAGTTTTGGGGATGGTTGACTTTTGGCAATTTTGAAAAAATGCCCAACTTCAACAATGCATAACTTCTTCAATTTTGAACTTTTGAAGTGTTCTTGGACTTTTTAGAAATCTTGAGATGTCCTCTAACCAACCCTTTTTGTATCATCTCATTTTTAAATTCCATGCTCAAGTTATAAGCTTTGGCAAAAAAGGTGTTTTTGTTGACTTTCAAAAATGACCTATAATGTCCAAATTTGTAACTTTTTGTGAGTGCATTTCTTGATCTTGGGGTATGAAGATGGATTGTAGGAAATTGCATCCTATTAAAAATGAGCTTTTGATGGGTCATTTCTCATAAAGTATGAGAAAGTTATGCTTGGTCAAAGTTGAGTTGACTTTTCCTAAACCCTAATTTAGCAACTTTTGAGTCTTGATGAATTTTGAGCAATACTTGATGAATCATGATCAACCTTTGATCAAATGATGAAATTTACTTCAAAATTATAATGTTGACAAAAAATATTGAAGTTTGACTGTATTTGGGGCACAATTGACTTTTACCCTAGCACAATCGATTTTAGGACCCTTTGGGCAATTGACTGAGCAAACTTCCTCTGCAAGACTTGAAATTTGACATGAATAAACTTGAGAACATATTAGGACATTGGGGAGCACTTGAGATCATTTGGATGCAAGGACCTTGATGCAATACAAAACCCTAATTTAAGGTTGACTGCCTTAGGAGATAGCTTGACTGTCCAACTCTTGAGCAATCTTGAGCCACTTGTAGATTTTTCTTGCAATGTTTTGAGAAATATGAGAGGGCAAATTTTGGGGTACAACACCACCCATAAGGTATGTACTAGGGATTTATCACCTTATGAATAAGGTTCTAGGGAAACCTCAGAGTCTACGCTTTTCCTTTGGATATTACCGATGCCCCAATTACTCAGTAATCAGTAATATTCGCAGGAAAAACTCGTCCAACTACAGCATCGCGTAACAACTATTTTCGGATTACTCCGTTAGAGTCTCTGAACAACACCTAAAAAGGCCAAGATGAGTTAATGGTTCTATGGCTCTCAGCTTCTCTCGTTCCCAGGTCGAAAGCAACAATGTCTTCCCAATTACTCAGTAAACAACGTTACTTTCTAGGGGATCTCCACTGAGTGGGGGATTTTCATGCCTCCTTCTTCGGGATTACTCCCTCAAAGTTAGCATGACTATACCACCCGTCCTAATCCTAGGTGTAACCCAAGTCCAGATATATGACTTATCAAATGTAATCACACAACCCAACATCATAACATATCCAGAATATGTGAGTAGCAACAATATAATGCAATATATACAAAAGTAAACAATAAAGCCAAGAAATAAAGCGGTAAAGAAAATAAAGCAAATAAATAAATACCCAAAGAGACAAATAAACAAAACTAGAAGAGACTCGTAAAAGAAGTCCCCAGCAGAGTCGCCAACTGAAGCTACCGGCAGAAAACACAGAGCTGCCATCGAACTTTATTTATCTCGAAGGAAGGGGAAATATTGAGAAAACCACAAGAGGATGTATAAGATGGTCTTACAACTAAGAGAAAGTGTAAGGGAGTTGGTTATGCGAGGGGAAGGTATTAGCACCACTCACATTCGTTATACCCAACAAGATCCATTTTGTTTGTTTGATTCTAAGGGTGTGTTTATCTATAACTATGCTTGCTTAAAGGGAAAGAAAATGGTTTTTATTAATGCATTCGTGAGGGTCTCTCCACCCTTTTCCTACGTATCCAGTGAAGGAATCAAAACACCGTAGTTCTTCTAGAAAATGTTAGTTTGTTGGTGTTTTTTAATGGGCAACGTTTGTTAGAACATAGTTTGATTCTACAACCCTTGATTAAAGTTTTGATGATAACAAAATGAAAAGAATAATATTATTTCTAAGGTATATACAAAGAACAATTATGCTCCTTAAAATTATGCTTTGTATATGCAGAAGTTCTGATGGAATCAGCATCAGAAGATCAACAACCTATGGTACATGCTGAAACACTGAAGTTTGATGACCAGAATCTGCGCCTAAACAAATACACCCTGAATCTGATCAAAGACATCTTTACCAAGTCATCAACACTCTGAAGCGTTATCAGCAGATACAACAAAGAAGACTCTGAAGCGTTACTAGTTATTCAAGACAAAATTAAATGGTAACGGCTTTCTTCAGACAAAGATCTTCTACAAAAAGAAAGTGAATTATTATCATTAAACCTGCTTTATGGACAACGTATCCTTGCTTGCCTATATAAACATGACTTCTTGTGAAAATAAGAACGTACGTACGCACTCAATTTTGCTAAGCTATCCAAACCACACATATTCAAAGCTTAAGCAAAGTCATTTTATTCCAAGCTTATTTAGTGTAATTATCACAGTTGTGGTATACATTTTTGTAAGAAAACAAAAACACACTTGTTCAATTCATTTGTAAAAGAAGTACCTTGAGATTAACCGGATTGTGGTTGTACTCAAGAAGACTTTAACAGTTGTTAAAGTAGTTGTTGTAATTCTTTGAGAATAGTGAATTAAGACCTCGTTGGAGAGAGGCGAAATCACCTTGACGGGTGGACTGGAGTAGTTTGAGATCAAACGAACCAGGATAAAAATACTGTGTTGTCAAGCCATTTTATTTTAAGTTTTATAATTCAACCCTCCCTTCTTGTGTTTTTCACATCTTCAATTGGCATCAGAGCGCCTGGTTCTGAGCTTTAACACTTAACCGTGTCAGTACAAGATCCAGCGTTAGAAAAACACAATGGCAGGACCAAGTCAAAACATCAGCAATGACAACAATAAAGAAAGGGACAAATTCAGTGGCAAACCTCCAGTCTTTGATGGAGAAAACTTTGACTACTGGAAAGACAGAATTGAGAGTTTCTTTCTGGCTCATGATGCTGATCTGTGGGACATGGTAACTGATGGATACACGCACCCAGTGGATGGACGTGATCAGAAGATTGACAGGAAAATGATGTATGATCAGCAAAAGCGTGAGTTCAGAAATCATCACAAGGCCAGAACAATTCTTCTCAGCGCTATCTCGTATTCAGAATATGAGAAAATATCAAACAGAGAAACTGCTAAGAATATGTTTGACTCTCTGAGAATGACGCATGAAGGCAACATTCAAGTCAAAGAAACAAAAGCCCTTGCGCTCATTCAGAAGTATGAGGCATTCAAGATGGAAGACAATGAATCAATAGAAGCTATGTTTTCAAGATTTCAAATTCTTGTTGCTGGTCTAAAAGTTCTTGACAAAGGATATTCCACTGCTGATCATGTCAAGAAGATCATCAGAAGCTTGCCAAAATAGTGGAGGCCAATGGTCACATCGCTTAAGCTTGCCAAGGATCTCAACAAAATCTCTCTGGAGGAACTTATCAGCTCCCTCAGAAGTCACGAGATAGAGCTAGAAGCAGATGAACCTCAAAAGCAAGGTAAGCCATTAGCATTAAAATCTAACAGAAAATTTGACTCCAAAGTTTTGCAGGCTGTGGAAGAAACCTCTGATGGATCCTCATCAGAAGAAGATGAATTGTCTCTTCTCTCCAGAAGGGTGAACCAAATGTGGAAGCAGAGGCAAAGGAAGTTCAGGAATCCCAGAAGATCAGAAAATCAGAATGAATCTTCCTCCAGATACAGAAGGTCAGAATCCTTCTCTAGAAACAAAAGATCTGAAGGCTCTTCAGGATACAAAAAGCCAAACTAAAAAGACATCATCTACTATGAGTGTAATGAGCAAGGGCACTACAAAAGTGATTTCCCAAAGCTTCAGAAGGAGAAGCCCAAAAAGACGTTTGGAAAAGAAAAGAAGAAAAGTCTCATGGCTACATGGGATGATTCTGGTACATCTGAAGCTGACTCAGAATCAGATGATGAAAGAGCAAACATAGCTCTCATGGCAAACGTCTCTGAAGACATTGAAGCTTTTGGTTCAGAATTAGAATCAGATACAGAAGAGGTATTCCCTGACTTTACTATAAATTTTACTAAGGTTAAATTAGATGAAAGCCTTAATGAAATTCTGGAAAGGTATCAGCCGATCAGAGTTAAATTCAGAAACCTGAAAAGGAATCTTGCTTCTGACTCTGATAAGACTGAGAGTCTCAAATTTCAGAATTCTGAGTTAAAAGATAAAATTTCAAAATTAGAAAATCAATTGCAAAACTCTCAGAAGGAAACAATCCCTGAAACTCCCAGCAATGCTGATGAGATCATCAAAGAGTATGATCACAGCTTTCAGAAGTTTCTAGCTAAAAACATAGACATAAGCAAAATGGCTTCAATGATCTAAGGGGTTAGCAGAAATGGCAGAAAAGGGATAGGATATCAAGGTAAGGTTCCTACACCAAAAAATGCCATGGATTTAGTTATAAAGCGTACTCCACTTGATTCAAACTTTATATATGGGCACACACATGACATAAAATATACAAGTAGCAATTACTCTGTCAAACCAAAATTCAACCAGAGTTTTGGTAGAACTAACAAATCAGGACCCAAGAAAATGTGGGTACCTAAGGATAAAATAATACATGTGGCAGATATCTTTAGCAGCAAAGCAAAGACACCAGTCATGGTACCTGGACTCTGGCTGCTCACGACACATGACGGGAAGAAGGTATATGTTCCAAAGCCTGGAACTTAAGCTTGGAGGCCACATAGGTTTTGGAGGCAATCAGAGGGGAAAGATTATTGTCTCTGAACGCTCTGAACGCTCAAGAGGGTACAGAGTATACAATACAGAAACACAGATTGTTGAAGAGTCAATCAGTGTTCGGTTTGATGATAAGCTTGACTCTCAAAAGTCAAAGCAGAATGAATTCCTTGCAGGTATGGAAGTTGAACTCACAGGTACTGCAGACAACTCAAAGGCTCTCAACAAAGACACTCCCTCAACATCAGAAAGATTCACTATAAGCAACCCAACATCCTCTGTTGATCAACTCCAGAAAAGACCATCCAGAAGAAGAATTGATCACCCAGAAGAAACAATCTTAGGAAGGAAGATCCAATCAGAATAAGATCTACCTTTAGAAACTCTGAAGAATCCCTCACGGGACTTGTTTCTCTGATTGAACCAACAACAATTGATGAAGCACTTCTGGACAATGACTGGATTCTGGCAATGCAGGAGGAGCTAAATCAGTTCACAAGAAATGACGTATGGGATCTGGTTCCCAAACCAAAAGGATTCAACGTCATAGGCACAAAATGGGTGTTCAAAAAAAAAACTAAACGAACAAGGTGAAGTCATCAGAAACAAAGCACGGCTGGTAGCACAAGGTTATAGTCAGCAAGAAGGGATAGACTATACAGAAACCTTTTCTCAAGTCTCCAGGTTAGAATCTATCAGACTTTTAATTTCATTTGCTGTTAATAAAGGCATCACTCTGTATCAGATGGATGTCAAAAGTGCATTCTTAAATGGATATATAGAAGAAGAGGTTT
This sequence comes from Vicia faba, assembly GCA_948472305.1. Taxonomy (NCBI): domain Eukaryota; kingdom Viridiplantae; phylum Streptophyta; class Magnoliopsida; order Fabales; family Fabaceae; genus Vicia; species Vicia faba. The sequence goes on along the minus strand of OX451736.1, from coordinate 753,932,744 downwards.
ATGTGCACCAACCCCCTAGTTTTGAAAGTTCCAAAAATCCAGAATATGTTTTCAAACTAAAGAAGTCACTCTAGGTATGAAACAAGCTCCCAGAGCTTGGTATGAAAGACTAAGTAACTTCCTGTTAGAAAAGGAATTCACCAGAGGGAAAGTGGACACAACCCTGTTCAGTAAGACAGTTAAGAATGACATCTTAGTATGTCAGATTTATATTGATGACATTATATTTGGATCCACTAAACCCTCTCTGGAAAGAGAGTTTGCTAAATGTATGCAGGCAGAATTTGAGATGAGCCTAATGGGGGAACTAAAGTTCTTTCTGGGCATTCAGATTAATCAAACTCCAGAAGGAACCTACATTCATCAGAGCAAATATGTCAGAGAACTTCTGAAGAAATTTGATCTCTTAGAATGTAAGCCCTCAAGGATTCCAATGCATCCCACGTGCATTCTGGAAAAAGAAGAGGTAAGTAACAAGGTAGAATAGAAGGTCTACAGAGGTATGCTTAGTTCTCTTCTCTATCTGACGGCTTCAAGGCCTGACATTCTATTCAGTGTTTGAATTTGTGCTAGATTCCAATCAGATCCTAGAGAATCTCACTTAACAGCAGTTAAGCGAATTTTCAAGTATCTGAAAGGTACTACTAATCTGGGTTTGTTTTATAGAAAATCAAGTGATTACAGCTTAGTAGGATACTGTGATGCTGATTTTGCTGGAGACAGAATAAAACGTAAAAGCACTTCTGGAAGCTGCCTGTTTCTGGGAGAAAATCTGATCTAATGGTCCAGTAAAAGACAATCCACAATAGCTCTATCAACAGCAGAAGCTGAATACATAGTAGCAGCTGGATGTAGCACGCAAATGCTCTGGATGAAGAGTCAACTTGAGGACTTCAATATATTTGTGAGTAACATCCCTATCCTCTGTGACAACACTTCTACTATTTGTCTCAGTAAAAATCCTATCTTGAATTCTAGAGCTAAGCATATAGAAATAAAACATCATTTTATTAGGGACTATATTCAGAAAGGGATTCTCAATTTAAAATTTATTAACACAGACCATCAATGGGCTGATGTCTTTACAAAACCTCTTTCTGAAGATAGGTTTAACTTCATTCTGAAACATCTCAGCATGAAGCTTTGCCCAGAATAAAGCAGTTTTATTTCCATATCTTAACTTTCAGAATTTTGGTTATTTTCTGTGAACTACTGATCAATCTGCCTTCAGATCTTTAGAAGTATAGACTGTATCAAAATTTATCCATGAAGATCTGAGCGCTTCATTTCAAGGATAGAAATGTGCTGTTCACTCAAGCAAACAGTTGTCATCCATTCATCAGCTACTTTCTGAGGCTGAACACGCGTTCAATTTTCTGAAAGGTCAAAAGCGCTGATTGGATGCATTGGGACACATGTCATGGGTAACCGTTCCAATATCTTTCTGAATCCCCCAAAATCAGCTGTCATTAATGCTCATAATCATTATAATTTATTTCTCTCTCTTGCCGTTTACGTTTTCGAAATCTTTTTCAAAATCTATTTAAACACATTTCTCATTCTTTACACTCTTTCACTTTCACTTTCTCTACAATCTAATTGATTTCAGCTTTCATCCTTTTCAAAACCCTTTCACTTTCTTCTCAAAACTTTCTGTGTGAACATGGCTTCCTCAAGCAACCTAACTTCCAGTACTCAGAGAACAGATTCCTCAGAACAATATGAAGAACCCTTCAGAACTCTTCTCACGCCCATTAAAAATCTAGAAGTACTCTCAGAATTGATTGTGGACTTTAACAGTCTTCAAGAGAACGAGTTCAATCTCTCTGAAGAAGTAAAGGCTCAAGGATGGAACAGGTATTTTGACTGTCTGGTAGGCCCAACATTCCCAATCCTTGTGAAGGAATTTTGGATTCATGCTTCATCTTCCAACCATCAAGTTACTTCATATATAATGGGGAAGAAGATAGTCATAACTGAAGACCTTATTGCAAGATTGATAGGCTACAGTGGTGGTGGCGTAAGATGCATAAACATGGCTGAAAGATGTGCTGATGTCGCCCTAATCGCTAGAGAAATCTTCACGCTGGGTCTTCCCTCCAGCAAGATAAGGGATCTGAAAGACCATCACAGAATATGGGCTAAGATTATTCCGGGATGCATAAACCACATGAAGCTAACCAGCTCTCCTGACTACATCAACATTGATCAGCAGTTTCTGATCTACTTCATCTCCCAGAAGATTAAGGTGAATCTGGCTCATCTGGTGTTCAACCATCTAAGGACTAGTGTTAAGGAGACCAAAGAAGAGGAGCGCACAAAAAGGGACTGGATACCCCTATGAAGGCTCATATCAGATATTCTAACAGAGAATAAGCTGATTGATCATCTAACAGAAGCTCAGGAAATCAGCACTTTAGAAGCTACTGTTGGCAAACAATTGAATGCAAAGAATCTGAAGAAGATGAAGATCATTGAAAACATCAAGAAGCAACCCAATGTCACTTCTTTTGCAACAATCTTCAGCAGAAGAATCCCTCTGGATAACTTTCCCATGTTCTCAGAAATTGATTCCAAACCTGAGATAATAGTCAGATATCTGGATGCATGCAAGAAAGATGGTACATCACTAGATTTAAACATTCGGGATCTGCAACAGAAGGCTCCAAAAGTTGTGCTGAAGAAAAACAAGAAAAGGAAGGCTGCAGCAGAAGGATCATCCCAGCGGACTCCCAAAGTAGCTAAAAAGAGAGGTAATCCTTCTTCTGTAACTGTTTTAGATTCAGTATCTGTATCAACATCTGTATCAATCCCCACTCAATCAGAAAACGCTACTCAACAAACACTTGATGATTTTGACATTGAATTTGACCCCTCAGAAACATTAACTCTTAGAGGATCTCACTCCCTACCTATAAATCCAAATATTGAAGTAACTCAACAAGAACTTGCAAAAGTTCTATCAGATATTGAAACCTCTGACCAGTATATATCTGCTCCCATACCAGTAAATCCAAACTCTGAAACCATTTCAGAACCACCTCAACCAGAAATTCCACTCTCTCCACTACCAGAAACTCATCCACCTTCTCCACAACCTGAACCATTACAACCAGAAGTACAAACTTCTGAGGTCCAACCCCCTGAATCCTGCGAACCAAAACTTCATCACCATCAATCCAACCAAACTATTGATTCTGATCCCATTCCCATTCCTGGAATCACTGAACCTCTGACCATCAGTATACCCCTGACCATTCTGAATATTCCCCAAATTCCCTCTTCACTAGAATCAACTTCACCAAACACCCCAACAAGTCCAATAATCATTCCAAACTCTCCCACTTCCTCACCAAAGATCAATCCAAATGACAATGTCAAAACTATCATTGACTTAACTGTTTTTGAACATCTGGCTGCCATAACCAACAAAACAACCATTCCAAAACCAAAACCATCTGAACCTACACCAGATGTTGGTACCAGCTTATTGATATTTGAAACAGAAATGCAGAAGTGGATAACTTCACTGAAGCAAGCTAGTCTTGAGCTGATTGATCCTACTGCATCAGATTATCTTTGGACAAGTTTCAGAAAATGGGTATGTTCTGAAACTCATATAATGCAAGAACAGAGCTATGGACAAGTTCAACAAAACTTCAGTAACCTGCTAAAAGTTTTTGAAGATCAAGTTCTGAGCCAGCTACTCAAGGAAGAAGTTCTCCCTCTAGACAATGCTCCCTGGTCTGGACATCGTCCAGCAGACAAAGTTCGACCAGTGTCAGAAGATCTCAATATGACTGATACTCCAGAACATATGATTCCTGCTGAAGAACTGGGTCAAAAAGAGGACATTGCAGAATGCTATGAGAAGCATCCAGTTGTTGAAGATCCTCAAGCTTCCTCCTATGAAAGGCAGACTTTAGAAGACCTAAAGAGATATGATATTTTGATGCAGGAAAGAATGGATAAACAGGATGACAAAATTTCGGAAATCAAGAGCATGTTAACCAAGCAGGAGAAAACCAACATCCAGATCATGGGCTTGTTGGAAGCTTTGTTCACGCGTCTTCCTCCTCCCTCTTAGATTTTCCTCTATTTAAAAATTTGTTTATCTGTAATATTCTCAACATAGATCTGAACTTATCATTGATTCTGTTTTTAATATCAACTCATTTTGGCTCTGATTATGTGTTCTTTTTAATAACTGACAAAAAGGGGGAGAAAGAAAAAGATATTTTCAATAACGGATTACTGAGACATAAGTCTCAAACATTCTAATATACTTAAATTCTCTCCTCTAAAAAGCTTGAACATGTACAAAACTCTGCTAAAAGATACAGTAAGATTCTGATGCTCAAAGACTCATGGAATTAAAAGAAAGTAATCAACTCAGGGGGAGTTTCTTTCTACTTAACTCTATACCTTCTGTTCTTTATTCTTTATTGAAAAATCTGATTTTTGTCATCATCAAAAAGGGGGAGATTGTTAAAACATAGTTTGATTCTACAACCCTTGATTAAAGTTTTAATGATAACAAAATGCAAAGAATAATATTATTTCTAAGGTATATACAAAGAACAATTATGCTCCTTAAAGTTATGCTTTGTATATGCAGAAGTTCTGATGGAATCAGCATCAGAATGGAATCAACATCAGAAGATCAGCAACCTATGGTACACGCTGAAACACTGAAGTTTGATGACCAGAATCTGCGCCTAAACAAATACACTCTGACTCTGATCAAATACATCTTTACCAAGTCATCAACACTCTGAAGCATTATCAGCAGATACAACAAAGAAGACTCTGAAGCGTTACTGGTTATTCAAGACAGAATTAAATGCTAATGGCTTTCTTCAGACAAAGATCTTCTACAAAAGGAAAGTGCATTATTATCATAAAACCTGCTTTATGGACAACGTATCCTTGCTTGCCTATATAAACATTACTGCTTGTGAAAAGAAGCACGTACGTACGCACTCAATTTTGCTAAGCTATCCAAACCACGCATATTCAAAGCTTAAGAAAAGTCATTTTATTCCAAGCTTATTTAGTGTAATTATCACAGTTGTGGTATACAGTTTTGTAAGAAAACAAAAACACACTTGTTCAATTCATTTGTAAAAGAAGTTCCTTGAGATTAACCGGATTGTGGTTGTACTCAAGAAGACTTTAACAGTTGTTAAAGTAGCTGTTGTAATGCTTTGAGAATAGTGAATTAAGACCTAGTTGGAGAGAGGCGAAATCACCTTGACGGGTGGACTGGAGTAGTTTGATATCAAACGAACCAGGATAAAAATACTGTGTTGTCAAGCCATTTTATTTTAAGTTTTACAATTCAACCCCCCTTCTTGTGTTTTTCACATCTTCAACGTTAATGCACGCATTCTAGCAATAGGAACGTCTGTTATCGCGGTAGAACAAAGATAACATGCCCTTTTGGGGAGTTTTGTTGGTGAAGTATTTTGCGAGTTTTAAAATGAATTCGAGTAATGATTAATGTTTTTGGATTTTTTTGATTTGTGAATGATAAGTTTTAATTACAAAAAGTAGAAAAAAGTAGATTAAGAGGGAGACTAGAAGAACCCTAATTATTGTCATGTATAAAGATGGACTTAAAGTTAAGCATAAAGGGAAATTCTATCTTAAAATGTTATCATGCATAGGTTGATTCTAAAGTCTAATTCGACACGAAACAATCAAAATGAATTTAATCATTTCATGGAATCACTTAAGGGGACATGTTATTGATAATTAACCAAGCAATCAAACAAAATAACATAAATACAAAGCTATTATTTTTCTTTTTTGTGATTTTTATCTCGCAAAGAAAAGTAATTAAGAGTTAACTAAACTTAAAACAATATAAAAGCTCAAAAAGAAATTAAATTAAATTAATCCAATTAATAAAATTAAAAAAAAAACTTAAGAGTTAAACTAATCAAACTAAGTAATTAAAACCAAAGAGTTTAAGAAAAATAAATAAAAACTAAACTAAAATGCTAAGGGAGGGCATGAAGTAGAATTATGGGGGGATGGTGCATTAATTCGGAATGGATTGAGAAAGGGATTTAGCAAATGCCCAAAAGTAGAATTACAAAGAAGGAATTAGGCTTGGGGAGGACCGGGCCGGGTCTGACCCGGGTCCGGCCCTAAAGCAAATGGGTTACAAAACCCTAAAATCGGATGAGGCCCCAACGCCTCCCTCCTCATAATTTTCTTCTTTCCTCTCGTTAACCTTCCTAAAATGATTAATCCTCTCTGCATGTTCCTCCCTTATGCTTCATCTATTCTAATCATGATTTTCTCATTATCTTCCTATGTTCTGTTTACGACCCTCTTCTCTGCTCACGGAATCAAATAATAACAAACTCTGTTTCTAAATTTCCGATTAGTACAACAACAACTTCTGGATTCATCATATCTCTCAGATTCTTCATTGCTTCTTCTTCTAAACCGAGCAAACATACCACAAACAAAATTTCCAACCAAGACTATTACGCTACTCTAATCCCAACAATAATATACAACGACGACAACATAGCATAACCGATTTGGAAAGAAGAAAGGACTTACATGCTCGGAGCCAGTCTGAGAATTCAGATTCGGACGAAAGCAAGAAAGAAATCCAGAGGTAATAAACTTCTCCTTAATTCCTTCCTCTTATTTTTATTATGAAATTCTGTTTCGAGAGTTAATGTTGCGGGAGTACTGATGGCGATGCTGTTGTTGTAGATTTGTGCGATTCAGATTGAGATTTGAAGTTGTTGAATGTTTTCTCTAAATCTCTTCCTTTGTGATGAAGTTTTGCGTAAAAATTTGGCGGAAGGTTGAGCAGTTTTTTTTGCACAGATTTTCGAATGGTTTTCTTCGGAGTTTCTTCTTTGATTTCTAATATTTTATGTTTATAATTGGAGTTTTTGGGTCTATTTGAAACATTTGTTGTGAACAGTTTTGGAATGTTCTTGCTTCTGTACGGCGATTTTTTTATGGGAGGTGGATTTAAGGTCAGTGAAGTGGTGAATGGTGGTACATGGAGGAATTCTTGAGAGATTTTTTCTCTAAAACAATGGTGTTGAGTTGGAATATCAGTAAGTGGACATACTGGGCATTTTGAAATGTTAGCTTTTGAAGGATAGTGATGGTGGTGATTTAGCAGTGAAGGTTATTGATGATGGAGATTGAGTTGCATGTGAATTGTTTATGGAAGTTATGGTTAAAAAATGAGAGAGTTCTCTTCCTTGTCTGTGTTCAATGAAATAATGGTTTTATAGTGAGATGAGGGTAGGAATTGGAGGGAAGAGTTATAGGGTTCAAACATAATTGGTTTGCTGACTTTATGCTTTTAGGGATGCAGGTTTATTTTGATGTTATTTTAGGACTGTCTTGGAAAGGTTTAGGGCTGGCTTTACAGGGCAGGCTGTTTAAACATTTATTTGGGGGTTATTATGCAGAATTTTGGCTTGTTATTTTGGTGGTTTATGCAGGGATATGGACCGATTTATACAAGACAATTTGGACTGTTTATGCAGGCTGTTTTGGACTGTTTATGCTGGCTACTTTGGACTATTTTGGTTAGGTGACATGTTTCTAAACCCTATTCTTTTCCTCTTCTTCTATCTGTGATGTAAAACTATTCTGCTTTTTACACAACTTCTGAAGGGTTTGTATTTTAGGAAAATGATGATGCATAGGGTTTTGTGAACTATTGCTAGCTTGCTGTTTTTATGAACTGATGCTATTTTTTTGTTAGTTTTGGGTTGCTTCTTTGCTTGTTTTTCTTTGTGCTGCTGTTTGCCCGTTTGGTTATGGCCTACTGCAATTATTTGGCAGTTTTGTATCTGCTGTTCTGTTGGAAACTGTTGCTGTAAGTCTGCCTTTTGTCGCGTTATTTGGTAGTTTTGCTGCAAGTCTACCTTTTTCTTGTTTTGCTGCTGCTGTTTAGCAGTGTTGCTGCTCTTGATCGCAACTACTATTTGGCATTTTGGTGCTGTTGTTTGCAGCATATGCTTTTAGCTGCTTTGGGCTGTAGTTTTGATTTTGCTTTTAGCAGTAAAAAATGTTTGCAAATTTCTTTTCCTTTTGTGAACCAAAAACCCCCAAACTTTTTGTGATTTTCAAAATAGGAGAAGATAGCCCATGATTAAAAACAAACCCTTTTAATTTCTGATTCCAAATACAAACCCTAATGATGAAATGCAAATTCTCTTTTAACAATTAGTTCTTGTTTAGAATTTTATTCATATATTGATGTTTTCTAATTTTTCCCTCTTTCTTGTTTCATGAGCAAATGAGAATTGGATGGCAAAAGCATGGTTGAAAGCTGAAGAAAAAATCATAGCGAGGAGTGATGACGAGTTGCTTAAATATGAAGCAAAAGAAATTTGAAGAACCAACATTTCTTTCTCTTTTTTGTAAACAAACATTTGTAACTTGTATTTCAAGTTTGGTAACTTGCTTTGTAAATGGCCCACAAAAACGTAATGAATAGGAAACTTGAATGATACTTCTTTGAAATTTATGAATGATAAACTTGTTGTATGGAAATTGGATAAGTATTGGACTTGGTTAAAATTTGAAATTCCCACTTGAATGGTTTATATGACACATCTTGTCTTTGTAACTTGAACTTCAAGAAATCACATATGACCTTTGTAACATGTATTTCAAGTAAACCATATGCCTTATCTTCTAACCTCACTCTTCATATCGTGTCCAAATCAAACTTGCATTCTCATTTATAACCTTAACCTTGATATCCAAACCACAAGTAACTTGTAACTGGAGCAAAAAAAACATGCCTTGATTATCATACGAGTTTGCAACATCACCTCTTGTTTCATGGTTCAAACACTTGCAATATTAGTCACAAACCCTTGACCATAATTTTGAAATATTCAACAGGCTCAAATATGATGATGGACATTGATGAAGAAAGATCTCGAAGTGTTGAAGATAATCGAAACCCTAATCCAGGACTTTGAAGAATATCCATGTGACTTGACGAAGAAGGAAACCCGTGATACCTCAGAACTTCATTCCATAATCCACTGCTTAAGAACCAAATGTGATTGCCTTTAACCTGATGAAGAAAATTCAAACCCAAAATTAAACATAAGGATGGAATAACCCTAATGATTTAAACCAAAGTGCATGATTCCTTGAGATGCATGATATGCGAACGACTTAGTGAAAATGATGCAAATGGGATGCAAAGTCTAAGCCAGACAAAAGTAAAAGGTAGGCAAAATTTGGGGTATGACAATGGCCAAGAACCAGAGAATTATATAAACCCTCACACTTGTGAGGACTGTGTATTCAATATTCACTATCGAATACTCACTTCTAAGCCCTAACACTCTCTTGCATCTCTTTGCACCCTTACTTACTTAAGCATCAGAGTGTCTTGCAGGCACAACCCCCTCCTCCTCTTTTCCATCATCACAGGCGAAGTCATTGGCCCCCTTGCAGGTTCTGATCACCGGTAAGATCATTTTCCAAATTAATAAATGTTGATATTCAATAGTTTACATTTGGTATAATAAAATTATTTAATGATCTCCCTAAAGTAAAGTAGGGCTAGTTGAAAATCGACACATATTATTTGTGATACAGTGGGAGAACTGACTTGGTGTTTTGAATTTTATTGCAAATATTGCGGTTAGCAAGAGTCACCACCGACTTTTCTTTTATCCAAAAGGAAAGGTTGAAAAGAACAGGAAAGTCCTTTGGGATTATTTCTTGAGTTCGGGGGGTAGATTATGAAAAGGGAAGGTATTAACACCCTTTTCATCCATAGTTATATATGGGCTCTTAGTTGCTTGCTAGATCACTTACTTTTGTTTGAAAATGTGCTTTGTGTGGTTTTTGAAAGTATTTTGAAAAGGCGCCTTCGTTTAGGCAAACTTTGTAATAGTTCTTGTTCGTAAGAACGTATACAAAGTGTTGAGCTTTTGAAAATGTTTCAAGTTTGGAAAATATTTTGAAAGTGTTTTTGAAAGTGTTGGTGTTAGTTTTGAAAATTAGAAAATATTTTTGATTTGAATAAGAGCAAGCAACTAGGAACAATCTACCTACTCAAAAGTCTTTGTTCATTTCTTCCTTCTTTAGATATTGCTATCTTACCATTGATTTGGTAAGAAGCCTTAACTTTGGATGTATAGGGACGGGCATGGGTCATCGTATAGCCATGATAGCAATGTTGTGAAATATCTTAGTAATTCTCTTTGAGGGACTAAGATCATTTTGAAAGGCAACATTGATAGCGTCATCGAGGGACTATGATCTTGTATTTTTGATTGCTTTTTGCTAAGATACCCCACATGCTTAACATGACCATTTTTATAAGGCAACAAAGTGGAATTACCCTAAGGGTGTAAGTGTGCAAGTGTGTTTGATTTACATGCTTGTTTATCTTGAATTAGGGTTTGCTAACTTGTTGATTTTAGTTTTGCCATACAAACCCTAATTTACTAGCATTTATATAAAACAGTAAATTGCGGAAAGTAAAAATACTAAACTATTACATCATTAGGGGAGGGGGTATACAAATTTACAAATGTGGATTTTGCAAGAAAATTAAATGTAATTAACTCATACAACCATATTGAATATATGTACAAGAATTGAATAAATAATAATGTACAAATGCAAATGGAAAAAGAAAATGATTTTTGTTTGGATTTTCATGGAAGGGGTTTTAACTTAATTAAGAGAGATGATTAATTAAAAAATTAAACAAAATTAAGCTTAAACTAATTTAGAAATAAATTAAGTTAAAAAATGTTTTTTAGGGTTTTTTGTGAAAAGGTTTTAACTTAATAAAAATGATATGAAAATTAGTTAATTAAGAAAAGAAAACTAGATTCCAAATTAATTTTAATTTACAAGAAAATAATATAATAATTAAACCTAAGTCTAAATATTAATTAGTTTAAAAAAAGAAATTAATTTATTAAAAGAAAATATTTTTAATCTTTTTGTTTTATAAGAAAAAAAATAAGTAAATGTAAATAATAAATAAAATATTTTTTTGGATTTTTCTATTAATAAAAATAAAAATAATATTAATAATAATAATAAAAACATTAAATAAAATAAAAATATAATGAAATAAAAAAATAAAAAAGAAATAATAAAGAAAAATGGGCCAGGGGTGTAAAAGTAAGGAGGGGTTAGAGGAAGCAGAAAATAACTCACAAAACTTCCAATATCAAACTTGTTAGAAAGTTCCTCACGATTCTGAATATGTAAATAACTTAAGCTAATTCTCAAAGATGAGCATGAATTTCTAACAGTACCAAATTCTGACCTAAATATTTTCAGAGGTTCAAACTCAAAATTCTTCCTACTCAAGCAACATAAATGAAATCTATGGACATGTATAGTTCCAGGGTAATGATGTCTACATTTTATCTTCACAAATGCAAGCCTAACAATGCCTAACTAATGAGATGAAAATTCAGAAAATGTACCTCAAAAATGGAAATCGTGAATTGAATTTGAGCTTGAGTCAAGGTGCTGCAATGATCAGATTAGCTTCCTTGAGTCTCCAGGAAGCTAATGCAATGCTTAGCTTGAGTTGAGAGTGGTTGAAATGGCTTGGATAAGTCCAACTGCAATGCTCTATTTTTGGTTATGGAGGTTATGGTAAATGATGTTACAGTTCTGGAAATAGGATGGGGATAAGTTGTATTTGATATGAGGAAGCTTTTGAAACTAAAAGGCCAAGAAATGCACGAGGAAAATGAAAGTTTGATATGTAAAGTTAGAACTTGTACAACAATGGTGTTTTTAAGTAATTTATGGATAGAGGGAGTTTAGGAGTGTTTCAGGGTGTTCAAGCTCTTGTTCTAGCTCACAAATAGTGATTGTATTTATAAGCAACAAGTTTGGAGAATTGTTGTTGATCATAATTCAAAATCACAAGTTTAAGCATAACATGTGATTTTTGAGAAATCCAAGTTTTAAAGTCTTGTGTACTTGTTAACATAGAGTGGTTATGCTTTAAACACACTTGCTTCTGACTTTGTAGATGGAGTGTGATCAGAGGGAATAAGTTAGAGGCTCAAGAATTGACTTTGTGCAAAAAGCTTGCTTTTCAAGAATGGCATTCTTCACTTTCTTCCTAAAATGGCAATGTGAATTGGATAATGCTTAAACCACTTGGATTATAGCTCAAAAGTTTGTGTAATCTATTAATAATGGATAGATACACAAGTTAGAAAGCCTGCAAAGCAAGATTATGCAGCCTAACATTGAAATTCAATTATGTGTTCATCAAGAAATGACTTGTAATTCAAGAATGAAACCCTAACTTCTTGCCTTTGATTCTCCTTTCTCAAATATGATCTCAATGAGTTCTTGGACATTTTGGAAAGCTTGTAACTTCCTCTACAACCTATATGTTGGACATTTTGGAATATTTATCTTGGAGCTATGTGAAAAATTACCATGAAGTTAGGTCAAAATCCAGCCTAAATTAGGACAAAATTTCACTGTTTCCAAGTTTCATGAACATGTATTCACAAAATCATAACTTGAAATCCATGCATTTATAGAATAAGTTGTGTTCTACAATGTTTTAGATCTCATTTAGACCTACAACTTTCATGTTGGAAGTTTCCTTTGAATCATCTTGCATCATGGTGGAAATGTGGCTCAAAGTTATGAAAAAATATGAAATTTTCAACACTTAGAAAAATTTCTAAGTTTAGAAAATTTGACTTTTCAAAATGAAATCTTGACTTTTTGATTTATTGATGAACAAGTTTCATATTTTGACATGTTTTGATGAATTGTGATCTTTGATACTTAATTTTGACCAAAAAGTCAAAGTTTGACTTTTCAAATATACAGTTGACTTTTCATCAGTTGACTGAAATTCAATTGTCAACCAATTGAACTTGAGAAATGTTTTGAGCCATGCCATTAGGTCAAAGTGATGAATTTGAAACCTTGATATCATAACTTAAACCAATAAACCATTTGCTAGGTCAAAAGTCAGAAATTGCACTTCCTCAATCAAAACCCTAATTTTGACCATTTTGCCCTTTTGATGATCTGATCAAATTTCTTGAGGAATTTTGATCCAAACTTGATCAAATGAAATATATGAGTTCATAATGTTGATATGGACCGAAAATCATGAAGTTTGACTGTAAATTGTTCACAGTTGACTTTTCCCTAATACAGTTGATTTTAGGTCAACTAATCAATTGACTGAGCAAAAATGTGATCCAAGACTTGAAACTTGACATGAGCAATATTGAGGGTCCAAAATGATCTATGAAAGTAATATGGGGAATTAAAAGTCCATTTGTTCTTGTGCAATCTCAAACCCTAATTTTCAGACATCAGTGCTAGAGGAGGTGTCTTGAGCTGATCAAACCTTGTGCAGTCTTGAATCCAAGGAGATCTTGTGAGAGATTATTTGAGAAATGAGAGGGAAAATTTTGGGGTACAACACTGTTTCACCCCAAAATCTTCTCTCTTCATTTTACCTTATATGGCTTATGTTTCATCATACATACTCATGCATTTTTGAGATGGGATCAAGGTATCTCTAGCTCTCATAGTTTTCTTCAAGTCGTAGAAGATGGTTTTATTGTCAATCAGTCCAAGATGGATCTCATATTATCTCTATTTTGTTCATTCAAGCTACCAAGGATTATCATGCCTCGAGAAATCTCAATCGATTCCTTGATTCATCAGAAGATTGAGATTTGCAAGAGTTTTGTTGTAAATCACATTTTCTCCTAGATATTGACTTCTTGTGCATGGGTATTGACTACTGAAGTGTGTGACATCTTTGTTGATAGAGTTCTTGAAGCATTATCATGAGTATTATCTCAGTGCACTTTCGATCATCAATTGAGGTTCACTGGAAGTTTTCTTCTTTGATTCCCTTTTTATCTTTTTCAAAGATTCTTCAAAGGAAAGATATCATTCTTAAGCTCATGGATTAAAGTGAGATTTTATATGGATTTTTCATTAGAAGGATTATATTTGGTTTCTAGAAATCAATTGGACTTTAGGTTATTTAATGGTCTAGTTTTTGAGTTCAAGTGGTGAGGTTGTGATGCAAATTCAAGAGGAGAAATCTTTTGGGGCTTATTAGAGTACATTTTTAGGCTTATTAGATTGCAATTTCAAAAATCTAGTGGAGGGAAAGTTTGTCCATTTGTTTCCTAATGGGAATGTTTTTCATTTTTGAGTTTAGAAGTTAGAAAGAATTTGAAGATTATTGCTTTCATTATTCAAGATTCATACCATTATCATTTTCAATTGCAAATCTTATAAAAAAGCTACAAGTTTCACAAAGTCTTCTACAAGACATTCAAGTGCAACATTCATCCAAATCTACATGATTTTTGCCAAGGCTTACAAGAGAAAGTTATTTTACAATACAAACCAAAAAGAATTCTACTCTAGATTCCCATTAGATCTTATTGATTACAATTTATTCATTTATTTAAATTTCCCTCCAAGATTCTTCTATGGCAGCCACAACCTCTTCTCCCACTTTGTCTTTCCATCTTCATCTATTCCTCATCCATCCTCCATCACATGAAACAAGAAAAAGAAAACATGATTAGAAAATCATCAAAAACTTGAGCATAAAACAAAGAAGATTTCAAATCACTATTTCACAATTTCATCATTAAGGTGTGGAAATGAATCATTATTTTGGTTTAGGGAATTCTCTTTCAAATCATGTTCATAAGTCAACAATAAGGCCTCATACAATAGGTTTCACCATAAAATCAGAATTCCAATATCAATCATGGGTCTTTTTCCTTTATTGCAAATTACAAATTCTAATTTGTTTAGGTTCACAAAAAGAGGTTAAAAAATACAAACAGAAGTCACATTTCCAGCCCATCAAGCATCATAGTCTGCTAAGAAGCAGAATCGCAACTTCAAGCCCAACATAACAAAAAAAAAACGGTAGGAACATTTTAAGTTCTGATATCATAAAAATAATAACAAGTTCACATCTCAAGCAACAAAGTTTGAAATCGTAAGCTTTAGCCCAGGAAATAAACAGGTTCACATATCAGTAAAAGGCCACAAACATGAAAAAAAAATAAAAAACAAACTCAGAAAATTCCAGCTCATGTTATAAAAGAAAATATCAGAAAAATATTAAATCAGGAGAATTTAAAGGACATCTGAACATATAATAAGAAGCTTCTCAATCAAGCTAAAAAAAGATTTCAATCCTATCCATCCAAATCTCTAACTAACTTCAGATTCACCAGCTCAAATTTGTTTCATTCTCTAACAAACTTTGATAATCAGTAATAGAATATATAATTGATTCATACATCAATTCATCTCCATTCTTCATGTTCAGAAGAATCACATCACAAAAAACAACAAAATTCTCTCTTTAAATCTTCATCCACATCCTTCATCATCTTCAATCTTCAAGAATTCCGAATCTCATCTTCATTGCCTCTACAACAACACTGATTCACGATTCCATCATCTCTGAAATGCAATAAGTAACAACATTAACGCACAAAGCTTTCAGAAGGAGAAGAAATTATGCAGAGGAGTTACAAGATACGTATACCTGAAATCTCACGGAATCTATGGATTTCTCATTGTCACGATTATGATTGAAGAGGCACCGGAATTCTCTGATAGGTAATCCTTAAATTTCCTCGTCATCTTCGTATTGCTGTGTAAATCCATGGTGTGTGTAGTATTGTTCTATCGAATCATTGTTGTGTTAAAAAGGTGAAAATGAGGAAACCGCGGTCGACGAAGATAACCACGAAGTTGTTTCTAATTGAGACAATACATATGAGAATAAAATGCATCTGTGAGGTAATGTTGAAGCAAAATCTGAGATGAAAATCGAAATCAGAAAGAAGAAAAGGATAAGATTTCAAACAAGAAGTGTAGCGGTAGAAATGTTAAGACAAAGCCATTAGATTGACTTGACTTGTATAGATCAAAATAAAAATTGCCATCGCGCTTTATTGTTTCCAAAGGAATGGGAAAATAGCGAATAACCCAAAAGAAAGGGTAAAGATTTTAGGTAAGGGGGTTGGTTATGCAAAGGGAAGGTATTAGCACCCTAAACATCTACGGTACTCCGCAGGAACCTCTTTGTAAAAATCTGCATATTTTGGCTATACAATGTTGTGTAAAAATAGATTGTGGGGATGAGAAAAGAAATATTTTTATATGATTTTTGCACACGCCGTAGTTGCGAACCTTTAGTGCCTACGTACCACCTTATTTGCAATAGAGGATTAGGGTACACATAGTTTCTCTTTAAAAATTAAAAAAAAAACACGTGTGTTGGTTAATTTTATGAGATAAGACATCACCGTCATTGTCAGTGTGGAAAACATACTTACTACCCACAATTATGAGAAAGGAGAATTTGCATCATCTCAGAGTGAATGATATGGTTTGGATTTTAAAATCAGCAAAACCTCACTCAACCCCTAAATGGCAAATATCTCACTTCACTACATATTATAGAAGTATAATTGTTTGCATCACTACAAGGATTGACAAGAGTCTAATCTTTTGAGAAAGAGTTTTAAAGATAAAAACAACAATGGCCAAAATAGTTTGAATGAGATTGATTGACTTTTAATCTTCTCACAAAAAATATCAAGGTATTGTTAAGTTGATTGAAGTTTGATTAAGAAATATCTTTTGAAAATACATGGACATAAGTCCAAGTTTATTATGAAAGTGGTTCAAGTTTTAAAACAAGAAGAGTTTTCAAAAAGAGAGAGAAGATTTTTGAAATTGAAGAAGATAGGAGGAGATGAAGAGACTATCCTAAAGCATAAGGTAAAAAGCTAGGGACAAGGACCATCTAACCAACAAGAAGCCAACACTTGACATAATTAGTCAATGTAGAATTTCATCCTTTGGATTTAAAAACCAAGCAAACAATTATTAAACCTCTTAAGAATACCAAGCTTCAATTTGTATTAAGTCGTCACAAAAATTAGGCAGAGTAACAGCTGCATACAGGTGAGTTCTCGATCACAGACAAAATCATGTAATCATAATAACCTGCACACAAAGCAAACAAACAAACAACCCAATGTCTTGAGGTAAAATACCAAGCACTCCAGACAAAATAACAATTGAGGTCACAAGGTCTCATGAAAGGCCAAGGCTTATAATCCTAAGTCCAAGAAGTCCATGTCTCTATAATGCCAAGGATAGTAATCAAATAGTCCAAGTACCATTAAAGTTTTTTAGGGTTTAAGTTGGTTATTAGGTATCTTCAAAAAGAAAATGAAAAGCTCAAGTGAGCAAAATAAAAAGATATAAAAGTAAATGCCTAAGTGAGCAAAGATAAAAAAATAACATGAAATGTAAATGCTAAAGTAAATGGTACATAAAGTAAAAGCATAAAATAAAAACATAAAATAAAGTCAATTGTTAGGAATTAGTGGTTAGTTGGATGACCATCTTGAAACTTGCATTTGGAACTCATTAGAGGATTGGTAGAACAAAAGCCTCTCAATAAAAAGTTGTATTTTCTTTTTGTCAAGTATATCATCTATTTAAGAATCTCAAAGTAATACTTAATGATCAATGATGTTTAAGTGATCCACTTTGATCAAAATTGATGAAATTCCATTAGAGGATTGGTAGAACCAAAGCCTCCTAACAATGGATCTCAAGGTTGTTGGATAAAAGGATTCAAATTAACATACTTGGGCTTGTAAACATAGGTTTGAGTCACGAATGATCATTTTCTCAAATTGGGACAAAATTTAGCGCTATGTTAAGCAATCGTAAGTGGACTTATATAGAAGTCGCACCTATTTTGAGGCCGGTCAATAGCAACCTATGCACTTCATGTTTTGAGACATGATATGCAAATCATGCTCCAATAACACTTGGTACAATAAGAATGGGATAAGATGAAGAGGAAATGGGAAATGAATAAACCATATTTGAAGCAAAAATTTAATCAAACTATTATTAGAATCATTCATCCATTTTTATGGAGTTAAACTCAACACCATGGATCTAATGATGTTAATAAAGTTTATGATCAAAATTTTAATCCAAGATCAGCCAAAATATATACAAAAATAAAATTGTATTTAAAAATAAAAGAAAATGGTTTTTAAAAATGATTATAAAATGGAAATAAGAGAGAAAAATAGCAACTATATTCAAATTAGTCAAGAAAAAATAAGTAAGACCATAGAAAAACCAGGAATGAACTCAAATATTTATATGAAATTTTTGTAATTTTTTTAAAGTCAGAAACTATTTTTAAATCAATTTAAAATTTTCAAATAATGGAAAAAAGATCAAAAATAGTAAAAATTAAGATAAAATTCCATAAAAAAAATCAGAAGGTCAGAAACAATGAAAATGATTTTTCTGAAAAAATTTAGAATTAAAAAATGTCAGAAAGTATTTTTAAAACAATTAAAATAAAGGAAACAAGGAAAAAATTATAAAAATACCAAATATCAAAATAAAAATATGAAAAATATTCATAAAGTCAGAAATAATTCAAAGTATTTTTAAATATTGTTTTCATAATTTTTGGATAAAAAATAAAAAAGTTATGAATTTTTGAAATTTAAAACAATTAAAATAAAAAATCAGAAAATAAAAATAAAACTAAAAAGATGTGGACCATCAAATCATAGTCAAAACGCGTTAGTAAGCTGATCAAGTGGACCAGACGCGCTGTGCTTGATATGGACCTTATTTGAAAATGCATTGGATCAGAAAAAGGGCAACCGATAAAAATAAAACAATTGGCGCGCTATCATTGGTTGAGATGAGGCATGTCATCATCTTCAACCTCCAGACACTCTGCAATGGAGATTTCATGAGTTTCTTCAAATGGAAAAATTAGAATCCCAAACTAGTATCATTGGATTCCTCTCTTCAAGACGATCCTAACACCACCATCGCGCCAAATTTATATAAAGTGTGCAGGGAGATATAGATCAAAAACTCAAAAAATAGCGAGCACCTTTTAGTTGAGATTTATCTCTCAATTCTCAATTGATTTAAAAATTGTAAGAAGCACAAGAATCAGGAGAAGGAGTAAAGTAAGTTAGTGCTTTATTTGGATCCAAATGGTGGAGAACTCTACCTGTTCGAAGTTCAAGAATAAAGCTCTGAAACTGGACTTGTGTAGCTTGAATTATGGCCCGTTATGCTTGGTTTAGGTATTGGAGAGTTTGTATGATGATGAAGGATGATGAATCTGCAAAGAATTTTGGAGGAAAAGACTTAAATCTCATAAATTGATTTCAAAAATTTGAAGTTCGTGTGAGGTTTTGACAGGGTGAGTTTGGCTCTCAAAGCTTGAGGAAATGAATGAGGGATGACCCTCTATTTATAGGAAAACGAATGGCAATTAAGATTGGAAGAAACAAAGAAGTTTGGAGGGAAATTGAGTGGAGGTCGAGCACGAGTGAAGTGTGACTTCATTTTCATCAAAACTCATCCAATCTTTGGGTTTTGAAGTGCTAAACACCTTTGGCAAGTTTGTTAATCAAGTTTAAATATAAAAAACACATAAATCTTGTGATTAGAAGCCACATTATGGATTTCAAAATTCTGACTTAGTGAGAAATTCTGTTTCAAGTTGCCAAATTCAAATCCATGGCATTCTCAACTCAAGGGGTCTTAGATCATGATTTTTGAAGCTTTAGAAATATGAGGTTACAAGCTTTGCAATATGAAAAGAATGGGATCAAATGGTTTCTTGAGCTGAAAGTTTCAATGAGTCAAAGTTGGAAAAAAGAAGTTGACTTTCCATACTTATAAATTTTTTAAGTTTTTTCTTCAAAAACGACTTATAATGTCTTGCATCCAAACATGGCATTCCACTTGAAATTTGCTCTTGACCAAAAAAGATGGCATGAAGTAGAACTCTTGAATGGTATTTTGAAACTTGAACCATTCAAGATGTTCAAAAATTGAGAGAGTTATGACTTGTTGAAGTTGGCAAAAATTCAAGAAATGACCTATAATCTTTTGTATCCTTAAGGAATCTTCCATTCATTTTCAAGATTTGAACATAAAAGAAAGGTTGAAGTTCACATCTTCAAGATCATTGTGGAAAAGTAATGGGCTTAAGGTGAAAAAAATTGATCAAGTTATGGTCATTTGAATTCACATAAAGGAATTTGAGGGTCCATCTAGAGGACTTGTAATCTTTCTTCATCATCAAGTTTCTTCCACACAAAAATTCCTTGAAAATTTTGAAGTGATTTGTTAGTGACCCTTTGAAGAGAAGTATGTCTTTGGAATCCCTCAAAAATACCAAAATATGAGCAAGATATATCCCCTTGAAGTTCAAAACCCTAACTCCTAGAGCAAGAAAATGGTTTGGGAAACCTTTGCAACTTTGACCAACCTTCTTGCACAAATACTTTTGTTATGTGATTATAAGATGTTGAATATGATAAGGAGAAACTATTGCAACCAAAAACACTTCCACATCTTGAGAATTGAAGGATATTTGCACTTGTGATCATTAAAATCAAAGACTTGTTCACTTGAGTCAAACTTCTTCAATCAACCCTTGTATTTTTGAACTAAATATTGACAACTTGAGGCATGATGAATCCTGAAATACTTTGTCATGATATTACTTCCAAACATATTTAATGATGAGGCTTGAATCTCAATGAAGCTTTGTTGAGGAAGGAATAGAAATGAACTCATGAATCCATAGATCAATCTTGATGGAATGTATTCTGCTTCACCTACATCATCAACAATTTAGGCAAACACTCATTGTATTTATTAGTTAAAGGAATAGTCAATACAAAACATATATGATCATAAAGTACAAGTCAAGGTGCTTGGTAATTCCTCCTAGAGCAGAGCTAAAGATAGGGAGAAGAGCCAAACCCTAATGTGTGATCTTATTGTGATTGAATTGGTATGATATGATGAAGGGATCTTAGGGGAAAAAATTGGGGTACAACAGCTGCCCTTATTTAAGTGTCTTCTATCCAGAGATATGAAGGTTACAATATTCGTGTTGACACGATTGAAGATACTTAAATATAAAACAAGCCCTATTTTTGGCCCTAAGGTACCATGCAATGCTTATGATTATGAATACAGATGAAAAAATCTAAAGGAATTCAAGACACCACTGGGGATATAAAAGGTAAAAGAGGAAACAAAATAAAACTTGATCAGAAAAATAAATCACTGGTGAAGAAACGACAAGACTCTGTCGGGGTAATGCCCAAGAGAGGATCTAAAGCATCGTCAACTCAAAAATTGAGGAGAGAGAGTGAAGGATAACGGTGACCGACAGCTAACTGTGAACTACTAACTCACAGGGGGGATAGCAAAAAATTAACATCGACCCACCGGGGAAAGGGATGATAAAATAACACCAGTAATTTTCAAATTGTATTCAGTACTCATGACTGCGAACAAACAAATTTCTTCATAACAATATAATTTTCAACGACGAACTACCTTCCATAATGACAAGGCTACCATTCATCGGAAATAGATTTCAATAATGAACTACCTTCCATAATGACAAGGCTATCATTCATTGGAGCACAAAAATATCAACAACGAACTACTTTCCATAATGACAAGGCTACCATCATTGGAGCACCAAAATCTCAACAACAAACTACCTTCCATAATGACAAGGCTACCATCCATTGGAGTAACAAAATCTCAACAACAAACTACCTTCCATAATGACAAGGCTACCATCCATTGGAGTAACAAAATCTCAACAATGAACTACCTTCCATAATGACAAGGCTACCATCCATTGGAGTAACAAAATCTCAACAACAAACTACCTTCCATAATGACAAGGCTACCATCCATTGGAGTAACAAAATCTCAACAATGAACTACCTTCCATAATGACAAGGCTACCATTCATTGGAGCACCAAAATCTCAACAACGAACTACCTTCCATAATGACAAGGCTACCATCCATTGGAGTAAAAAAATCTCAATCTTCTCTGGAAGCCTATTAGATTCACTGGGGGAAATACAGGTTGCTCAAATAAAGAGACCTGCCACTTGCTGCTATGAGAAGGAATTGCAATAAGAACTTCTAGAAGAAAGAAAATATGGCTTCCTGGGGAAAGAAAATGGAACTCTGGAGAAGCGCCAATATAATTACTATTGTGGAGATAGAATCATCTTGTGCAAAATAAATGCACATTTCAAACTAAAGCTCAAAGCTTGCAGAAACCCAAGTAATAATATTGCTGAGGGTGCCCATCCCAACTAGAAATAAACCGGAATGATTCAGTCAAAAGACATCTCCTGAGAAATAAACTCAAGAGGGAATCATAATTCTATCCAGACAATAAGTTAAATGGGAAGGCTAAAGCAAAAATCTCCCATGAGGGATAACTCAGTGAGGAAATTGAAAGAATATACACTTTCTGCTTAAGGTTGACATTCTAATGGAGAAAGAGTAACACAATTTTTTTTTTGCAAAACAGGGTAATATACTAACAAGATATTAAAAAAATGCAAATGAGCGATGATTATGCATGATATTGGTATGAAAGTATGAATGTTACCATGTATATGCTGACAAAACAGACATATAACACTGGGGATAAACATACGACGAACAAGTGGGCACGTCAATACTTGGCTAAATCACATTCAGGATGGAAATTCCATGATAGTAAACACCGACTAAGGAAACAAACTCCTATTCCATAGCTTAAATCCAATGCGAAAGAACAAGATCAATAGCAGTAAATTAAAACAAACATGGCGATATAACATCTTCTCCCAAGTTTCACCGGGGAATTACACAGACTTCAGCGGGGGAGACAAAACATTTGAAGTTCACACTTCTGCCATGGTTGATTTCCTTCGGGAAAACAATATCATCTTATTGAGACAAAAGTTGGGGATGACATACTGACTTCATTGGGGAGGGTAATATTATATCTTTGGAGGGGACACCTAGATACATTCTTCAATACTGAGAGTGATAATTGCACCAACTTCTCTGGGGAGAAAGTGTGAAAACCTCATGGGGACAACAATTTCAGAGAAATACATCATCTCAACTCCACCTGGGGAAATCAAGAAATCAAACACTACAGCAAGAAACTTATGGGGATTTTAAATCCAATCTAGCACTCGACGGGAGAAAACCCAAAAAGTTGATAAGCATTTCAAGACTTCTTCAATAAAACATTGCCCTTGCCTGACTGCCGAGCAAACAAACGATATGCTAGTACTACCGAAAGGAGATGTTTCACAAATGAGTCCAATCTCAACATGTATGGGGAGACAAGACTTTTATTAAATGAGTGAAGCCTTCACTGGGGAATCTTGGATTAAGTCTTCATATCATGCAAACTGTTGTACCCCAAAATTTTCCCTCTCAATTATCAAGACTTTTCTCACAAGACTTCTTGGACTCAAGACAAGATTAGGGTTTGGTCAACTCAAGACATCTCATCTTGCACTGATAACCCAAAATT
Source organism: Vicia faba (assembly GCA_948472305.1). NCBI lineage: Eukaryota > Viridiplantae > Streptophyta > Magnoliopsida > Fabales > Fabaceae > Vicia > Vicia faba. The sequence continues at coordinate 753,909,257 of OX451736.1, read as the reverse complement.
AGGGTTTGAGTTTGCACAAGGATTTTTGGACCACCAATGCTTCATGTGACTTTCATACATCATTTTGGACACCTAAGTTTGTTCATGTTAATTTTCAAGCCTTGAACCACATTTTTGACCAGCCAATTGGACAGTTGAACTAAAAATCAGTTGTATTGGGGAACAAGTCAACCATGGCCAATTTACAGTCAAACTTAATGATTTTTGATCCACATAAACATTTTAGACTCATATGTACCATTTGATCAAGTTTGGATCATAACTCCTCAAGAAATTTGATCAAATCATCAAAAGGGCAAAATGGTCAAAATTAGGGTTTTGACTCGGAAAGGGCAATTTCTGATTTTTAACCTAGCCAATGACCAATCGAGTTCAAGCTTGATTTCAAGGGTTCAATGGAATCATCTTGACCTAATTACATGGTTCAAAAGATCTCAAGTTCATTGGATTGACAGATGAATTTTGCAGTCAACTGATTAAAAGTCAACTATGCACTGAGAAGTCAAACTTTGACTTTTTGGTCAAAATCAAGTACCGAGGGTCATAATTCATCAAGATATGTCAAAATATGAAACTTTTTCACCAAGAAACTCAAAATTGAAAATTAGGGTTTTTAATTTGAAAATTTTCATAACTTAGAATTTTTCTAAGTATAAAAATTTTCTTATTTTTTCCAAACTTTTCACCACTTTTTCACCATGATGCATTTTGATTCAAAGAAAACTTCCAACATGAAAGTTAAAGTCCTCCATTAAATCTACAACTTTTCTTCCCAAATGTTTCCCAAAATATGCTTGGATCTCAAGTTATGAATTTGTGAATATAGGTCCATGAACTTCTTAACTTAGTGAAATTTTGCCCTAATTTAGGCAGGTTTTGGACCCAACTTCATGGACATTTTTCACCTAGTTCCAAGAGGTATCTCAAATTGAATTTCAAATATGGATTATAGATAACATTGCAAGCTTTCCAAAATGTCTAATAACTCTCCAGGATCATTTTTGAGTAGGGAGAATCGAAGAAGGGAAGTTGGCATTTTCTCACTTTTGTTCAAGCCATTTTCACATAGCATCAAGTTGCAAATCACATCTATGTTGGTTGTATCTTTATTTAAATGTCCTAAGCTTTCTATACACCCCATAATTAAATGCAAACTCAGAAGCTAAAGGATTTATCTTTGCTTTTGAAGCTTTACACAAGATATATTTCCATTTTTGGCCAAAAGGTTACGATGCCATTTTCATAAAGTTGAACTTTTGCAACTTTGTCAATCTTGAGCATTGAACCCGTCCCTTTGGTACAAGCAATCTCTACAGCTCTCATGAAATGTGTACCAACTCTTATCAGCCCTAAAGCCAGCTAGTACAAGCATGTGGGATTGGTCACTTCACTTTACTTAAAATGCAAGAAAAGTTGCAAAAAGGTCCAAGGCTTGCACAACTAGTGAAGAGCTGACTTTGTATCACTTCTATACAAATATACAAACTTGTTACAAGGCATGGCACGCTTGGCTTGCATCTGAAACTCTCTCAAATATAAAAACACCAAAATTCTGCCCAAGCATACAGTTTTCTGCAAAAGCACAGCCAACTCTCATTTGGCTCGTGCGTTTTGTGTTTAATCACTTCAAACATCTTATACACTTGATAACTAATCAATCCAAGCCATCACCCCGGTTCTATAACCCCTGTTTCAGCATCCACCATTTTCACTTTTGAAGCTTGCAGTTGGACTTGGTCAGAAAGTTCCAGCAATCCTCAAAGCAAGATAAGCATTGAAATAGCTTGAGGGAATTCATGGAAGCTCAAACAGTCATCAGGCCTCCATTAAAGTCCCTACATTGTCATACTCGAATCCAGCTGAAGGAGGTATTTTCTTAAACTCTATCTCTGTAAATAGGCAACCTCAAGCCACGGTTTGTGAAGAAAACATGTAGTCCTTATCATAACGAAGCTGTACATATCATTACTTTTCATTTATATTACTTGTGCTGAGAGAATTTGAAGATTGAAAACTCTGAAAAAGTTAGGTCACGAATTAGGGGTTCCAAAATTCTCCTTGATCTTTAAGAGTTAGGTCACATAATTTATATGGTTGGAATCGTGAGCTCAAATGCCACATTTTTCATGTTATGAGTTTTTGTTTTTATGCAAGCATGTGAGAGTTACAGGTTTGAACTGAAGCGCGCGAAGAAGAAGACGAAGGTCAGGGATGAAGTCCTGGACTTTTTGGCGCCTTGGGCCTTTTTTTTTACTAATCACACCCCCTAACTTGTTATTTGCACCCCCTGGCTGATTTTTATATTTTTAATTTTTTTATATTTTTATATTTCTATGCTTTTGATTATTTTTTCTGGATAATAAAAAATCCTAAAAATAATTTCTTTATTGTTTACAATTTTATTTTATTATTTTATTATTATTTTTACATGAAAATTAATATATTTGAATATGATAGAACTTATTTTCTTAAATAATTTGTAAATACAATAAAAAATACTTAATATTTTTATTATACTATTTATACTCATAAATACTTATTTTCTACATACATTTAATTTTTAATATTTAGGTATAATATTATTTATTATTTTCTTATACAAAAAATGTACAAAATAATAATTTGAAACATTTATTCTCTTTTATTTGAAAATTAGGGTTTCACCCCTTTTAAAAAGAATTAATATATTTCTTTTCCTTATAGTTTTTAGGGTTTAAATTAAATATATTTCTTACACAAAAATAAGACATAAAAACATTTTTTAACATAAAAATTGCACTGCATTTTAAATATTTGTCTTATATTTATTTATTTCGCGCAATATTCGATTTGGTTGTAATAATATATTTAGGTATACATTTGTGCAAAATCCCCATTCAAACTTGTATCCCCCCTCCCATAAAAATTGTTGTAATAGCTTAGTTTATTTTACGCAATTTATCGCTTTTATACCTTGATTAGTAAATTAGGGTTTGCATGACAAGAACAAAAAACAAAACAAATAGAAAGCCCTAAATGCAAGACAAAAGCATGAAAATGATACACTTTGCACACAAGCACTCCTAGGGTTTCTCCCACTTGGTTGCCTAAAATAAGTGGCCATGTTACGCATGCAAAGTATCTTGACAAAACAAAATAAGTATAAGATCATAGTCCCTCGATGACGCTATTCAAAAGTTGCCTAAGCAAAATGATCTTGGTCCCTCAAAAATGCTAAGATACTTGGCAATATTGCTATCATGGTTATATGATGACCCACACCCGTCCCTTCACATCCAACGATGGGGCTTCTTACCAAATCATTGGTAAGATAGCAACATCTAAAAGAGGAGGAAAAGAACATCCAAGACCTTTTGAGTAGGTAGGTTCGCTCTTAGTTACTCGCTTGCTCACGACAAAAACATTTTTACACCAACACTCTCATTTGAAACAATTTTTAAAAGACAACACTTTGTATGCGTTCTTATATAGACGAGAATCATCACAAAGACACCTTTTCAAAATCACTTTCAAAAACAGATCTCACAAACACCTCTTTGAACTATTTTCGAAACAAACACTTTTTATGCGTTCTTATAGAGACGAGAACCATTACGAAGTTCCATTTTCAAAATACTTTCAAAAATCACCACCACAAGTACACATTCAAACAAAAGCAAGTGATCTAGCAAGTAACTAAGAGCCCATGGAAAACCATGGATGAAAAGGGTGCTAACACCTTCCCTTTTCATAATCTACCCCCCAGAACTCAAGAAAACATCTCAAAGGTCTTTCCTGTGCTTTTTACCTTTCCTTTTGGATAAAAGAAAAGTAGGTGGTGACTCTTGCTAACCGCGACATTTGCGAACACAAACGCAAAACCTCAAGTCAGTTCTCCCACCGTATCACAGAACTGGCGACTCTGCAGGGGATTAACATAAAAGTGGGGTTACCTTAGGGTTTAGATCACATTTATTTGTTTACCTTGTTTGACTTGTTTGCTTTACATTTTGGTTCTATTATTTGGGTTTGAATCCTCCACTCGGATTTGGGAAACATTATAGGTAAATAGCAATACGTTGTGGAAATTGTGAGGGGTATACTGACACGGTCTAAGCAATAGCTTTGTTAGTGTGACATATTTGTGGGTACCGGTAGCCTTTGAGTCAATCAAAGAGAATACGGGGCCGCTGAGAGATGTCATGAAGCACTAATGAACTTCTAGAACCCTTTACTTGACCAACTTGGCCTTTTAGGATGTAGTGAGATGACCGACTTTGGTGCAATCTTAAGTTTGTAGATACTCGATACTATACTCATTGAGGGTGGTTTCTTGGAATATTTTGGTCGCCAGTAAAGAGGCTTGAACTGAAACAATGAACAAGGAAACAATCCAGTGATATTGAGCTCCTTAGAACCCGATTACTATTACTAGGACAGGTTGAGCCAAATAAACTTCAAGAGGGTACTTACCTATGAAACCCCATGCAAGCCTAAACTAGGAACTTGTTTGATTTGCTTGTACATATATGCTTGTGCATAACATCATGGACATCATGAACATCATATGCATTCACTAACCATTTCAAGGATTTTGGAGATTCATCTTTGTTCTTGTTTTGTAGGTTATGGATTCACTTCGCAGAAAAACTATCCAAGTCAACCTTGTAAGAATTCCTCCACAACTCAAGGAGCTAGCTTCAAGGATTCCTGAGAATTCTCCATTCACCGAGAGGCATGGTCGTCTACTCAACCTGGTCACTTCCAACACAGAGGAAGACATGATGAAGTTTCTCTTCCAGTTCTTTGACCCTTTGCATCATTGCTTCACATTTCCTGACTATCAACTTGTGCCCACTTTGGAAGAATTCTCTCAACTTCTGAGGATTCCTATTCTCAATCAACTACCCTTCAACGGTACGGAAAGAGATCCAAATCCAGAAGAGATTGCTCAAGCCCTGCACTTGCACTCATCTGATGTCACAACTCATATGGAAATTAGAACTGGTGTCAAAGGCTTCTTGTCAAAGTTCTTGTTTGAGAAGGCCCAAAGCTGTTGGAATTCTATAGACTTGCAAGCTTTTGAGGATATTGTAGCTCTTCCCATCTATGGGATGGTCTTGTTCCCTAATCCTGACCAACTCATAGATGTAAGCGCTGTCAAAATCTTCATGTCTCGCAACTCGGTGCCTACATTGCTTGGGGATATCTTACACTCTTTTCACACTCGTACAATGAGGAAAAAAGGTGTTCTTATGTGTTGCACTCCTCTACTGGAAAGATGGTTTATTTCTCATCTTCCCCAATCAGTATTGAAGAACGAGCAAGGTTTGAGGTGGTCACAATGATTGATGACACTTAAACATTCAGATATTCATTGGTGTTCTTGATCCAAAGAGAATGTTACCATTGTTGACCGTTACGGGGAATTACCTAATGTCCCTCTACTTGGCATTAGGGGAGGTAACACCTACAACCCATGCTTAGCTCTAAGACAGTTTGGTTATGCCCAAAGGGATGGCCCACATGATATGCTGATTCAAGGATTGGTTTTCGACTACGACAACGACGATCAAGGACTTCACCAGAGATTCATCCGAGCTTGGAGGATGCCAAACAAGGTGGATAGCAAGACTCTGGGACACAAGAATTCCATCCCTCTTGAGCCTTACCTCAAGTGGGTATGAACCCACGATCAAAGTCTTATGATGCCCTATCCCTCCATTCTCCCAGTGATTATAGAGCCTGTTAAGGAAGGAGAAGTTCCATACACTATCCTACATCCTGACATGCCGACATCACTCGAAGACCTACAAAGGGATTGGATACAGCTCAAAGGAGAGTGCGATACTTTCGAAGCCCAATTCTATGCAAGCGAGAAGAAGGTTTTGGAACTCACTCGGCTACTTCATGAAGAGAAGACTCTCAATACCTACATTGCACCAAAGAGGATGCGCAATGTCTTTTTACCTTAGAATTTTGTATTATTTTGCCCAAGGGGCATTAATGTACTCAAATTCTATCTTATTAATATGACGTGTGTTTCTTTTTTTTGTTTGAAACAAATTTGAATTTTTAAATCCTTGAAAACATGCATCCATATATAATGACAAGTTTCTCCCGTACAAGTCTCCTTATCTTCCTACTGTTTATTTCAGTAGAGATGGCTCTAGAGCAGACTATCAAGAACATTCAGACTCAAAATGCTCAACTTCAAGAGATGTTCTTGAACCTATCCAAGGGGAAAGAAGAAGTGAAAGCTCTCCTCACTAGGGGAATGATCATGGGGAGTCCGGAGGGCACCAAGGATGATCAGTTGGAAAGGCTACAATCTGAAATAGCCATGATAAGGGTCCAAGTGATGGGACAGCTGGTGGGCCAGATGGCTCTTATCCAAAATCTGGCTCAAAGACAAGAAGAGCTGAAAGTTCTTGTTAGCCAGCTTTGTTAAGACGGTTGCAACCGTATGGGGCAAACAATCAAGATTGAAAATCAAGTCACTGCTCAGCCTCCCATAAGACAAGAAGCTGGTAGACCTTCCCAATCTGCTGCCACATCACGAGCCCAATAACGGCTTCGTCAACATCAACCAGAAAATCAGCAAAGGCAAAGTAATCCCAAAAGGAAGTACACTAACATCAACATACCACTGTCTCAAGCTTTGCAGCACATGCTGAGGATGAATCTGATTACACCAATAAAACCTCATCCAAATCCCAAAACTTCTTCTCCCAGCTACAATCCTAATGCCAGGTGTGCCTATCATTATGATAGTCCTGGGCATGATACAAACGATTGTTGGGCGCTGAAGTACAAAATTCAAGACCTAATCGACGAAGGAATGCTGGAGTTCACACAAGATGACCAGACTGAGTTCTTCTGTCGTCCCTCAAAGGCTCACCACCTAAAGTGACAAGTTCAGACAAAGAGGCTTCTGTTCATTTTGAATTTTCAATTGTAATTTCTTTTTTTATTCAAACAATTATCTATTAATGTCAAACTTTGTTTCATTAATGCATTGCATATGTTTGTCTTGATTTGATCCACTCATTTTCATTACGTTTAAACTGTGCTTTTTACTCTTTTTATGACATTTAACTCTTGCTAAAAGTTACAAGCCTTTAGAGGGAGGATGACAAAAACAATGCCATAATCTCACACAATATGCTTTTGAACAGACCTTGCTGATGGTGTACATGCATTCTTTCAAATCCAAAACACTAAAGTTATAAGGAAGATAATCCCTAGTCAACCCTTTCGAGCCAAAGAAGTAGAAGTTTTCTGTTTTAACACAAATTGAAACCTTTAATCAAAACCTGAGGCAGGGTAGTCTCTCAGTTAATTCAAATGCGCATTTAGCCGCAAACTCTCATCTCGTAATACAATGAATGACGTCAAGAAACATTCCTCTAGGATCAAAAGACAGTGATGGTTCCCTATCACATAAGCAGTCATTATCTCTCAAAAAGAAAAGCCTACTAAGTCAAAACCTACGAAGGAGACTTAAGAAAACTGGGGCATCCGGATGACTGTAATCTCAAAACAGGAACAGTCAGGCAAAAATTAGGGATAACAAATCAAGAAAGAGGTCACTACAAATCCTCAACAACATGAAAAAAATATTGCAAAATGACTGCCTGCCAATAAACTTAACTTGTCTGAACCATCATTAAAACGTCATTCCAGACTCAATTGGAGTTCAAACGCACAATTAACTAAGCTTAGGATTGAAGAACATCACGAGGAACGGGTGGGTACCAATACACTTTGAGACTTTATCCTTTGTTTCTTAAACCGTGAACCAAGCCACGCTACAACCCTTCAAAAGTCCTAATTGAAGCATGGGTTAGTTCGAAAGCATACTGTTACAAAAGGTATCCTGACTCCTATAGGGCTTTACTCAAAATCTTGAGTTGAATTTTCTTACAAAACTTCTTTACTTGCTAAAAACGCATTTTCAAAACTTCAAAACAAGCATAAACTTTGCATTACTTGAATATCACTGTTTGCATATGGCTATTTGTTTGGCAGCGGAGAAATTCACGCAATGAATATCCAATGAACGAAAAGCTCTCTCGGTGAACAAAGTCACTTCAAGTGAGATGACACTTCCATTGCAAAAATCTCCTATCAACAAGGGGACATGACATGTCACTGTCCAGCACACCTGGGGAAGTCCAGTCAAGATTTCAAGAAATCTCTCAAAGTGCAGAGTAACCAGGGGAAAATTTCCATCTGCGTCATTTGGGGCATTAAACGTCAAAATCTTGGCAAAGGATTACATACAATTAAACATTTCCAGGCAGTGCCAGAAGCACTTGCTACTAGGGACAATGACAAATCTCCCCAAGAATCCTTCTCACAGCATGATTCCCCAGCCAAAGTTTAATCTCTGAAAACCTTTACCCAACTTGAGTTTGCCTCTCTGACTACTACAAATTAGAGGACCATAACCCCTCTTCCCCAATAGACTACTCTACAATCCCCAACAAGTTACTTAGAAACCTGGACCCGACCAGATATCAGTTCAACTTTGATTCCCCAGTAAGAGCAACGGACAATCGAGACTCCTGAATTCTTTTCTCAAGCAGGAATAAGCATACTCCCCATAAAGTTTTCAATATTTCCCAGCGGAGTTCTCCTCAAACAACAAAACAGGAATCCCCGGTGGAAACATTCTAAGAAAAGTTTGAAGACACGTCAACTCTTCAAACAACGGTCCAGGATTTAACAAACTCCACGACATTTGTCAAGGATTTATTTTCCCAAGACAAAAATACATTCATAAACATTTCACATTTCATATATCATATTACATACATGACAATGGCACACGACACAATCTCATTTATTTTGAGAACATTATTACGCGATGCATACATCATGACATTGCATATAACTAACTCTTTACCTTTTCAGGAAAGATCCGTCAATAGATAAAGGTCATCACTTTTTTGAGTAGCAATCATCTCAGACTCCTTCATCATCCGTTGAGATTCCTTCTAGAGACAGCTCAGATACGCACCAAATACGGATGCCATCCTGATACTTACTCCAGATTCTTTTCAGATACAGTTCGGATACGCACCAGATATGGATGACATTCTGATACTTATTCCAAGATTCCTTCTAGAGATAGTTCAGATACGCTCCAGATATGGATGACATTCTAATACTTATTCCAAATTCGTTTCAGATACAGTTCAGATACGCACCAGATATGGATGACATTATAATACTTATTCCAAGATTCCTTCTAGAGATAGTTCAGATGCGCTCCAGATATGGATGTCATTCTGATACTTATTCCAGATTCCTTTCAGATGCAGTTCAGATACACACCAGATATGGATGACATTCTGATACTTATTCCAGATTCCTTTCAGATATAGTTCAGATACGCTCCAGATATGGATGAAATTCTGATACTTATTCCAGATTCCTTTCAGATACAGTCCAAATACGCTCCAGATACGGATGCCATCCTGATACTTATTCCAAGATTCCTTCTAGAGATAGTTCAGATACGCTACAAATACGGATGACATTCTGATACTTATTCCAGATTCTTTTTAGATACAGTCCAGATACGCTCCAAATATGGATGACATTCTGATACTTATTCTAGATTCCTTTCAGATACAGTTCAGATACGCTCCAGATATGGATGACATTCTGATACTTATTCTAGATTCCTTTCAGATACAGTTCAGATACGCATCAGATATGGATGACATTCTGATACTTATTCCAATATTCCTTCTAGAGATAGTTCAGATACGCTCCAGATATGGATGACATTCTGTTACTCATTCAGATCCAGCTTTCAGATACAGTACAGATACGCTCCAGACAAGGATGTCATTCTGATACTCATTCGGATTCAACTTTCAGATACAGTTTAGATACGCTCCAGACACGAAAGCTATTCTATTACTCATTCAGACCTCAACTTCAAGATGCAATCCAGATACGCTCTAGACACAGAAGCCATTCTGAGACTCGTTCATATCCAACTACCTGATACAGTTCAAATATGCCCCTCCACGGAAGCCATTCTGACACTCATTCAGATTTCAACTATCAGATACAATTCAGATACGCGCCAGATATGGATGCCATCCTGATACTCATTCAAATTTCAAGTTCAGATACGCTCCAGACACGAATTCCATTCTGGCCCTTATTCAGATTTCAAGTCTCCAGATACAGCTCAGATACATTCCCGACGCGGACACCATTCTAATACTTATTCTTCTGACTTACAACATACAATTCAACAAACATTATTGGATGACATCTACAAGCCCATCTCCAACAAGATTCTATCATCTCTCCAAATGGCATCTTTAAGCCCATTTTATCGAGTGCAAATTTATGGGCACTCTAGTGTCCAACCATCTTTTACCTTCGAGTCACGAACGGAAGAACTCACCAATCTAACTCTTCAGGTTCAAGATGAATGAACGGGGGTAGCTATTGTACCCCAAAATTTGCCCTCTCAATTATCAAGACTTTTCTCACAAGACTTCTTGGACTCAAGACAAGATTAGGGTTTGGTCAGCTCAAGACATCTCATCTTGCATTGATAACCCAAAATTAGGGTTTGAGTTTGCACAAGGATTTTTGGACCACCAATGCTTCATGTGACTTTCATACATCATTTTGGACCCCTAAGTATGTTCATGTTAAGTTTCAAGCCTTGAACCACATTTTTGACCAGTCAATTGGATAATTGACCTAAAAATCAGTTGTATTGGGGAAAAAGTCAACCATGGCCAATTTACAGTCAAACTTCATGATTTTTGATCCACATAAATATTTTAGACTCATATGTACCATTTGATCAAGTTTGGATCACAACTCCTCAAGAAATTTGATCAAATCATCAAAAGGGCAAAATGGTCAAAATTAGGGTTTTGACTGAGAAAGGGCAATTTCTGATTTTTAACCTAGCCAATGACCAATTGAGTTCAAGCTTGATTTAAAGGGTTCAATGGCATAATCTTGACCTAATTACATGGTTCAAAAGATCTCAAGTTCATTGGATTGACAAATAAATTTTGCAGTCAACTGATCAAAAGTCAACTATGCACTGAGAAGTCAAACTTTGACTTTTTGGTCAAAATCAAGTACCGAGGGTCATAATTCATCAAGATATGTCAAAATATGAAACTTTTTCACCAAGAAACTCAAAATTGAAAATTAGGGTTTTTAATTTGAAAATTTTCATAACTTAGAATTTTTCTAAGTATAAAAATTTTCTTATTTTTTCCAAACTTTTCACCACTTTTTCACCATGATGCATTTTGATTCAAAGAAAACTTCCAACATGAAAGTTGTATTCGTCCATGAAATCTACAACTTTTCTTCACAAACTTTTCCCAAAATATGCTTAGATCTCAAGTTATGAATTTGTGAATATAGGTCCATGAACTTCTTAACTTAGTGAAATTTTGCCCTAATTTAGGCAGGTTTTGGACCCAACTTCATGGACATTTTTCACCTAGTTCCAAGAGGTATCTCAAATTTCATTTCAAAGATGGATTATAGAGAACATTGCAAGGTTTCCAAAATTTCAAATAACTCTCCAAGATCATTTTTGAGTAGGGAGAATCGAAGAAGGGAAATTGGCATTTTCTCACTTTTGTTCAAGCCATTTTCACATAGCATCAAGTTGCAAATCAAATATATGTTGGTTGCATCTTGCTTTATAGGTCCTAAGCTTGCTATAAACCCCATAATTAAATGCAAACTCAGAAGCTAAAGGCTTTATCTTTGCTTTTGAAGCTTTACACAAGATATATTTCCATTTTTGGCCAAAAGGTTACAATGCCATTTTCATAAAGTTGAACTTTTGCAACTTTGTCAATCTTGAGCATTGAACCCGTCCCTTTGGTACAAGCAATCTCTACAGCTCTCAAGCAATGTGCACCAACTCTTATCATCCCTAAAGCCAGCTAGTACAAGCATGTGGGATTGGTCACTTCACTTTACTTAAAATGCAAGAAAAGTTGCAAAAAGGTCCAAGGCTTGCACAGCTAGTGAAGAGCTGAATTTGTATCACTTGTATACAAATATACAAACTTGTTATAAGGAATGGCACGCTTGGCTTGCATCTGAAACTCTCTCAAATTAAAAAACACCAAAATTCTGCCCAAGCATACAGTTTTCTGCAAAAGCACAGCCAACTCTCATTTGGCTCGTGCGTTTTGTGTTTAATCACTTCAAACATCTTATACACTTGATAACTAAGAAATCCAAGCCATCACCCTGATTCTGTAACTCATGTTTCCGCATCCACCATTTTCACTTTTGAAGCTTGCAGTTGGACTTGGTCAGAAAGTTCCATCCATCCTCAAAGCAAGATAAGCATTGGAATAGCTTGAGGGAAGTTCAAGGAAGCTCAAACAGTCATCAGGCCTCCATTAAAGTCCCTATATTGCCCTACTCGAATCCAGCTGAAGGAGGTATTTTCTTAAACTCTATCTCTGTGAAGAAAAAATGTAGTCCTTATCATAACGAAGCCGTACATTTCATTACTTTTCATTTATATTACTTGTGCTGAGAGAATTTGAAGATTGAAAACTTTGAAAAAGTTAGGTCACGAATTAGGGGTTCCAAAATTCTCCTTGATCTTTAAGAGTTAGGTCACATAATTTATACGACTGGAATCGTGAGCTTAAATGCCACATTTTTCATGTTATGAGTTTTTGTTTTTATGCAAGCATGTGAGAGTTACAGGTTTGAACTGAAGTGCGCGAAGAAGAAGACGAAGGTCAGGGATGAAGTCCTGGGCTTTTTGGCGCCTTGGGCCTTTTTGTTTTAATAATCACACCCCTTACTTGTTATTTGCACCTCCTGGCTGATTTTTATATATTTCATTTTTTTTTATATTTTTATATTTATATGCTTTTGATTATTTTTTCTGAATAATAAAAAATCCTAAAAATAATTTCTTTATTTTTTACAATTTTATTTTATTATTTTTTTATTTTTTTACATAAAAATTAATATATTTGAATAGGATAGAACTTATTTTCTTAAATAATTTGTAAATACAATAAAAATAACTTAATATTTTTATTATACTATTTATACTCATAAATACTTATTTTCTACATGCATTTAATTTTTAATATTTAGGTATAATATTATTTATTATTTTCTTATACAAAAAAAGTACAAAATAATAATTTGAAACATTTATTCTCTTTTATTTGAAAATTAGGGTTTCACCCCTTTTAAAAAGAATTAATATATTTCTTTTCCTTATAGTTTTTAGGGTTTAAATTAAATATATTTCTTACACAAAAATAAGACATAAAATTTTTTTTTAACATAAACATTGCATTGCATTTTGAATTTTTGTCTTATATTTATTTAATTCGCTCAATATTCGATTTGGTTGTAATAATATATTTAGGTATACATTTGTGCAAAATCCCCATTCAAACTTGTATCCCCCCTCCCATAAAAATTGTTGTAATAGCTTAGTTTATTTTACGCAATTTATCACTTTTATACCATGATTAGTAAATTAGGGTTTGCATGACAAGAACAAAAAACAAAACAAATAGAAAGCCCTAAATGCAAGACAAAAGCATGAAAATGATACACTTTGCACACAAGCACTCCTAGGGTTTCTCCCACTTGGTTGCCTAAAATAAGTGGCCATGTTACGCATGCAAAGTACCTTGGCAAAACAAAACAAGTATAAGATCATAGTCCCTCGATGACGCTATTCAAAAGTTGCCTAAGCAAAATGATCTTGGTCCCTCAAAAATGCTATGATACTTGGCAATATTGCTATCATGGTTATACGATGACCCACACCCGTCCCTTCATATCCAATGATGGGGCTTCTTACCAAATCAATGGTAAGATAGCAACATCTAAAGGAGGAGGAAAAGAATATCTAAGACCTTTTGAGTAGGTAGGTTCGCTCTTAGTTACTCGCTTGCTTACGACAAAAACATTTTTACACCAACACTCTCATTTGAAACAATTTTAAAGACAACACTTTGTATGCGTTCTTATAGAGACGAGAATCATCACAAAGACACCTTTTGAAAATCACTTTCAAAAACACATCTCACAAACACCTCTTTGAACTATTTTTGAAACAAACACTTTGTATGCGTTCTTATAGAGACGAGAACCATTACGAAGTTCCATTTTCGAAATACTTTCAAAAATCACCACCACTAGTACACATTCAAACAAAAGCAAGTGATCTAGCAAGTAACTAAGAGCCCATGGAAAACCATGGATGAAAAGGGTGCTAACACCTTCCCTTTTCATAATCTACCCCCCCTCCCCCCCCCCCCCCCCCCCCCCCCCGAACTCAAGAAAACATCTCAAAGGTCTTTCCTGTGCTTTTTACCTTTCCTTTTGGATAAAAGAAAAGTCGATGGCGACTCTTGCTAACCGCGACATTTGCAAACACAAACGCAAAACCTCAAGTAGGTTCTCCCACCTTATCACACAAACCTTTGAGCTTATTCGTCCCTGAAGTTACTAATTTTGTTCTCCTTGTATCACAAAATTCAAAGCAATTTGTAAATTCTTTTCAAAAATAATTTTGTTATTTAATTTGTTTGCTTTGATCATTACCGTTGATAATAAATGAAATCTTTATAAGATGAATAAAGTAAGAATTGCAAAAAATTGGATAAAAGGCTCAAACTTCATTAATAGAATTGTAGTCTGTGAATGGCAAGACTCCATAGATGATTACAAAGTTTAGAACATGGTAATATATATTTGAAAAAGATACATTGAATTACAATGACCACTATTCTCCCTAACAATTTAAATTACTAAGCTGAAACTTTGGTTGAAGAGTAGTAAGATCCAGACAGATTGTTGCTCCATTGATAAAGTCTTGTCTGATGCAGTTACTTGCCAGAAAATCCCTAACTTTTTCCTAGGTCGCCCTTGCGGGTTTTCAACCTACCAGGAAAACTTATTCTGTTTATGTCTCTAATTTTTGCCTAGATCGTCCTTTCTGGGTTTCAGCCTACCGAGACGCTCTTTTTTGCCTAAGCCTCCCTTTTGGGTTTTCGTCTTAGTGAGCTGTTCTTTTATTTCTTTCTAGGCGAAGTATTTATTGACTGTATCATCATTCATAGGATGTGGGAACTCCTCGCCATCCATCGTTTCAAGAATCAGTGCACCGCCAGATAAGGCTTTCTTGACAACATACGGGCCTTAAAAATTTGGAGTCCACTTGCCCCTACAATAAACGTTAAAAGACATGATCTTCTTGAGCACGAGGTCACATTCTCTGAATTCATGAGGTTTGGCCTTCTTATCAAAATCTTTCTTCATTCTCTTTTGGTATAATTGGCCATGACACAAGGCCGTCATTCTTTTGTCTTCTATTAAATTCAACTGGTTAAACTTATTTTGGACCCACTCAGCCTCTAACAACTTGGCTTACATTATTATACGCAAAGATGGAATTTCAACTTCAATGGGGAGAACTTCTTCCATGCCATATACAAGAGGGAACAAGGTTGCCCCTGTTGAAGTGCGTACAAATGTTCGGTACCCATGCAGATTAAAAGGGAGCATCTAATGCCAGTCTTTATAAGTAACCACCATTTTCTGGATGATTTTATTGATGTTATTATTGTCTGCTTCCATAGCTCCATTCATCTTTAGCCTGTAGGGAGATGAATTATAATGGATAATCTTAAACTCTTCACAAAGTTTAGACATCATCTTGTTATTCAGATTTGTACCGTTGTCAGTGATGTTCCTGCTTGGCACACCATACCAACATATGAGGTTGTTTTTGATGAAGCGTACTACCACATGTTTAATAACATTAGCATATGAAGCATCCTCCACCCATTTAGTGAAGATGTCGATTGCCACTAAGATGAAATGATGCCTGTTTGACGCCTTTATTTCAATCATTCCAATCATGTCAATACCCAACATAGAGAAAGGCCATGGGGAAGAAACAACATTGAGAAGTGTTGGAGGTACATGAATTTTATCAGCGTAAATTTGGCATTTATGGCACTTCTTAGAAAATTTGTAACAGTCAAATTCCATTGCCAGCCAATAGTAACCTGCCCTAAGCATCTTTTTCGCCATTGAATGTCCATTGGTATGGGTACCAAATGAACCTTCATGAACCTCATGCATCAACATGTATGCCTCGTGTCTATCCATGCATCTGAGCAAGACCATGTCATGATTTCTTTTATACAGTATATATTCATTAAGGAAAAAGATGCCCGCCAACCTTCTCAATGTCTTTCTATCTTTATTCGATGCACCAATTGGGTATTCCTGAGTATGAAGAAAATTATTGATATCAAAATACCAAGGTTTTTCATCTACCACATTCTCTATTGTAAACACATGAGCTGGTCTATCCAGACGCTGCACTATAATACGAGGCACATCATTCCAAGTATTAACTTGATACATAGAAGCTAGAGTTGCCAAAGTGTCTGCCATTTGATTTTCATCTCTTGGAATATGAATGAATTCAACTTTGTTAAAGAAGGGTAACAATCTTCTAGCATAATCGTTGTAAGGAATCTAACCAGGATGACGAGTACCCCATTCTCCTTTAATCTAATTAACAACCAAATCCGAATCACCATACACATCTAGAACCTTGATTCTAAGATTAATGGCCTCCTCGAGACCCATAATACAAGCCTCATATTCCACCATATTATTAGTGCAATCAAATGTCAGCCTTGCAGTAAAAGGAGTGTGTGATCCACGTGGAGTAATGATCAGTGCACCAAATCCTTTTCCGTAAGCATTCATCGCTCCATCAAATACCATGCCCCAACGAGATTCAGGATCTGGACCTTCCCCAAGAAACGGTTCATCACAATATTTTGATTTTAAGAACATCACATCCTCATCAGGGAAGTCAAACTTAATAGATTGATAGTCATCTACCGGTTGGTGAGGAAGATAATCCGCCAGCACACTGCTTTTTATGGCCTTTTGAGTGTGTTACTCAATGTAGTATTCGGACAATAACATTTGCCAGTGGGCAATTCTCCCTGTGAGAAAAGCTTTTCAAAAATATACTTAATTGGATCCATTTTGGAAATCAACCAAGTAGTATTATTCAACATATATTGTCGCAAACGCTTTGCCGCTCAGGCCAGAGCACAACATGTTTTCTCCATCATAGAATATCGCGAATCATACTTAGTAATTTTTTACTAAGATAGTATATGGCATATTCTTTATTTCCTGTCTCATCTTGTTGTCCTAAAATACATCCCATAGAACTATCCAACACAGTCAGATACATGATCAATGGTCTTCCTTTAACGGGAGGGAGCAAGATAGGAGGTTCAAGCAAATATTCTTTGATACTTTCAATTGCCCTCTGGAAATCCTCTGTCCATACACAACCTTGATCCTTCTTTAGCAACTTAAATATCAGTTCACATGTTGCGGTCATGTGGGAGATAAATCTAGAAATATAAGTCAGACGCCCAAGGAAGCCTCTAACTTGCTTCTTAGTCCTTGGCGCAGGCATTTCTTGAATAACTTTGACTTTATCTGGGTCAACTCCAATCCCTTTCTGGCTGATGATAAAACCCAACAACTTCCCTGATCGGACACCGAAAGTGCATTTATTTGGATTCAAGCGGAGACGATACTTCCTCAAACGCTGGAATAATTTTAATAAATCATCCACATGCCCTTCTTCGGTATGTGATTTGGAAAGTGTCATCGACATATACCTCAATTTCCTTGTGCATCAGATCATAGAATATGGTTGCCATATCCCTATGGTACGTTGCACCAGCGTTCTTCAACCCGAAGGGCATCACTCTGTAACAGAATGTTCCCCAGGGTATGATAAACGTTGTTTTTTCCATGTCCTTAGGAGCCATTCTTATTTGATTATATCCAGAAAATCCTTCCATGAATGAGAATACTTTAAACTTTGTTGTGCTATCAACCAGCATATTAATGTGTGGTAATGGGAAATCATCTTTTGGACTAGCTTTATTTAGATCTCTATAATCTATGCACATGCAGACTTTTCCATCTTTCTTTGGTACAGGCACAATGTTGGCTATCCATTGAGGATACACTGATGTCACAAGAAAACCGACATTTATCTACTTTAAGACTTCTTCTTTGATTTTTACTGCCATATCAGGGTAAGTTCTTCTCAACTTCTGTTTGACGGGCGGGCACTCTGGCTTTAAAGGCAAATGATGCTCCACAATATCTGTATCTAGACCTGGCATGTCTTGGTAAGACCAAGCAAAAATGTCCACATACTCTTTCAATAGTTCAGTCAACCTGCTCTTCACATCAGGGTGCAACGATGCTCCAATCTTGACTTCCCTTGGCTCCTCTTCTAAACCTAAATTGATTGTTTCCAAAGACTATTTATACGGCTGAATGGTTTTTTCCTCATGCTCGAGCAACCGTGAGACATCTTCTGGAATCTCATCATAATCTTCTTCTTCCGTCCCAAACACATGATATTCAAAGTTGGGAGAGGTTGCAGGGTCATTATATTCAACGGTTTTATTAATTAATCTGCACATGTGACTTGTGATTACTTTTAGAAACTGACACATATATCAAATGATTATGCAGACTTATTCACAAATATATTTTATTCAAAAAAGGTTTTCTCTGTTTGCCAATTTCCATGAAAAAGAAGAAAAATAAAAGACACAATTTTAAGAATCAAAGATAACTTTTATTTATGATTTTATTGATCAAAGCAAACATATAAGCTCATACAATATTAACTTTCATTTTGGGCATAATGAAAGCTTTTTGCAAAGAAAAAACAAATTACTTTGAAACATGGATGCAAGAAGGAATATCATAAGTGACCCAGTTCTGGATTCTGACTCCAGGCGTCACATAATTCGGCATTTCATGATCTTCTTCACGCTCCTTAATAGAATTAATTCCAGAAACAGTTAGATGGAGGTAGCCTCCGCTGCGGAAAACATCACGATAGCTGCTCATAGTAGACTTTGAATTCAAACTTTCGCCTTTGCCATTCTTGGAAGAGAATCCTAAACCAACCATGTTCTTGTTCACCGGAGGATCAACGACCTGTCCCCATACTTTACTTGGACCATTGCGCACAACCTGCTGAGCATCCTTGAATGAAGTCATAGAGTTCTCATTCCCTCTTACATTATCAACAGACAGATCCTGGAAATGCGTCCCCATAGCAGCTTCATCTGCTTCTACAAAACTGAAAGATGATAGATGAAATATCAATAATGCTTGCTCTCCATTTATAATAACCACTTTGCCTTTATGCATGAATTTCAACTTTTGGTGTAGAGTAGAGGTGACAACCCCTGCTTCATGTATCCATAGTCTTCCTAGTAGACAACTGTATACGGGTACAATATCCATGACTTGGAAAGTGGTTTGGAACAGATGCGAGTCTATATGAATAGGAAGATTGACCTCCCCAATAACAAACTTCTTTGACCCATCGAAAGTTTGACGATAATAACACTTGGGCGCATAGGAGCCTCTTGATATTTTAACTTCATCAGCATACTCCTTGGTATAACATTTAAGGCGGATCCATTATCAATCAACACATTTGATAATTAATCACTTTTACAGTTCATGGATATGTGGAGAGGAAAATTGTGGTTCCTCCTCTCGTTAGGAAATTCATCATCACAAAATATTAGGTTATTACATGATGTAATATTACCTACCACATTGATGAATTGATCTAATGGCATGTCATACTCCATGAAGGCCTGGTCCAACAACCTCATTAAAGATTCTCTATGGGCAGCTGAGTTCATCAACAAAGCCAAGATAGATATTTTTGAAGGAGTATGCAATAACTGATCTACAATTCAGTAGTCACTCATTTATATTATCTTCAAAATATCATCTACGTCCTTCTCCAGGGTAGTACCACTAGATTCCCATGCAACCTTCTTATCTTCATTACTTTCCACAACCTTTTTACCATCATTATCATTTCCCCAAACAACCGGTGCATATACACGACCACTGCGGGTCACTTTACTAGTCTCAGCAATGTTTCCAACACTAGGCAAAGGCTAGATGGGAACTTCCACACCATCCTCTAAAATTGTAGCATTATACTTGTACGGTACAACTTTGTCTGATTCGTAAGGAACGGGCCCTGGCAAGAAAATCACCACAGGGGCAACAACTGGCTTGCTACAGTATTCAATTTCAACAGGGGCAGAATCACTGAAACACGACACAATCATATTCAAACCTTCTTCAGAAAATCTTGACATTAAAGAATCATTGCCAGGGAACATACCCTCATCTGAGGAAAATAATTCATCCGCAGAAGCATATTTATCGTCTGATTCTTCCTCAGCCAAACAAACCTCAATCTCATCAACCTCATGGTAATCATCTCTTTGGCTTGACACCTTGATAGTTCCATTATCCAACAACAACTGAATACCTTTTCTCACAATTGAACATCCTCGGGAGTCCCTGCAGCAAACCCGACAAGATCCATAGTGATGCTCTACCTGACCAGCCATATGGCAGAAACTAGCATGCAATTGTATGAGATCATCATTCATATGTTCCACATCAAAGATCCTGAACTCTCCAGGAAATCCAAAGACCATGTTCACTTCTTCCTCATACTCTACCCTGGGCCTGATTATATGGATGAGGCCTTCATCCATCATCTCATACAAATCAACCTTTATCTTATCGCAACCTTTTATATTAATACTACATATATCACAACCAGCATGGTCATGAGTATAGTAACTAAACTCGCAAAGGTCTGCATGATCTTTACCAAGTCTCCTCTAACCAAGTTAATATCATAAATGTGAAAGTCCCCTGGACAACCAGCAACCATGTTAACAACATTCGCTCCTCCATGTTTTGGGAGAGGATTATATTTTACATTAGGACTGACATCCTTGAAGGAAAAAAGGCCAGACCTAACCATTTTCTATACCTCAGACTTAAGAGGATAACAATTTTCTACATTATGACCTGGTGCACCCTGATGGAAAGCGCACATCTGATCTGCCTTGTAGTACCAAGGTAAAGGGGATGGTATATCAGGAGGTGGCCTAGTCTGGACCAACTTTTTCTAGATTAATGCTGGGAGTAGCTCTACATAACTCATAGGGATAGAATCAAAAGGCTCTCTTCTCTTATTTTGACCTTGACTTCCCTGAGGGGCTGGTCTTTGATAAGCAACTATAGTCGGAGCCGTATTTACAACCGGGCTTACCGAGGCAACCTGTTGATGGCGCTGGTGATTTCTTCTAGAGGGATTAACCCTTCTCTCTTGAATAACAACATTTGCATCCACCTCCTTCTTCTTAACAAATCCATGTGATGCCTTTTCCACATTGTTAGGACCTTCACTTTTTGTCAGACAACCTTCTCTCACGGCCTCTTCCAAACGGACACCCATTTCTACCAATTTAGTAAAATCACTGGGTGCACTCGCCACCATTCTTGGAATGAAACAAGAACTAGCATTTTATTAAGTTTAGAAACTAACTAGCAGTAACTTCATTGAAATGAAGCTTTGAAACTAATAAAAACTAGCAGTAACTATAGTTTAGAAGAAAAAAAGTAGCAGTATGTTCGTATGTTTATTAATTAAGTTTAGTTATAACAAAAAGATATAGTATAGTTAGCAAAACAAAAAGAAACGTAAATGCTGTATGTTTAGAAAATTAAACTTACAGTATGGAAAACTAAGTTTAGAATTAATTAAATTATGTTTTGATTTTATTTTTTTTTAAATTTATTATATTAAATATTTATATTAATTAAATACAAATACGACATAAGTTAGCCGATTTAATTTGGAACCCGATTATGTCCAATTTCCCGAATTCGGCAATTTCAGCGACGGAGCTAGTTGCTCCGAATTGAACGAAAATTGACGTGCTAGCTAATTTTGACGTGTAGAACGTCATGGTGAGGTTAGTTTTTCAAGATTTCGAGTTTTTACGAAGCGACCCGAAATAGGTCAATTTACGGTTAATTTGAAATGAGTTGTGTTTTAGTCGGTTTAAGTCGCGTATGGACAATCCGATTGCGACGTTAATGATTATGATTGATGCCGATTATTATGAATGACTTTCGTGACGATTATTGATGTTTGACTAATTTTCCGTGTTTGAAATTTAGTGAATTATTTGATAATGATGTGGTGCAATTAAATATGATGTTTACGATGGTTTATTTATAATGAATACTTGATGATATACGATGCGATGATATGTTTATCTTGATGTGGATGAATATGGTAACGTGGGTTTTATACCAATTTTGATGTGCGATGATGATGTTTTGTTGTGTCGTGTTTGTGATGTCGTGTTGTCGAGTCATATACATTGCATTGGCGACAGGGGCTTTTATGCCAAGCGACGAGGGCTTTTATGCCAAAGCGACGATGGGCTTTTATGCCGAATGTCCCTAATTATGGACAAAGCGACGTGTACCACATGCATAACATAGTCGTGTCTCATGGAGTCGGTTATGTTTATTTTTGATTCTTTTGGCGTTGAGTTTTATTTGATGGCTTATAATGAATTGCGATGTTATATGATACTTTGTTTTGTGATGATTTTTGTGTTGAACAAAAAGTGATTATGAAGTGATAATTTCATGGAAATTATGCGATGGATATAACATGACAGTAAAGCGACGATATGAGTTTATGGCGATGGAGTTTATGTCTTGTTTTGACATGATTATGGTGATTATGTGATGATATTAAAGTGTTGATCTTATACACTAAGTGATGATTTTAAAGTATGTGAGATTTGATATTTGTTGACATATTCTTATTAACCTATATCATTTATGATTCCAAAACTATTTATATATTTTATCATGCCTTTAATTATATGTTTTGGAGTATCTCACCCTTTACTTGTTTCGCCGTTTCCTTTATATTGGTAACATGCAGGTGATCTGCGAGGATGATGAGGATTAGTTCGAGTCTCTTTATTTTGAGTTGCTCTGCTCTGATAGTAGTAACACTCGGGATTTAGGTGACATTGTTATTTTGATAGGATAGTTTATGTATACTATCTTATGACTTTATGTATTAATGATAACATGATGATAGGTACATTTTGTGAACACATCCGCTGTGATGTGATTAGTCATATGTTTATATGATGATTTGTGTTATGAATCGGTATATCCGACTTTTGATTTTGTGATGTGCATTATAATGCAAAGTGATGAAAAACACGAATATGTGATACCTCAATTTATGTTTGGATGAAATTTTGAAACTCTGATTTTATTATTAATTACGAGGGGTAGAATTGGGGTGTTACATTAGTGGTATCAGAGCAGGTCGGTCTGTCCGGCCAAGTTGTTGAATTTATTGTCTAACAATCAAGTATTGTTATTTGTTGATTCTAATCCTTGTTTTGTTTTGAGAAGAAGTTGTTATGGCTGGAAGGAACATTGGTAGGAATGATGAGGCTCTTGCTGCTGCTATGCAGGCAATGGCTCAGGCTTTCTAAAACCCGCCGAATGCTGACGAGAACGCTGGGTCTCGTAGTTTGGCAACCTTCCAAAGAGAGAATCCTCCTACTTTCCAAGGAAAGTATGATCCCGAAGGTGCTTTGGCATGGCTGAAGGAGATTGAAAGAATCTTCCGTGTGATGGATTACACTCCTGTGCAAAGGATTTGTTATGGTACTCATAAACTAAGTGCTGAAGCGGATGACTGGTGGGTTGAAACCCGTCAGAGGCTTGAGGTTGCTGGTGAGGAAGTGACATGGGAAGTTTTCCAAAGGGAATTCATGAGGAAGTATTACCCGAAAGATGTTCGGGGAAAGAAAGAGATAGAGTTCCTTGAATTAAAGCAAGGAAGCATGTCTATCATTGATTATGCTGCAAGGTTCACTATGTTTGCCAAGTTCTATCCGCATTATGATGGGACGAATGACGAGTTCTCTAAATGCATCAAGTTCGAAAATGGTTTGCGTCCTGAGATTAAGAAAGTTGTTGGTTATCAGAAAATTCGTGTCTTTTTGGATTTGATTGATAGTTGTAGGATCTTTGAGGAGGACAGTAATGCTCATTATAAAATTATGTCTGATAAGAGAAACAAAGGTCAGCAAAGCCGTGGAAAACCGTATGATGCTCCAGCTGGTAAAGGAAAATAGAAAGCGTTTCTTGGGCGAAGAACTAGTGGGGGAGATGCTCCTGCTAGTATTGTTTGTTACAAGTGTGGGAAACCTGGCCAAAAAGTAATGTTTGTCGAAGCGATGTTAGAGCTAAGGAGAATGAGGTGAGATGTTTCCTATGTGGAGAAGTGGGCCATATGACTCGCGATTATAGACATAAGGATGTGGTCTGTTTTAATTATGGCGAGGGAGGTCACATTAGTGCTCAATGTAAGAAGCCTAAGAGGACTCAAGGAGCAGGAAAGGTGTTTGCTTTGTCGGGTGCTCTGACAGAAAACGAGGATGGTCTTGTTCGAGGTACTAGTTTCATTAATAGCTTTCCTCTTATTACTATTATTGATACTGGTGCTACTCATTGTTTTATTGCTGTTGATTGTGTAAAGAGATTGGGTCTCACTTTGTCGTCTCTGGATAGATATATGGTGGTAGAAGTTCCGGCTAAGGGAACAGTTACTACTTCTTTTGTGTATGCAAGTTTCCCTTTATCAATCTTTGATAAAGACTTTGTGGTGGATCTTGTTTGTTTACCGCTTGTCGGGTTGGACGTGGTTTTGGGTATAGACTGGTTAAAAGCTAATCATGTCCATATCAATTGCTATGACAACACTGTGAGGTTTTCTTCCTTAGTAGAAGAAGAATAATCTATGTTGGTGTCGACGAGGCAGTTGAATGAGTTCATGAAGGATGAGGCATTGGTTTTCTTGTTGATGGCAACTCTTTCTGTGGAGAGTCAAGCTGTGATAGCAAACTTTTCGGTGGTGTGCGATTTTCCCGAAGTATTCCCTGATGAGATTCCTAGTGCAACTCCAGAAAGAGAAGTTGAATTTTTTGTGGATCTTGTCCATGGTACCAGACCTATCTCATGGCACCATACAGGATGTCTGCATCTGAGTTAGCAGATTTTAAGAGCCAATTAGAAGATTTGCTCGAGAAGAAGTTTGTTAGACCTAGTGTGTCGTCGTGGGGAGCTCCTGTGTTATTGGTGAAGAAGAAAGACGGTAGCATGAGACTTTGTATTGATTATATTCAGTTGAATAAAGTGACTATCAAGAATAGGTATCCACTTCCTAGAATTGATGATTTTATGGACCGATTGGTTGGCGCCCGCATGTTTAGTAAGATTGATTTGAGATCGGGTTACCATCAAATAAGGGTGAAAGAAGAAGATGTTCAGAAAACTGCTTTCAGGACGAGGTATGGACATTACGAATATTTGGTGATGCCTTTCGGTGTCACTAATGCACCGGGAGTATTCATGGAGTACATGAATCGTATTTTCCATCCTTACTTGGATCGCTTCATGGTTGTTTTCATTGATGATATTCTGGTTTATTCTAAATCGGAAGAAGAGCACGCAGAATATTTGCGCATCATGTTGGAAGTTCTGAAAGAGAAAAAGCTTTAAGCTAAGTTGTCAAAGTGCGAGTTCTGGTTAAATGAAGTGAGCTTTTTGGTGCATGTCATTTCTGGTGATGGCATTGCAGTTGATCCTTCTAAAGTTGATGCTGTGTTGAGATGGGAAACTCCTAAGTCTATTACTGAGATTAGAAGTTTCTTAAGATTGGATGGTTACTATAGAGGGTTCATCGAAGGTTTTTCTAAGTTGGCGCTTCCTTTGACAAAGTTGACTTGTAAAGGAGCTGCTTTTGTGTGGGATGTCAAGTGTGAAGAAAGTTTTGTTAAATTGAAGAAAAGGTTGACAACGGCTCCGATCTTGATTCTACCTAATCCTGAAGAACCATTTGTTGTTTATTGTGATGCTTCTAAGATGGGTTTAGGTGGTGTACTTATGCAAAATGGCAAAGTGGTTGCTTATGTTTCTAGGCAATTGAATATTCATGAGAAGAATTATCCTACGCACGATTTGGAGCTTGCAGCGGTTGTTTTTGTGCTTAAGATTTGGAGGCATTATATTTATGGTTCTAGATTTGAAGTATTTAGTGACCATAAAAGTTTGAAGTACTTGTTCGATCAGAAAGAGCTTAATATGAGACAAAGACGATGGCTTGAATTGTTGAAAGATTATGATTTTGGATTGAATTACCATCCTGGTAAAGCTAATGTGGTGGCCGATGCTTTAAGTCGAAAGACTTTGCATATGTCACTTTTGATGGTGAAAGAGTTGGAATTGATTGAGCAATTTAGAGATATGAGTCTTGTAGTAGAAGTGACACCGAAGAGTGTTATCTTGGGAATGTTAAAAATCAATAATGATTTCCTTGATAGTATTAAAGAAGCTCAGAAGCTTGATGTGAAACTTGTTGATTTGTTGGTTGGTATTGGACAAACTGAAAATGAAGATTTCAAGTTGGATGCTCAAGGTGTATTGAGGTTCCGAGATAGGATTTGTATTCCCGATGATATGGATTTGAAGAGAATTATCTTGGAATAAAGTCATAGAAGCAATTTGAGTATTCATCCCGGAGCAACCAAAATGTATCAAGATTTAAGGAAACTATTTTGGTGGTCGGGCATGAAGAGAGAGGTGGCTTAGTTTGTTTATGCTTGTTTGACTTGTCAGAAGACTAAAGTGGAGCATCAGAAACCTGCAGGGTTGATGCAACTGTTAGAGATTCCAGAATGGAAATAGGATAGCATTTCTATGGATTTCGTAACGGGGTTACCGAATACACCAAGAGGACACGATGCGATTTGGGTGATTGTTGATAGGCTTACGAAGTTGACTCACTTTATTCCTATTAACATCACTTATCCCGTATCGAAGTTGGAGGAAATTTATACGCATGTGATTGTGAGATTACATGGTATTCCTTTGTGTATTGTTTCGGATAGAGATCCGAGGTTTACTTCTGAATTTTGGAAAAGCTTTTAAGAGGCTTTAGGTTCAAAGTTGAGGTTGAGTTCGGCTTATCATCCTCAAACTGATGGTCAGACGGAAAGGACGATTCAATCGTTGGAAGACTTGTTACGTGCTTGTATTCTTGAACATGGTGGTTCATGGGATACATATCTTCCTTTGATTGAGTTTACTTATAACAATAGTTTTCATGCTAGTATTGGAATGGCACCGTTCGAGGCTTTGTATGGTCGGAGGTGTAGAACTCCTTTGTGTTTGCATGAGTCGGGTGAAAGTGTGGTGCTTGGACCAAAATTGGTTAGAGAGACTACTGAGACGGTGAAGATGATTAGAGAAAAGATGAGATTTTCTCAAAGTTGACAAAAGAGTTATCATGATAAAAGGAGAAAAGACTTGGAATTTCAAGATGGTGATCATGTATTTTTGCGAGTCACTCCTACAACCGGCGTTGGGCGAGCATTGAAGTCGAAGAAGCTAACTCCTCGCTTTATTGGTCCTTACCAAATTACTAGTAAAGTGGGAAAAGTGACTTATAGAGTGGCGTTACCGCCAAATCTTTCGAACTTGCATGATGTGTTCCATGTGTCGCAACTTCGGAAGTATGTTCCGGATCCTTCACATGTGATTGAGATGGATGATATTCAAGTGCAAGACAATCTTACGGTGGAGATGATGCCATTAAGGATCGAAGATCATGAGATGAAGTCTCTTCGTGGCAAAGAGATCTCCTTGGTTAAAGTTGTTTGGATAAGAGCAGCTGGTGAAAGTGCGACGTGGGGGTTAGAAAGCAATATGCGGGATTCCTATCCCGAGCTTTTCGAGTCAGGTAATTTCGAGGACGAATTTTTTTTTAAGTGGGGGAGAGTTGTAACACCCTGTTTTATTTAATATTATATTATATTAATATTTTCGAGTGACCGTTTGATGTTTATTTTTTGCGACGAGAATATTTATATTAACCGATATATCTGTTAATATATTCGGTGACGTTTTATTCGGACCGATAATTATTTTATTCAGTCCGGTATTTGTTTTGAGGGACCAGTAATTATTTTGTTCGGTCCGGTTTTTATTCTGTTCGGTTCGGTAAAATATTATTCGGACCGATATTTAATTATTTGGAGTTATTTTAATTGTTTGGGTTAATAATATTATTTGATATTATTTAGTGTTAATTAGTAGTATATTTAATGAGGGGCTTTTTAGTAACTTTGCCTAGCTTTTGTCTTGAATCAAAACCAACCAAACACCTTGTTTTATGTCATAACATTAAAACACATAAAGAGAGAGAGCAAGAGAAAGAGGTCTTAGAAGAGAAGAGGAAACAAGAACACAAGAGCTAGCTTGAGTTTTGGGTTGGTTGAAACATCAAGAATCATTTCAAACATCTAAGGTAAGGGGTTTGATTTTCCAATGCTTATAGTTAGGGTTTAATTTGGTATATTTTGAATTTGGGGAAAAATTGATGTTAGAGTTCTTGAGTTTTGTTGAGATAGAAATTAAAAGAGTTAATTAGGTGTTGTTGTTGTTGAATTAGTATTGGGTTAATTGAAATTGGAATGAAACAAGAACTAGCATTTTATTAAGTTTAAAAACTAACTAGCAGTAACTTCATTGAAATGAAGCTTTGAAACTAATAAAAACTAGCAGTAAGTATAGTTTAGAAAAACAAAAAAAAAAGTAACAGTATGTTAGTTGTTTATTAATTAAGTTTAGTTATAACAAAAAAATGTAGCAACATAGTGTATGTTGGTATGTTTATTAATTAAGTTTAGTTATAACAAAAAGAAACAACAGTTAAGTTATAAACAAGTAGCAGCATAAAAAAATGAAAGTTAAGTTTAGAAAATAAAAATAGCAGTATAGTTAGCAAAACAAAAAGAAACGTAAATGTGGTATGTTTAGAAAACTAAACTTACAGTATGGAAAACTAAGTTTAGAATTAATTAAATTATGTCTTGTTTTTCTTTTTTTTTTAAATTTATTATATTAAATATTTATATTAATTAAATACAAATACGACATAAGTTAGCCGATTTAATTTAGAACCCGATTATGTCTGATTTCCCGAATTCGACAATTTCGGCGACGGAGCTAGTTGCTCCGAATTGAATGAAAATTGACGTGCTAGCTAATTTCGACGTGTAGAACATCGTGGTGAGGTTAGTTTTTTGAGATTTCGAGTGTTTATGAAGCGACCTGAAATAGGCCAATTTAAGGTTAATTTGAAATGGGTTATGTTTTAGTCGGTTTAAGTCGCGTATGGACAATCCGATTGCGACGTTAATGATTATGATTGATGCCGATTATTATGAATGACTTTCACGACGATTATTGATGTTTGACTATTTTTCCATGTTTGAAATTTAGTGAATTATTTGATAATGATGTGGTGCGATTAAATATGATGTTTACGACGGTTTATTTATAATGAATACTTGATGATATGTGATGCAATGATATGTTTATCTTGATGTGGATGAATATGGCGACGTGGGTTTTATACCAATTTTGATGTGCGATGATGATGTTTTGTTGTGTCGTGTTTGTGATGTCGTGTTGTCAAGTCACATACATTGCATTGGCGACGAGGGCTTTTATGCCAAGCGACGAGGGCTTTTATGCAAAAGCGACGATGGGCTTTTATGCCGAATGTCCCTAATTATGGACAAAGCGACGGGTACCACATGCATAACATAGTCGTGTCTCATGGAGTCAGTTATGTTTATTTTTGAGTCTTTTGGCGTTGAGTTTTATTTGATGGCTTATAATGAATTGTGATGTTATATGATACTTTGTTTTGTGATGATTTTTGTGTTGAACAAAAAGTGATTATGAAGTGATAATTTCATGGAAATTATGTGATGGATATAACATGACGCTAAAGCGACGATATGAGTTTATGGTGATGGAGTTTATGTCTTGTTTTGACATGATTATGGTGATTATGTGATGATATTAAAGTGTTTATCTTATACACTAAATGATGATTTTAAAGTATGTGAGATTTGATATTTGTTGACATATTCTTATTAACCTATATCATTTATGATTCCAAAACTATTTATATATTTTATCATGCCTTTAATTATATGTTTTGGAGTATCTCACCCTTTACTTGTTTCGCCGTTGCCTTTATATTGGTAACGTGCAGATGATCCGCGAGGATGATGAGGATTAGTTCGAGTCTCTTTATTTTGAGTCGCTCTGCTCTGATAATAGTAACACTCGGTATTTGGGCGACGTTGTTATTTTGATAGGATATTTTATGTATACTATCTTATGACTTTATGTATTGATGACAACATGATGATACGTACATTTTGTGAACACATCCACTATGCTGTGATTAGTCATATATTTATATGATGATTTATGTTATGAATCGGTATATCCGACTTTTTATTTTGTGATGTGCATTATAATGCAAAGTGATGAAAAACACGAATATGTGATACCTCAATTTATGTTTGGATGAAATTTTGAAACTCTAATTTTATTATTAATTACGAGGGATAGAATTGGGGTGTTACACTTCCCCGTAAGTCTGGAAATCTGAGCCGTCAACCTCTGGTTTTCTTCTGCATATCTGGTGGAGACCTCCTTCCAATCATCTGAATCAGGAAGTGAGCAACTAGGATCTGATCGAGGTTTAGGGGAAAATAAATCTCCTTGCCTCTCTATCGTCTCTACAGCCTGACTCTCGAGAATCTCAATCAAGTTGTCTTTCTCCTTCAAGTCTGTTCAGTAGGAAACCTCTAGAGTCTGGCACTTATTCTTCTAAGCTTCTTTTTCCTGTTGCATCCTGACTAAAGCAACCTGGAGCTCTTCCACATCATACAAAAGGGGAGGAGTGGTCTTCACAAACAAATCAGGCATAGGTGCTTCCCGAGAATACGAAATTTTCAACTGAATAACTCTTGCTTGTACCCACTTCAGATAAGGCTCCAAAGAAACATCCCCCCTAGGTCCCAAATCCTTCCTACTTTTCATGTGAATGTGTCTCCAGGCCTTTGCAATCTTCTACTTAGATTATTTATTGTCTTCTCCCTCTTTCAGGAAGAAACTACTCAAATGAATACTATTTGGCTTATCCCTCACCGGATATCCAAGCAGTCGTCGTGTAAGAACAAGATTATAGTTAATTCCTCCCTTTGTACCAAGAAGAGGTACACTGGGGAAACTACCATAACTTTCGTCAATCTCTACATCATGGTAAGCCTGATGATACCAAACAATATATGAGTGAGTAAGTACCATGATCTTTGGAGCCCAACGAGGTTCTTTCCTGACATCCCAAAAAGCATCAGACCGAGGCAAATGAGAAGTACATCAATGATACAACAGAGGCGTGTAGCAGATGATCATCCCCCCATGATAAGAATCCCGAAGATGAATAGAGTAATAAGCATCACCCAATAATGTAGGAACTATGTTTCCAATTATAAAGATCCTGATGAAATTGATATCAACAAATTTGTCTACATTAGGAAATAAGAATAACCCGTAAGCGAGTAGAGCAAAGATGGCCTCAAAAGCAACCTCACTCTTCATCCTAATAAAGTAGCGAGCTTTATCCAATAAGAACTGAGCTGGTAATCCCCTAATCCCTCCATTGGTAGTCATGTGGGATCCAACCTCAGACTTTCCCAAATGGATCAGAGCAGCAATCTCATGTGATTTTGGCTCCCCCTCCAAACCAGTAAAAGGGACACGATCAGTAATAGGCAAACCTAGTAGATAAGAATACTCCTCTAGCATAGGCATCAACTGATAACCAGGGAAAGTAAAGCATTGATACATCAGATCATAGAACTTGACCAAAGTTGAGAGAATACCCTCCTTCATCCTAAGCTTCATGAGAGAAATGATGGACCCATACTTCCTCCAAAAATCTACAGAGCACTCAATCTCAAGAATCAGACTCATCAACTCATCTATCTTGGGATCTTTGAAACTGTACTTTCCGGTCCTTCTTTTTCCAGAATCCATAGTCAAAAAGTACCTGAGATATTCACAAAGAGTCAACTTTTAAGTCCCTTGAAATAAAATGTCTTTAAGAGATGCTCATGGGTGCATGAATGCATGATGCAACAATCACACACAAGATCACAGACATAGGGTTCATAGGTTCCACGTCACGAGCATGAGGTCGAAGGTACTACCCATAAGGTGTGGTCTAAAATTTATCACCTGCTGAACAAGGTTCTAGAGGTTCCCAAAGTCTACATCCTTCCTTCAGATATTACCAACTTCCTGATTAACTCGGAAATTAGTAATATTCTCAAGAAAAACTCGTCTGAGCATAGTATCACGTGACAACTGCTTCCGTATTACTCAGTCATAGCTTTCGCACTACACCTAAAAGGCCAAGATGGCTTAGGTATTCTACAGTCCTCAGTTTCAGCAGGCTCCCAGGTCAAAAGCAGTATGTCTTCTCGATTACTCGGTAAATGACACTACAGTCAAAGGGACCTCTACTGAGTGGGGGATCTCATGTCTCCTTTTTTGGGATTACTCCCTCAAAGTTAACATGACTATATCGCCCTTCCTATCTTAAGCTTTCCCAAGTACGACTATAGGACTTATGAGAAATCACCAAGCACCCTGAAAACCAGGAAAATCCAGACAAACAAATATACAACATATAAAAAACAATAACACATATACAGATATAGACAAAGATAGGCTCAACCCACTTAGGGATGGACTAGCAAGAGGTTAATTTTTCCCCAATGAAGTCGCCATTTTTTTGTAGCAGTAGAAATGTTAAGACAAAGCCATTAGATTGACTTGACTTGTACAAATCAAAATCAAAATCGCCACCATGATTTATTATTTCCAAAGGAATGGAAAAAGAGCGAATAACCCAAAAGAAAGGGGAAAGATTTTAGGTAAGGGGGTTGGTTATGCAAAAGGAAGGTATTATCACCCTAAACATCTACGGTACTCTGCAGGAACCTCTTTGTAAAAATTTGCATATTTTGGCTATAAAATGTTGTGTAAAAATATATTGGGGGGATGAGAAAAGAAATATTTTTATACTATTTTTGCACCCGCCACAATTGCGAACCTTTAGTGCCTACGTACCACCTTCCGTGCAATAGGGGATTGGGGTACACATAGTTCCTCTTAAAAAAAAACACATGTGTTGGTTAAATTTATGAGATAAGACATCACCGTTATTGTCCGTGTGGAAAACATACTTACTATCCACAA
The DNA here is from genome assembly GCA_948472305.1 of Vicia faba. Taxonomy (NCBI): domain Eukaryota; kingdom Viridiplantae; phylum Streptophyta; class Magnoliopsida; order Fabales; family Fabaceae; genus Vicia; species Vicia faba. The sequence goes on along the minus strand of OX451736.1, from coordinate 753,876,047 downwards.
TCATGAGAAAGAAGAATTTGCATCATCTCAGAGTGAAGGATATGGTTTGGATTTTAAAATCAACAAAACCTCACTCAATCCCTAAATGGAAAATATCTCACTTCTCTACATATTGTAGAAGTATAGTTGTTTGGATCACTACAAGGATTGACAAGAGCCTAATCTTTTGAGAAAGAGTTTTAAAGATAAAAACAATAATGTCCAAAATGGTTTGAATGAGATTTATTGACTTTTAATCTTCTCACAAAAAATGTCAAGGTATTGTTAAGTTGATTGAAGTTTGATTAAGAAATATCTTTTGAAAATACATGGACATAAGTCCAAGATTAATATGAAAGTGGTTCAAGTTTTAAAACAAGAAGAGTTTTCAAAAAGAGAGAGAAGATTTTTGAAATTGAAGAAGATGGGAGGAGATGAAGAGACTATCCTAAAGCATAAGGTAAAAAGCTAGGGGCAAGGGCCATCTAACCAACAAGAAGCCAACACTTGAAATAATAAGTCAATGTAAAATTACATCTTTTGGATTTAAAAACTAAGCAAACAATTAATAAACCTCTTAAGAATACCAAGCTTCAATTTGTATTAAGTCTTCACAAAAATTGGGCAGACTAACGGTTGTATACAAGTGAATTCCCGACCACAGACAAAAGCATTTAATGACAATAACCTGTACACAAAGCAAAGAAACAAACAACTCAATGTCTTGAGTTAAAACCCCAAGCACTCCAGACAAATAACAGTTGAGGTCACAAGGTCTCATGAAAGGCCAAGGCTTCTAATCCTAAGTCCAAGAAGTCTATGTCTCTATAATGCCAAGGATAGTAATCAAATAGTCCAAGTACCATTAAAGTTTTTTAGGGTTTAAGTTGGTTATTAGGTATCTTCAAAAAGAAAATGAAAAGCTCAAGTGAACAAAATAAAAAGACATAAAAGTAAATGCCCAAGTGAACAAAGATGAAAAAATAACATGAAATGTAAATGCTAAAGTAAATGGTACATAAAGTAAAAGCATAAAATAAAAACATAAAATAAAGTCAATTGTTAGGAATTAGTGGTTAGTTGGATGACAATCTTGAAACTTGCATTTGGAACTCATTAGAGGATTAGTAGAACCAAAGCCTGTCAACAACATGTTGCGTTTTCTTTTTGTCAAGTATATCATCCATTTAATAATATCAAAGTAATACTTAATGATCAATGATGTTTAAGTGACCCACTTTGACCAAAATTGATGAAGTTCCATTAGAGGATTGGTAGAACCAAATCCTCCTAATAATGGATCTCAAGGTTATTGGATTAAAGGGTTCGAATTAACATACTTGGGCTTGAAAATATAGGTTTGGGCCATGAATGATCATTTTCTCAAATTGGGACAAATTTAACGCTATGTTAAGCAATCATAAGTGGACTTATATAGAAGTCACACCTATTTTGAGGCCGATCAATAGCAATCTATGCACTTCATATTTTGAGACATGATATGTAAATCATGCTCCAATAACACTTGGTACAATAAGAATGAGATAAGTTGAAGAGGAAAGGGGAAATGAATAAACCACATTTGAACCAAAAATTTAATCAAACTATTATTAGAATCATTCATCCATTTTTATGGAGTTAAACTCAACACCATGGATCCAATGATGTTAATAAAGTTCATCATCAAAATTTTAATCCAAGATCAACCAAAATATATACAAAAATAAAATTGTATTTAAAAATAAAAGAAAATGGTTTTTAAAAATCATTATAAAATGGAAATAAGAGAGAAAAATAGCAACAATATTCAAATTGGTCTTTTTTAAAGTTAGAAACTATTTTTAAATCAATTTAAATTGTTCAAATAAAGGAAAAAAGATAAAAAAATAGCTGAAATTAAGATAAAATTCCACAAAAAACTCAGAAGGTCAGAAACAATGAAAATGATTTTTATGAAAAAATTCAGAATTAAAAAATGCTAGAAAGTATTTTTAAAACAATTAAAATAAAGCAAACATGGAAAAAATTATAAAAAATACCAAATGTCAAAGTAAAAATATGAAAATATATTCATAAAGTCAAAAATAATTCAAAGTATTTTTGTATATTTTTTTCATAATTTTTGGGTAAAAAATAAAAGAGTTATGAATTTTTTAAATTTAAAACAATTAAAATGTAAAATCAGAAAAATAAAGATAAAACTAAAAAGATGTGGACCATCAGATAATAGTCAAAACACGTTAGTAAGCTGATCAAGTGGAACAGACGCGCTGTGCTTGATATGGACCTTATTTAAAAATGTATTGGATCAGAAAAAGGGAAACCAATAAAAATAAAATAATTGGCGCGTTATCATTGGTTAAGACGAGACATGTCATCATCTTCAACCTCCAGACGCCCTGCAATGGAGATTTCAAGAGTTTCTTCAAATGGAATAATTAGAATCCCAGACTAGTATCATTGGATTCGTCTCTTCAAGACGATCCTAACACAACCATCGCGCCAAATTTTTATAAAATGTGCAGGGAGATATAGATAAAAAACTCAGAAAATAGCGAGCACCTTTCATTTGAGATTTCTCTCTCAGCTCTCAATGGATTTAAAAATTCTAATAAGCACAAGAATCAGGAGAAGGAGTAGAGTAAGTTAGTGCTTTATTTGGATCCAAATGGTGGAGAATTCTACCTGTTCGAAGTTCAAGAATAAAGCTCTGAAACTGAACTTCTGTAGCTTGAATTATGGCTCGTTCTGCTTGGTTTAGGTATTGGAGAGTTTGTATGATGATAAATGTGCAAATAATTTTGGAGGAAAAGGCTTAAATCTCAGAAACTGATTTAAAAAATTTGAAGTCCGTGTGAGTTTTGACAGGGTGCATTTGGCTCTCAAAGCTTGAGGAAATGAATGAGGGATGAAACTCTATTTATAGGAAATCAAATGGCAATGAAAATTGGAAGAAACAAATAAGTTTGGAGGGAAATTGAGTGGAGGTCGAGCACGAGTGAAGTGTGACTTCATTTTCATCAAAACTCATCCAATCTTTGCGTTTTAAAGTGATAAACACCTTTGACAAGTTTGTTAATCAAGTTTAAATAAAAAACATGCATACATCTTGTGATTAGAAGCCACATTATGGATTTCAAAATTCTGACTTAATGAGAAATTCAGTTTCAAGTTGCCAATTTCAAATCCATGGCATTCTCAGCTCAAGGGGTCTTAGGTCATGATTCTTGAAGCTTTAGAAATAAGAGGTTACAAGATTTGCAATGTGCAAAGAATATGATCAAATGGTTGCTTGAGCTGAAAGTTGCAATGAGTCAAAAGTTGGAAAAAAGAAGTTGACTTTCCATACTTATAAAATTTCTAAGTTTTTTCTTCAAAAATGACTTATAATGTCTTGCATCCAAACATGGATTTCCACTTGAAATTTTTTCTTGACCAAAAAAGATGGCATAAAGTAGACCTCTTGAATGGAATTTTGAAACTTGAACCATTCAAAATATCAAAAAATTTCAAGAGTTATGACTTGTTGAAGTTGGGAAAAATTCAAGAAATGACCTATAATCTTTTGTATCCTTAGGGCATCTTCCATTCATTTTCAAGCTTTGCACATGAAATAAAGGTTGAAGTTCACATCTTCAAGATCATTGTGGAAAATTAATAGGCTCAATATGATAAAAATTGATCAAGTTATGGTCATTTGAAGTAACATAAAGGAATTTGAGGGTCCATCTGAAGGACCCGTAATCTTTCTTCATCATCAAGTTTCTTCCATACAAAATTTCCTTGAAACTTTTGAAGTGATTTGTTAACCCTTTAAAGAGAAGTATGTATTTGGAATCCCTCAAAAATACCAAAAGATGAGCAAGATATACCCCCTTGAAATTCAAAACCCTAACTCCTAGAGCAAGAAAATGGTTTGGGAAACCTTTGCAACTTTGACCAACTTTCTTTCACAAATACATTTGTTATGTGATTATAAGTTTTTGAAGATGATAAGGAGAAACTATTGCAACCAAAACCACTTCCACATATTGATAATTGAAGGAGATGTGCACTTGTGATCATTAAAATCTAAGACTTGTTCAATTGAGTCAAACTTCTTCAATCAACCCTTGTATTTTTGAACTAAATCTTGAAAAATTGAGGCATGATGAATCATGAAATACTTTGTCATGATATTAATTCCAAACATATTTAATGATGAGGCTTGAATCTCAATGAAGCTTTGTTGAGGAAGGCATAGAAATTAACTTATGAATCCATAGATCAATCTTGATGGAATGTATTATGCTTTCACCTACATCATCAACAATTGGGGAAAACACTCATTGTATTTATTAGTTAAAGGAATATTCAATACAAAACATAGATGATCATAAAGTACAAGTCAAGGTGCTTGGTGATTCCTCCTAGAGCAGAGCTAAAGATAGGGAGAAGAGCCAAACCCTAATATAGGATCTTATTGTGATTGAATTGATATGATATGATGAAGGTATATTAGGGACAAAAATTGGGGTACAACAAGAAGTAAAGGTGTGTAGAAGACGCAAGAAATGGGGGGGGGGGGGGGGGGTTGAATTGGGTTTTCCTTTCTTGAATAACTTTCGCTTCTAGGCATTATATGTTGAACAATGCTTATGAGTGTTACTTCTAATTAATGCTTCTAATTAAGTTAAGAAAACATAAACTCTAAGCTAGTTCTGTCCACCCTTCCAAGGTTATTTTGCCTTGAACTCAAGGACTTAATCAACTATAATCAATATGATTATAATCACACGGGCAACCACCAATGACTAACATCCAATGACACGTTCAGTGGTCGATACTGGATATAACATTCATTGACCCAATATAATCTGATCCTTCTGAATCTCCTACCAGGATTTCCTTCCACTGATATCTATCAGTGATCTCACAAGGCTGACCTTCACTCAGTCCCCTTTGAGAAATGACTACCATTGACCCAATAGAATCCATTACCAGGATTTCATCTATGATGACCACAACCAAAGTCTTCTCAAGTCTTATGATTTTCACTCGATCACTTGAGGAACCATCCAATTCTAAACATAATTGTTTTTCTGGAGATTACATGAGTGCTTCTTATCCAGCAGATTATTCCTAATTTAAGTACATATTGTTTGATACAATTATGAGTAACAACTCTTGTGTACAAACAATTTACATGATGATCTTAAGAAATAACATAATCTGAGCAACAACTCTTGTGTTTTACATATTTCTACAAAGATGAATATAATCTAAGTTAAGTGTAGCATCTTGTAGTCTTCTTGTCTTCATCTTCATCATTGAGCAAGCTATGAGAAACAACTCCTTGCTTCTTCATGATTCTCTCAAGATGTATATGATTAATGATTTGAATGACATCTTATAGAATTCTTCATCTTCATCTTCTTTCTTCATTAAGCAAGATATGAGCAATAACACCTTGCTTTTTCATAATTCCGCCAAGATGTATATGATTGGTAGTTTGAATAACATCTTGTAGAATTCTTGTCTTTACCTTATTTGGTTATTTTCAACATGTTCAGCATAATTGTTGTTCTTGTTGTTGTTATAGTGGTTGATAGATTTTTGGTTGTGTTCCACTAATGACAACTTTCATTTTAACATTGAACACAAATATCACGCGACTTTTTCAACTATTTTAAACATACAATTCTTTTCTTATATAGCCAAGCAAAATAGAGCCGTTGGCTATTTGAAAAAGTGTCGTTAAAAATAGTACTGCTAAGTCCTTTTCTCTTCCATAATTCAAGTTAGTGGAGAGGTAATGGAATATAGATTTTACGTGATGTGTACTATGGTACCATGTTAGTGTTATATGTTAGAACATAGTTTGATTCTACAACCATTATAAGAGTTTTGATGATAACAAATATTCAAAGAACAATTGTGCTCCCTAAATAAGTATTTTCTTTTGCAGAGAAGTTCTGATGGAAGAAGTACATAAAACAAGTTAGATCGTTGTTTAACCTCTGATTCAATATATCTTATATAGAAAAAAATCTACATAACACGTTTATCTAGAGAAGTTCTCAAGCTACACCTTCTGAATGCACTAAACATTGCAAACAGGAACTCCGTTATTCTGATTCATATAGTTCTAGAAAGAAGTAAAGGAGTCCCAACGGTAACATTCATCTTCTGAAGCATTTTAAAGCAAGCATGTTCTGAAGCGTTACATTTTATTTATGGCTATTTAAAAGTAACGGGTAAAAGAGGACAAGAATCTCTATGTTTGGAAAGCTCTTTAATTACTATTGTGATCGGTGGAAATAGAACTGACTGTTTTGGAATGCTGGTTCGCGAAATGTCGCGGTAAGCAAGAGTCGCCACCGTCTTTTATGTTCTCTAACAAGGAAAGGACAAAAGCACAGCGAAATTCCTTTTCGAGATGTTTCTCGGTTCGGGAGGTAGATTATAGAAAGGGAAGGTGTTAGCACCCTTTCTATACGTGGTTATCCACGGGCTGTTAGGTACTTGCTCACTATGTTTTCAAAAATTGTTTGCTTTTCAAGTGTTTGTGGGTTTAGAAAAAGTTTAGTTTGAAAACTTCTAGGTAACTCTTGTATCTGTCCTCAAGAGTGTATGAAGTATTTGTTTGAAAACTTTTTGAAAGTGTAGGTGCGAAAAGATGTTTTTGTTTTTTGAAAGAGCAAGTACCCAGGAGAAATCTACCTACTCTAAGGAATTAAGCTGTGTAAGAGTCCTTTAGACAGTACTATCCCACTATTGAGAAGTAGGTAGCACCGTCGTTGGAGTTATTCAGGTCAATTCGATTATAGGGACAATATGGTCACCAAAGAAATAGTAGGACGCCTTAGCGGTAACCCTAATGTCCTAGATCCTTTTTTATCCGAGGCAACCGTTTTGAGGCAACTGGATCTTTAGACAGGAGGGCGACCTCTAAAACATCCTATACTTGATGACCACCTCGAGGCCACCAAGTAAGGCGTACCCTAGGAGTGGCATGTGCAAGTGCGTCAGGTTCATGTTAAATTATCTTTGCATGCATCATTGTGAGTTATGGGTTGATTTTATTTTTCATAGAAGTCTTGTCATGCATAATTAACAGTTAATAATTTGCGGGAAATAAAGTGCGGAAAGTTGAATCTACGCTATTACAAGGCGTCGGGTATTTACATCACCAAAAACATAACCCTCGAAAATAAATTGCGGGAAAATAAATAAAGCGATAAAAGCCTAATTAACTATTACATCCTCGAAAACAAATACATAAATATGATCAAATAAATAATAGTGCGTGAAAGGAATTGATTCGGGACGTCCTTAGGGTTTTGACCCTTTTGAGAAAAGAATAGAAATTTAGTCCTTTTTTGCAATTAAATTAAATATTAAACCTAATTCTAATTAATTAATTAATTAAAAGAAGAAATGTTTTTTTTGTGTTTTTTAATATCTTAATGAAAATAAAAATAAAAAGAAATTAAAAGTCAAAAGAAAAAAACCTAAGTCTAATTCATTTTATTTATTGTAAAAGGAAATTAAAATTATCTAATTAAACTAAATCAATTTATTAGTATTTTATTTACAAAATAATGAATTAAGATGAAATTAATAATTAATAATAATAAAAAAATATTGTTTTCTGAATTAATTATAAAAATAATTATTTGTTAGTTAAATAATAATAATAGTAATTAATAATAATAATTAGTAAAAGAAAATAATTAAAAGAAAACAAAATAAAAAAGGAAAAGAAATAATTAAACCAGGGGGTGTTGGGCCCTTTGGGAGGTTTTATTAGCAATCTGAAGCCCAATAAGCTATCAAGCCTGTTTGACCTTTTGCAATTGTCCAGAGCGTGCTTTGACTTGGAGCATGGTGTCCAGCATCTCATAGCCATCAGATCTATGCTTCAGGACACATGGCACCTAGGATTGGAACGTGCATGGTGGACATCACTTGAAAGCCTGCACATGATTAGGTGAAGAAAAACAACAAATAATAGTTTTGGGGGGACCTGGGAATCGAACCCAGGTCCCAATGATTCACAGCCACCTCACCAACCACTAGGCCATCGCGCTGCATTTGTTGGAATAATAATGAGTAAATATAATATAACAAACATGATAATTATGCTTGAAACAAAATCACTCGCACTGCTTTTTGAATTGCCCAATGACGCTTCACCACATCATCATCTTCTTCCCTAAACCTGCAAATTATACATTAGATAGCGGGGGTTTTTAACCCCCACAAAACAGCACGACGAAAAATAGCGAACAAGCCTATGGTCAATATAAATTGTTCGCGGGGGTAGGGTTGAATTCGTCTGGTTGCAACGATTACAACCATAGGCATTAGAGGCTCCAATTTTTCCTGTATGGGAAAGCCCCAATCTGAGAACTCTAAAACCCTAAAAATCGTTAATGGCAATTCATAATTCCGTGCATTATAATCCAATTAATTAATACCAATAGCTTCATAAAGGTTCAAGCAATGCAAAACAATGATTAGAACATGTTAATGATGCATAAAATGTGAGTTTCGATTCTAAAAAAGTTAAGAAAACCGTATCACTGTTCTTGCGTATTCCTTGAGTGTTAGCCCTTGATTTTGATTCCAATACGTTTCTGGGAATGCTAGCAATGTATTAGAATCCTTAAATTGCTTTGAAAGGGCCTGAAAGTGAGAAAACAGTTTTGAGTTTTCTTGACTTTTTTTCAATATTGCATATGGCTTTCTTGCAGAGTTTTCACGTGTTTTGCATTAGGGTTAGGTTGTGTGCATATAATGGAATGAAGCTAGGTCAAAGTTTGGGCCTTAATCCATGTGTATGGGAGAATTAGGTTTACACTTTCCACCATTGACAAACTTTCCATATTTGAAGAAAATCTAAGATTTCATGCACAAAAAAGGCTTAGCACGAATTTGTTAGTTGGCACATGGTATATGAAAGCTGTTCAAATCAAAAAGATACTATTCCATTGATTTTTAGATTTTATTTGAATTATTATGGATTTAAAATGAATTAAATCAATAAAAATTAAATAAAATAGAAAAATAAATGTTTGATCTTGAAATTAAGCATGGGACACGTGTGTGGCATGACAAGGCTGAATCAAGTGGAAGAAAGTGGGCCCTTTTGTCAAAAATTGAAGTTTTAAGGATAGTTGACTTTTGCAAATTCATAAAAATTTCCCAACTTCTCCAATGCATATCTTGTTCAATTTTGATCATATGAACATGTTCTTGGACATTTTGGAAAGGTCTTGAAATCCTATAACCAATGCCTTTGGTCCCATGTCATTTGGATTTACCAATCTCAAGTTATGGTCTTTGACTTAAAATGCCTTTTTGTTGACTTTTAAAATTGACCTATAATGTAGAAATTGATAACTTTTTGTGAGAGCATTTCTTGGACTTGGAATGTGAAGATGAGTTGTAGGAAATTTCCTCCCCTTCAAAATGAGTGTTGGATGGGATTTTTCTGATGAACCATGAAAAAGTTATGCCTTGGTCAAGATACAGTTGACTTTTCTGCTATCCAAAAATAGTAACTTTTGGCATCTTGATGATTTTTGAGTCATGCTTGAGGAATCATGATCAAGACTTGATCAAATGATGATTGTGGACTCAAAATAAGATGTTGACCAAAAATTATGACTTTTGACTGCAAAATGACCATTTTACCCCTGTAGTTGATTGTGAACCAAATGAAGCTTTTGACTGTGCAATTTGACCCTGTGAGTCTTGAAACTTGCCATGTAGGTGCTTGACAATATATATAGGCCCATGGGACTTGATTGACCCATTGAAAACCTAAAATTCATTGAAGGAACCAAAACCCTAAATTTGACTGGCTTAGGAGGATGTTGGACTGTGCAACCCTTGAGAAATCTTGAACCATTTGAGGATGATTCTTGTCAAACCTTGAAGAATATGGGAGGGAAAATTTTGGGGTACAACAGTTGCCCCTGTTCAATCTTCTTAGACCTGAGGATGTATATTGGCTTGTGTGCCTTTCGTGATCCGAAGGTGGAAGATGATTGAACACTAAAGTGCCCAGAAATTTGCACTCGCATAGTGGAGTATCAGCAATGTGATGTCGGGAATGGGCTTACAGATGCCATTTGGAGAGATGGTGGATAGGAGGATGGGCTTATAGATGCAATATGGAGATGTGACAGAATCCTGTCGGGAATGGGCTTATAGATGCCATTTGGAGATTGTTGGTAGATAGTTGTGGAGATGGGCTTAAAGATGCCATCCAGAGATTGTCGATCGCGTAAGAGATTCCTTAGTGATAACTTGCGTACCTGAGAAAGAAAGATAATTTCCTGGCCTGTTACAGGGGTTGATCTTCAATCTCCTCATGCAGATATGCCCTGGCTAGATACAGGTATCGAATCTACAATCAATCGCTCACAAATATGCCCTGGCTAGGTACAGGTATCGAATCTGGAACTTCAAACTCTTCATGCAGATATGCCCTGGCTAGATACAGGTATCGAATCCACAATCAATCGCTCACAGATATGCCCTGGCTAGATACAGGTATCGAATCTGGAACTGGTCGTCTACAGATATGCCCTGGCTGGATACAGGTATCGAATCTCTAAACTCTTCATGCAGATATGCCCTGGCTAGATACAGGTATCGAATCTACAATCAATTGCTCACAGATATACCCTGGCTAGATACAAGTATCGAATCCGGAACTGGTCGTCTACAGATATGCCCTGGCTGGATACAGGTATCGAATCTCTAAACTCTTCATGCAGATATGCCCTGGCTAGATACAGGTATCGAATCCACAATCAATCGTTCATAGATATGCCCTGTCTAGATACAGGTATCGAATCTGGAACTGGTCGTCTACAGATATGCCCTGGCTAGATACAGGTATCGAATCTCTAAACTCTTCATGCAGATATGCCCTAGCTAGATACAGGTATCGAATCCACAATCAATCGCTCACAGATATGCCCTGGTTAGATACAGGTATCGAATCTGGAACTGGTCGTCTACAGATATGCCCTGGCTGGATACAGGTATCGAATCTCTAAACTCTTCATGCAGATATGCCCTGGCTAGATACAGGTATCGAATCTACAATCAATTGCTCACAGATATGCCCTGGCTAGATACAGGTATCGAATCTGGAACTGGTCATCTACAGATATGCCCTGGCTGGATACATGTATCGAATCTCTAAACTCTTCATGCAGATATGCCCTGGCTAGATACAGGTATCGAATCTACAATCAATTGCTCACAGATATGCCCTGGCTAGATACAGGTATCGAATCTGGAACTTCAAACTCTTCATGCAGATATGCCCTGGCTAGATACAGGTATCGAATCCATAATCAATCGCCCACAGATATGCCCTGGCTAGATACAGGTATCAAATTTGGAACTTCAAACTCTTCATGCAGATATGCCCTAGCTAAATACAGGTATCGAATCTACAATCAATCGCTCACAGATATGCCCTGGCTAGATACATGTATCGAATCTGGAACTTCAAACTCTTCATGCAGATATGCCCTGGCTAGATACAGGTATCGAATCCACAATCAATCGCTCACAGACATGCCCTGGCTAGATACAGGTATCGAATCTGGAACCTCAAAAGTTAATGGTAATATCTTTTGATTGACCTTTTCCTGAAAAGGCAAAACATTAGTTGTATGCAATGTCATGATGTATGAGATGCATGATGTCATGATGTTCTCAAAATAAATGAGATTGTGTGTTATGATGCGTATATGCATGTGCCATGATGTATGACAATATGCATGTGTTATGATGCTGGGAGCTTGTTGAATCCTGGGCTGATGTTTGAAGAGGAGAGTTCTTCGTTTCCGTTGGGGATGATGGTTGCAAGAATAAACTGGCAGGAGAAGATGACTCCGTTGGCGAATAAACTTGTTGAAGAGATTACTCTGCGAGGAAATACTCTGTGGGGAAGAGATGCTTCGCTGAGATTTTAATGAGAACTCCACTGGGGATTCCATTGATAAGTTATGTTGGGGAATTTGATGAACTCTGCTGGGGGATAGGAAGAACTTCACCGAGGACGATCTTTCAGTGGTAATTAGCTGAGGATAACCCAGTTAGACCCTAGTGGAGAATAACCTTTGAATAAAGCTGGGGAGAAGCTTTCGTACTCTGCGGGGAATTACTCTGTGGGGAGAGATACTTCGCTGAGATATTGATGATAACTCCGCTGGGGATTCCTGTTGATAAGCTCTATTGAGGGAATTTGAGGAACTCCGCTGGGGATAGGAAGAACTTCGTCGAGGACGATCTTTCCGTTGATGAGCTGAGGATAACCCAGTTAGACCCTGGTGGGGAATAACCTTTGAATATGGCCGGGGAGAGATATTTTCACTCTGCAGGGGACAAGCTTCCAGAATCTACTGGGGATAAGCTTCCAGAATCTACTGGGGATAAGCTTCCAGAATCTACTGGGGAGATTGATTCAACTCTCCTGGGGGAAACTTTTGGACTGTACTGGGGAGATTGATTCCACTGGGTTGTCTGGTATTCCGCCGGGGAACAATCTTATATTTCCGTCGAGGAATATTAAGACTGCCGGGGATGTTTGCTGAGGAACATCTGTATACTCCGCTAGGGAATATTGAGATCTTATGGGGATGTCCAACTTCCTTGGGGCTGACAGTATACTAACTCTGCTTGGGGAGAGTGTTGCTGACTTGCTAGGGGTATTGTGCCTTTTCAGGGCTGAGGAGAGACCAACTCTGCTAGGGGAGAGTACTGCTGAATCTTGTCTTACTCTGCGGGGAGTGAAGATGTCTTGGTCAGATTCTTCAGCTGAACTTACCTTGTACCTAGAGGACAAAGCAGTTTGATCGTTTAGACAATTCTTATTGCCCCAGTTTCTGCGGGAGAAGGTACCTGCGAGGAGCTTGATAACTGCCGATTGACAAATCTTCTTCTGGCAGGCAAGTGACGAGATGCAAGTGACAAATATCATTGGATGATTCCAAAATTTTTCAGAATTTAAAAATGCATAAAAGTATTTTTAAACATTTAAAACAATTCAAATAAAGTGAAAATTTATAAAAAATATCAAAACAAAAAATAAAATTGTGAAAAAATAAAAATCAAAAAGAGAAAAATCAAAAATATTTTTCATAATTTTTCCAGATTTTTTGGACTTAAAATGAATTTTCTATGATTTTTTTGAAATTTAAAACAATTAAAATAAAAATCAGAAAATAAAATATCAAACCAAAAAAATATGGGCCATCTGATCATTGTTAAAACGCGTTAGTAAACAGATCAAGTGGACCTGGTGCGCTGTGCATGTTATGGACTTTAGTGAATAAAGCATAGGATTCAATATAAAATCAAAAATTAAAAATAAAAACAAATGGCGCTGTCTCATTGGTTGAAGGATGACACGTTGGTCATCTTCAACCTCCAGCCAGTCTCAAAACCAGGTCACTCAAAATATAAAATTAGAGCACGAGACCTATGTCATTCACTTCGTCTCATCAAGACGAAGACAAGCACACCTTTGCGACAAATTTATGTAAATTGTAGCTCAAGAAATTTGGAAGGAAAGTTTTGAAAAGGAATTTGAAATTTCATGGTCAAAATGTATTTCCAGATAAAAGCAAGTGTTAAGACTAGAACCAGGGCAATGAGAGCTTCACCATGATATCAAAGTTTGAGAGAATTGGTGAAGGAATCTACCTATTGAAGTTAAGTTGCAGAGCTCTGAAACTGGACTTCTATGGATCAATATAGGTCAATATTCTTGAAGGTAATTGTAAGGTTAGCTTCAAGGAAGATCAAGGAAGGTGAATTGATAGAAAAATGGATTGAAAAAGGCTTGAACACTGATTTCGAAGTTGCAGAAAAGTGAGTAATGGAATGAGTTTGGCAGGGTGATTTTGGCTATTTAAGCTTGAGGAAATGAATAAGGGATAACCCTCTATTTATAGGGAATCAAATAGAATGTTCAAGCGTGTGAAATGATGAAGTTTGGATGGAAATCGTGTGAAGTTGCAAACAAGAAAAGTGTGACTTCTATTTTGTTCAAAACTCATCCAAACTTTGCATTTTAATGTGCTAATCACTTCTGGAGGTTCACTAAACATGTTTAGAAGCAAAACGCGCAGAAAAAAAGTGTTTAGAAGTTAAATCAAGGATTTCAAATTCTTACTTTTGAAGAAACTTCAGTTTCAAGTTACCAAGTTCAAAACAATGGCATTTTCAACTCAATGGGTCTTATGGCATGATTCTTGAAGCTTTAGAAAGATGAGGTTACAAGCTTTGAAATGGGAAAAGAATGGAATCAAATGGATGTTTGAGCTGAAAGTTGCAATGAGTCAAAGTTGGGAAAAAGAAGTTGGCTTTCCATACTAAGAAATATTTCAAGTTTTCTTTCAAAAGTGACCTATAATGTTTTGCATCCAAACATGGCCTTACTCTTGGAATTTGCTCTTGACCAAAAAATATGGCATGAAATAGACCTCTTGAATGACATTTTGAGACTTGAACCATTCAAAATCTCCAAAAATTTAGAGAGTTATGAATTTTTGAAATTGGCAAAAAATCATGAAATGACCTATAATCTTTTGTATCCCTAGGGCATCTTCCATCCATTTTCTCACTTTGCATATAAAAGAAGGAATAAATTTCACATCCTCAAGATCATTTTGGAAAAGGAGTGGGCTCAAGGTGATAAAAATTGACCAAGTTATTGTCATTTAAGTCACACATGGGAAATTGGGGGTTCATCTGGAGGACTTGTAATCTTTCTTCATCGTCAAGTTTCTTCCACATGAAAACTCATTGAAAAGTTTGAAGTGATTTGTTAATAACCCTTTGAAGAGAAGGATGTTTTTGGAATCACTTAAAAATACCAAAAGATGAGCAATATATACTTCTTTAAAGTTCAAAACCCTAGCTCCTAGATCAAGAAAATGCTTTGAGGAACTTTGACAATTTTGAACAACCTTCTTGTACCAACACTTTTGCTTTATAGATATAAGTTGTTGAGGATGATAATGAGAACTCATAGAAATCAAAACCACTTCCATATCTTGATAAATGAGAGAAATATGCACTTGTGACCAATGGGAACAAGGCCTTGTCCAACCAAGAGAACTTCTTCAATCAACCCCTTGTACTTTTGAATCAATCTTGATAACTTTGAAATGTGGTAAACCAAAATAAACCTTGACATGCCATTTCTTCCAAAATAAATTCAATGGTGAGGTTTGAATTTCTCAAGCTTTATTGACTAGGGCATGGAAATAAACTCATAAACCCATGTATCAACTTGCTAAGCCACATTGCCTTTACCTACATTATTAACAAATAAAACAAACAAACATTGCATATTATAAATTAAAAGGAAAGTCAAAACAAAACATGCATGATCACAAAAGAAAAACAAGTCAAGGTGCTTGATGATTCCTCAACGAGCAAAGGAATAGGGAGGAGAACCAAAAGCCCTAATGTGATCTTGTTGTGATCGAATTAATAGGGCATGATGAAGGGATCTTAGGGGGAAAATTGGGGTACAACAAACATGCCTTTTATTGTCTAAAGTGTTTTTATTGCTTTTTGATTCTTGACAAAAAAGGGGGAGAACGTAAGATATTTCAAATATAACAGTATCGAGACTCAGTCTCAAACATTTTGATTATCATAACTTCAATTGTTTTTTTTCCTGAAAGCAAAACAGGAACAAACTCTATTGAGGACAGAAGTGGACGCATCAAAAATCTTTTTCTCCAAAACTCTGATCAAAACAATCTTCAGGGAAGTATTTCTTCTCTATCTGAGTATCCAACTCAGGGGAAGACTTTAAATGCTTTATGTTCTCTAAGTTTCTATCAAAATATCTAAGTTTTTGTCATCATCAAAAAGGGGGAGATTGTTAGAACATAGTTTGATTCAATAACCCTGGTAAGAGTTGTGATGATAACAAACACTCAAAGAACAATTATGCTCCCTAAATAAGTATTTTGTTTTGCAGATAAGTTCTGATGGAAGAAGCACAGAAGATGAGTTAGATCATTGTTTAAACTCTAATTCAACACATCTTATATAAAAAGCAATCTACATAACACGCTTATATAGATAAGTTCTCAAGCTACAACTTCTGAGTGCACTAAACGCTACGAACAGGAACTCCGTTATTCTGATTCATATAGTTCTGGAAAGAAGTAAAGGAGTCTCAACGGTAAAATTTATCTTCTGAAGTGTTTTGAAGCAAGCATGTCCTAAAGCGTTACATTTCATTAATGGCTATTCAAAAGTAACGGCTGAAAGAGGACAAGAATCTCTATGTTTGGAAGATCTTTAATTACTATTTATCAACATTCCAAAAGCTCCTCACATGTGTTGCCTATAAATACAAAACTTGAAAGAGAAATCATTACGATTTTGATGAGCACTACAAAAGAGATATTTTCATCACCATCTTTTTACAAAAATTCATTTGTGTAAAACATCACTGATGTGATACTGTTTTGTTAGAAAACACATATTATACACGCTTTAAAATATTGTATTATGTAATACCTTGAGAAAAACCGGGTTATGGTTTAAACTCAAGAAGACGTTGACTGTTGTCATCATATCTGTGTAATCAAGTTTGATTAATGGATTAAGACCTCGTTTAGAGAGGCGAAATCACCTTGGTGGATGGACTGGAGTAGTTTGAGTTCAAATGAACCAGGATAACCAACATGTATTTTACTTTAAGTTTTAAAAAACTCAATTCAACCCCCCTTCTTGTGTTTTTCCATTTTTCATTATATTCTTTCCTTCTGCACTTTAGAGGATTTTGCAAGCATGAGTTTAGAAGTGGGAACATAGCATAAGGTCTTCAGAACTTCAAGTATTCAGAACTACGTCATCAGAGTCATCAAAAATGGTTTCTTCAGAGTCTTCAACATTTGGTCATGAGAAACCGATGTAGGGAGCCTTGGATTAGAAGAGATTTAAGTCTTAAGAGTCTTAAGAGTTGCGTGTTTAGAGTCTTCAACACTTGGTCTTGAGAATCTGTTGTAGATAACCTTGGACCTTTAGAACTTAAATTCTTTGGAATCTTCATACCTTCCGTCTTTAGAATTTTTAGCACTAGGTTTTTTAAGAATCATTGTCTTTAGAAACTTGTTATTAGAAACATAAAGTCTTCAGCATCTAGACTTCTATTAGAAACATTGTATTCAGATCTTTTAACTTTAGCTTCTTTGAAACAAGTCGTATTTTAGAAACTAAGTTTATAGATCTGGACTTCAGTAGAAACTTTGTATTCAGATATTCTAGCTTTGTTTCTTTGAAACAAGTTGTCTTTTAGAAACTAAGTTTTTAGCATCTGGACTTCAGTAGAAACTTTGTCTTCATATCTTCTAACTTTGTTTATTTGGAACACACTGTCTTATGAAACACGAGTCTTCAGCATATGGACTTAAGTAGGAACTTTTGTCTTTAAATCTTTTGACTGGTTTCTTTAGACAAACACCAAAGCTTACACTCCAGAGCCTTATGGAGTATCTTGCTACTGTTCAATAAAACTTGTGTAGAAAAGAGGAGAAACTAATTATCTTCTAATGTCTTAGCCATGCCATCCATGAGAAGTAGAATACTTATTATTGTTCAACACAAATTGTGTAGCGCAGAAGTAGAAATAACTCTCTTCTAATGTCTTGGCCACACCAACCATTAGAAGCAGAATCTGTTTGTTAAGTACTCAACAATAATAAAAATTAGTACAGCAAACTTGTTCATACAAATATACTCATTTGTTATCATCAAAACTCATAGATATTATTGCATAACCAAATCTTGTTCTTACAATCTCCCCCTTTTTGATGAGGACAAAACTATGTATTTTGATGACACAATTTTGTACATAATCATAATCAGTGAAATAAGAAGGTTAAGGAATACTTATCCTTCAGATGAGAAACTCCCCCTGAGTCACAGACTGGGTGAGGATCAGATATTCTGAGTGTGAACTTTCTGGGTGAACTCCCTCTGGTTGCAATAGCTCAGATATTGAATCCTTAGAAGTCTTGTCTCAGATGAGAATAGAATCAATTGAGATTTTGAAATCATCAGAGCTTCTTCTTATTTAATCTTCTATCTAAATTTTTCAGAGAGTCTTAAACTTCTGATTTGCTTAGTTCTATTGGGAGGCATCTGCTTCTGCTTTTGATTCTTCTGAATATTATGATATCAAAATCAAGATAAATTTAACTTTCAGAAAGTTAGAAACTTCTGAACAGTATTGGGTCTATCTGATTCTTGAACATATGTTCACAAAGTGTACATCTTTGATTATATGAACAATCAGTTCTTAAGAACTTTAATAGAGTTCTTTCATTTTGACCTGTCTTAGAATGCCTAGTGAACTTGTTTAGAGTTCCTCGGTTAATCATCAAACAAACAAACAAGCGTTAGTGGTAAATGCACATTTTATATCATTTTATTATTATGATAACTTTTTGCATTTCTTTTAAGGTTCATCAAAATTATTATACTTCTCCCCCTTTTTGACATCATCAAAAAGATAATTATTCATGAAAAACATTAAAAGTTAAGAGAAGTAACAATAAGTGCTAATAAAAAAGAGTTGAATAAATGATAGAACTAAACAAATTACAAAATAAAATCCTATGGGAACCACTGATCATCAAACATCTCACACTCCTCTTGATGCAGAGCATCACTAGGACCATCAAGAATCCTTCTAAGGATTCTCACAATGTCATTTTGAACAAAAACTTCTGACAGGAGTCTTCCATAAGGAGTAAAGGTTTTGTTTAAATTTTTAGAAGAAGTGATAGACCTTTTAAGATGATTGAGGATCCCTTGAGGAAGGTTGATTGGAATAATGTTGATCAGACAAAAAATTAGAGTCTTATCCTCCTTGTTTAGGACATTTTTGTTAGTTTCGTAACGACAAATATTTGCCAGGATAAAGCGAAACCAATCTTTGGCAAAAGGCTTAAGACTCTCAAGATTAGTAGAGTCAAACTCAGAGGATTCATTTAAGATGGAACTAATTTGACCATCAGGGATGCTATCGAGAGAGACATGATCAGTCGTGATACCCACCTGAGGAGAAACAAATATTTCAGCAATGCATTCAGCAGTGAAGAAAAATCCTCGCCATAGACGTTTGAACAAATTGCGGTACCACTGCGATTGATGGAAGCATTTTTCCAGAAAATATTTACAATATTTTGATAAATGGGTCCTTTTAGTAAAGAGAGATAGCGATTCCAGTTTTGAGCATGAATTCTGATATGGAATTTCAGACTCACACCGAAGAGTCTTGGATGTATTTCAATGATAACTTCCAAGCGATCATTACTTTCATGAGAAGTTGTTGAAGTCATGATGAAAAAGAGAGAGAATGAAGTAAAAGGCAATTGTTACCAATTGTTAGAGATTACTTGTTAGGAGAGGTGGAGGGTATACATGATGTATAAAATGAAACGAGAAGATGTGACTTGATAAGAGAAATGATTTTCCTTATGTAAGGTAATCAATCTTGGGAGACTCAATAATAAATGACTGAGGAAGGTCAGAAGAGCAGCTATAACTCCTAAGATTCGATAAAAGAGAGAAACGAGTGAGAATTGATATCTTTGAATTAGGTTGTGAGTATCTAGAGTAGACTAGGACACATAGATGTATGGGAAAGGGAAAAAGAATAGTTAATTTCATTTATGAGGGCATACCAAATTGTTTATAACTTTAAATAACTATCTTCTAACATGTGAATAAAGTAACTGGCAACCATCAGGGACCTAAAACCTAACCTATGCTCTGGAGACACACGCGTGATTGTTTTATTTCAGATTTTGATGAATTTGTAATTCCTAAATATTAAGAAAATAACAGTGGTATTGTCACAGAAGATAAGAATGTTACTCTCATAAATCTGATAATCTTCTAGCTGATTCTTCATCCATAGCATCTGAGTACTGCATAGTGCTGCTGATATGTACTCTACTTCTGCTGTTGAAAGAGCAATTGTTGATTGCCTCTTGCTTGACCATGAGATTAGATTCTTGCCTAGAAACTGATAGTTTCAAGAAGTACTCTTCTTATCTTGCCGATCTCCAGCCTAGTCTGCATCACAGAAACCAGAAAGAGAATACTATGATGTTTTCTCATACATCAAGCCAAGGTTAGGGGTTCCTTCTAGATACATTAGGATCCTCTTAACAGTAGTTAAATGAGATTCCCTAGGATTAGACTGGAATCTAGCGCAAAGATGGACACTGAATAAAATAGCTGGTCTAGATGCAGTCAAATGCAGAAGAGAGCATATCATATCACGAAAAAGCTTCTGACATACCTTTCCACTTACCTCTTCTTTCCCCAGAATACATGTTGGATGCATTAGAGTCTTTGCTACAATTTATTGTGTCATGTTAAATTTCTTCAGAACTTCTTTGGTGTACTTACTTTGATGAATGTAAGTAGCCTTTGGTTTTTGATCAATCTGAATACCTAGAAAGAACTCCAATTCCCCAATCATGCTCATTTCAAATTCAGTCTGCATTAACTCAGAGAATTCCTCGCAGAGGGATGGATTAGAAGAACCAAAAATAATATCATCAACATAAATTTGAATAATTAGAATATCATTTTTGAATGTTTTGTAGAAGAGTATAATGTTAACCTTTCTTGTGGTAAACTTATTTTCTAAAAGAAAATTGCTCAATCTGTCATACCAAGTTCTAGGAACTTCTTTCAAGCCGTAAAGAGATTTCTTTAATTTAAAAATAAAGTCTCATTTCTCAGAGTTTTCAAATCCATGAGGCTTTTTGACATTCACTTCTTCTGAAATATAACCATGCAAAAATGCATTCTTAACATCCATCTGATAAAGGATGATGTTATGATTTACAGAAAAAGAAACTAATAACCTAATAGCTTCTAACCTTGCGACTGGTCAAAGGTTTATATATATTCTATTCCTTCTTGTTGACTATAACCTTGTGCAACCAGTCGTGCTTTGTTTCTGACAACTTCACCCTTCTCATTGAGCTTGTTTGTGAATACCCATCTGGTTCCAATGACGTGGACACCTTTAGGTTTTTGAACAAGATCCCATACATCATTCTTTGAGAATTGGTTCAGTTCTTCTTCCATTAGCCATAATCCAATCCTTATATAGAATGGATTCCTCAATATATGTAGGTTTTATTAAAGAAACTAAACCCAGAAGCACTTCATCAGAAGGTTTGAGTGCTGATCTTGTTCTGACTGAAGCATATTTACTTCCAAGAATGAGATCTTCAGGATGAGAGGATGTGATTTTGTTCTTCCTTGGTTAAGGTTGATTAGAAGGACTATTAATAACATCAGAAGAAGGATCTTCTGATTCTTTATCTTCTTGAATCTTCTCCTTTGGTTCAGTGAATGTTATAGTCACATATGCAAGCTTTTCACACATATTTGACTTTTCATAGTCAAGCTTATCATCAAATCTGACATGGATTGATTCCTCCACAATTTTTGATTATGTGTTATAGATTCTGAAGCCTTTAGAGTGTTCAGAGTATCCTAATAGCAGATACTTCCGTGCCTTGGAATCAAACTTACCCAGATTCTCTTTAGTGTTTAACATATAACAAGTACATCCAAATGGATGGAAATAGGAAATGTTGGGCTTTCTATTCTTCCATAATTCATAATGAGACTTACTTAAAATAGGTCTGATGGAGATTCTATTTTGAGTATAACACATTGTATTCACTGCTTCTTCCCAGAGTGATTTTCCATATGAGAACTAGGATCAGTTTTCTCTTCAGATGATTTCTTCATTCTTCTGTTTAGAATCAGACGTCTGACTTCTTGAGAATAATCCTCAGAGTATAGATATTCTGATCCTATATTATCAGAACATCCATCTGTTTGTCAAACTTCCTTTGAACAAAGGCTTATTTCAGAAGGTCAATATTTCATGAACTTCTAAGAAGCTACGTGCTCGAGAGAATTAACTATCATTTCCTAACGTCTTCTGAATTTTTTTTATTCCTTGATCAAATTGCAAACTCTGTTTTAATACAAATATCATCAAATTTTGAATGACAATCTTGTTCTTGCAATGCTGAGCTAACTTGTTTAGAGTTATTCTTTGATCATACTTCTGATGAGTCAATGAGTGTTCTTTCCTCAACAGTGTCTGGTCTTCTGCAAATCCTTTTTCGATAGAATCAATGATTTGATCTTCTGCATAAGATATTCTGCCTGCTTGAATAGATGACTTTATCATGAGGTTCTTTTGTATCATAAGACAATAGTCTTTCTTCTTTTGAAAATATTCCTAATGAGGTCTTAAGAGAAAGTCAAGGGTGGACTAATCCGTTTCTTGAAAACATCTCATACTCTCAAGGAACTTGATCAAAATCATTCAATAGATATAACTTCTTATCTGATAAATATTTTCTTGTTAGCTTGTTCTTCAATTTTCTATTTTTAGACAGTAATTGAAAATGGAATAACTATCACCTTAGAGTATTCCTTCACATAGCATCTGGATCTTTATTTGACATTGTTAGGTGTTTGATATCCATCAATAACATAACCAAGCTCTGATACCAATTGAAGGTGGGAAGAAAACACAAGAAAAGGGGGGGGGGTGAATTGGGTTTTCCTTTCTTGAATAACTTTTGCTTTTAGGCATTCTTCATTGAACAATGCTTCTGAGTGTTACTTCTAAGTAATGCTTCCAATTAAGTGAAGAAAACATAAACTCCAAAGCATAAGCAAAAGTAAAGAACACACGACATATCCTGGTTCACTAGAGAAACCCGTAAGCTAGTCCACTCTACCCTTCTAAGGTGATTTCTCCTTGAACTCAAGGACTTAATCCACTATAACCAATCTGATTACAATCACACATGCAACCGTCAGTGACTAACATCCAATGGCACGTTCAGTGATCCAGACTGGATATAACATTCATTGACCCAATAGAATCCGATCCCTCATAATCTCCTACCAGGATTTCCTTCTAATGATATCCATCAGTGATATCAATAGGCTGACCTTCACCCAGTCCCCTTTGAGATATGACTTCCATTGACACAGTAGAATCTACTACCAGGATTTCATCTATTATGACCGCAACCAAAGTCTTCTTAATTCTTCTGATCTTCACTTGATTACTTGAGGAACCATCTAATTCTAAACAAAATTGTTTTTCTGGAGATTACATGAGTGCTTCTTATCAAGTAGATTACTCCTAATTTAAGTACATATTATTTGACACAATTCTGAGTATCAACTTTTATGTACAAACAATTTACATGAAGATCTTAAGAGATAATCGAATCTGAACAAAAACTCTTGTGTTTTACAAATTTCTACAAATATGAATATAATCTAAGTTAAGTGTAGCATCTTGTAGTCTTCTTGTCTTCATCTTCATCGTTGGTAAAGCTATGAGAAACAACTCCTTGCTTCTTCATGATTTTGTCAAGATGTATATGATTGATGATTTGAATGACATCTTATAGAATTCTTCATCTTCATCTTCTTTCTTCATTAAGCAAGATATGAGCAACAACTCCTTGATTTTTCATAATTCTGCCAAGATGTATATGATTGGTAGTTTAAATAACAACTTTTAAAATTCCTGTCTTTATCTTATTTGGTCAGCTTCGACATGTTCAGCATAATTGTTGTTCTTGTTGTTGTTATAGTGGTTGATAGATTTTTAGTTGTGTTCCACTAATGACAAATTTCATTTTAACATTGAACACCAATAACACGCGACTTTTTCAAATATATTTATATATATGATTCTTTTCATATATAGCCAAGCATAGTAGAGTCATTGGCTATTTGAAAAAAAGTCGTTACAAATAAGACTGCTACGTCCTTTTCTCTTCCACAACTCAAGTTAGTGGAGAGGTAGTGGAATAAAGCTTTTTCGTACTATGTACTATTGTACCATGTTACCGTTATACTCTTTCCTTCTGCACTTAAGAGGCTTCTACGAGCATGCGTTTAAAAGCAGGAACATAACATAAGGTCTTCAGAACTTTTAGTCTTCAGAACTGCGTCTTCAGAGTCCTCAGCACTTGGTCGTGAGAACCAGTTGTAGAGAGCCTTGGATCAGAAGAGCTTCAAGTCTTCAGAGTCTTAAGAGATATATCTTTAGAGTCTTCAACACTTAGTCTTGAGAACCCATTGTAGATAACCTTGGACCTTTAGAACTTCAAGTCTTTGGAATCTTTAGACCTTCCGTCTTTAGAATCTTTAGCACTTGGTTCTTTAAGAATATTTGTCTTTAGAACCTTGTTATTAGAAACACAAAGTCTTCAGCATCTGGACTTCAGTTAGGAACATTGTCTTCAGATCTTTTAACTTTGTCTTCTTTGAAAGAAGTTTTCTTTTAGAAACTAAGTTTTTAGCATCTGGACTTCAGTAGAAACTTTGTCTTCAGATCTTCTAACTTGGTTTCTTTGAAACAAGTTGTCTTTTAGAAACTAAGTTTTTAGCATCTAGAATTCAGTAGAAACTTGGTCTTCAGATCTTCTAACTTTGTTTCTTTGGAACACACTGTCTTTAGAAACATGAGTCTTCAGCATCTGTACTTAAGTGGCAACTTCTGTCTTCATATCTTCTGACTTTTTTACTTTGGAACCCATTGTCTTCTGAAACATGAGTCTTCGGCATTTGGACTTAAGTAGCAACTTTTGTTTTAAGATCTTTTGACTGGTTTCTTTAGACAAACACCATAGCTTACACTTCATAGCCTTCTGGAGTATCTTACTACTGTTCAACAGAACTTGTGTAGCACAGAGTTGGAACTAATTATCTTCTAATGTCTTGGCCACACCTTCCATCAGAAGCAAAGTACTTGCTACTATTCAACAGAACTTGTGTAGTGCAGAAGCGAAAATAATTCTCTTCTAATGTCTTGGCCACACCATCCATCAGAAGCATAACCTGTTTGTTAAGTACTCAACAATAATAAACGTTATTACGACAAAATTGTTCACACAAATATACTCATTTGTCATCATAAAAACTCAGATAATATTGCAAGAACCAAATCTTGTTCTTACAATCTCCCCCTTTTTGATGATGACAAAACTATGTATTTTGATGACACAATTTTGTACATAATAATAATAAGTGAAATAAGAAGGTTAAGGAATAATTATCCTTCAAATGAGAAACCCCCCCTGAGTCACAGACTGTGTGAGGATCAGATATCCTGAGTGTGAACCTTCTGGGTGAACTCCCCCTGGTTGCAATAGCTCAAATATTGAATCCTTAGAAGTCTTGATTCAGATGAGAATAAAATTAATTGAGATTTTGAAATCATCAAAGCTTCTTATTATTTAATATTCTATTCATATTTTTCAGAGAGTATTCAACTTGTGATTTGCTCAGTTCTACTGGGAGGCATTTGCTTTTGCATTTGATTCTTTTGAACATTATGATACCAAAATCAAGATAACTTTAACTTTCAGAAATTTAGCAACTTCTGAACAGTATTGGGTTTATCTGATTCTTTAACATATGTTCACAAAGTGTACATATTTGATTATATGAATAATCTGTTCTTAAGAACTTTAACAAAGTTCTTTCATTTTGACCTGTCTTAGAATGCCTAGTGAACTTGTTCACAATTCCTCGGTTAATCATCAAACAAACAAACAAGCGTTAGTGCTAAATGCATATTTTATATCATTTTATTATTATGATAACATTTTGAATTTCTTTTAAGGTTCATCAAAATTATTATACTTCTCCCCCCTTTTTTACATCATCAAAAAGTTGATTATTCATGAAAAAAAATAAAATTAACAAAAGTAACAATAAGTGCTAATCACAAAGAGTTGCATTGATGATACAATTAAAAAAATTACAAAATGAAATCCTATGGGAACCACTGATCATCAAACGTCTTGCACTCCTCTTTATGCAGAGCATCACTAGGACCATCAGAAATCATTCTAAGAATTTTCACTCTTCTTTCTGTGAGGCGATATCTGATGCGACGACCTTTCATCTTCGGTGAAGCTCCATTGAGATAGAATGAGAGAGACGAGAGCGTAAAGGGATGAGAGAGAGAGAGAGACAATGTAGTCATTTTTTAAATATTTCTGATTAAGCTTCTCTTTTTATAATTAGTTTTTCTATTAGAATCTCTAATCTGGCGGTGACCCTTGTCACCACCCTTACGACCTTTATGTGATTCTGTGCAGGTGTTTCATCGCTACCCACCATGTTCCTTCACGTTTTGTCGTTGGATCATCATTGCATCATCATCCTTCACAATCTGACGCCTAGATCTGATGACCATCCTAAGCTTCCTAGGGGTGACACGCCAGATCACACGGACCTCATCCAGATCCTATGCGCGATGCCTCAATGCTTACCATGCACCCTAGTACTTTCTCATTATCATATTTTCACATATCTGATCTAACGCTCAGAAATGCGCGTCCACCATAAACCTCCCAGAAGGAGACGCACATGATCACGTGCAGCTTCCTTGGACTTGGACTGCTCTCATCTTGGGCTTTGGCAAATCCTGCTATCTAGCACCCCCAATTGCTGATTTCAAGCCCAATTCTTCCTTTTTCTTTATATATATTTTTTGTATTGCTTTGTTTATTTATTTTTTCTTATTAAATCAAAAATAAAAAAAAATACTTTTGTATTAAATAATTAATTAGATTGAAAAATATGATTTCATATAATTAATTATTTTGTTAATTAATTTTATCAATTAGAATGATTCAATTTAATTAGTTATTTAATTATTTTCGATTGGGTTGTATTATTTGTTTATTTAGACTTTTAATCGTGTTGTCGATTCAATACATACCCATTCATAATCGTGTACCCCCATTCCCATATGGTTTGTAATAGCTTAGAAATTTATTTCTTTGTATATTTTAATTTTTGCTCAATTATGCATGTATCATGCAATTAAAACACATGGCTTCCTCTTGGGCTAATCAGCAATGAAAAGGTATCCACCTACAAATGCACACTTCACACATTTATAGTTTGGTCCTGGGCTTTTCTATAACAACAATTATTCGATCGATTGTTCCAATTGGTCGTTTATAATACTAGCACCACACTAGTCCCACTTTCTAGGAGCATGCATATTGCCACCTTGTATGTGTTCTTGATTTTTATCTTATGCATTGAAGAAACTCTCTTCTCTCCCCTTGGTCCACATACCAAACATTTTCTTAAAAGGGTCTCATAGTTGAGTTTGGGCATGACCATTCACACGAGATTAATCGAGTTTTTCCCTTGGTTAATCATAACCCGAATCAATCACTTTGGTCCGTATACCAAGTCCTCCATGCAAAAATGGTCTCATGGTTGAGGGTAAGAGCACCTGCTCTCACGAGATTAATCAAGTATAGCCCTTGGTTAATCATAACCCGATTCAACTCCCATACACCAAGCATTACATTTATCTTATAGATACTTTTGCCATGGTTTTGCAATCGATTATTGATGCAACCCGGGTATAACTAATTATTGGTTGATGGAGGAAGCTCAAGGAGGTGTTAAGTAGAATTTTCTTATCTCGTGCGCATTGAAGAGGAAACGGACCTTATCTGTTAGGTATCATCATACCTCTTTATATTTATCATTCTTGTATATTTATGCATGATTAAAATTCTTACCTTTGTAAGCATGTTTTGATTATTTAATTGTTACCTTTCCTCCTACTTGACTACTTGCTTAGGTGTCTACCTATGTTCATGATATTTCTTCCTTACTTGCTTATCTAAGCATATTTTCTTTAGGTATATTATCTAATTACCTTATATATTGAGTAAGTCTCTACTTCTCATGTACGATGCGTGATTGTCTAATCACCATCTCCTATCTTTTATCCTACTTTGATTCTTAATATCATTGTTAGGTGTAATGTTTTACCATCTCTTTTCTTATCTTACTTCGATTCTTGATATCATTGTTAGGTGAGGATGTTTTGTCATCTTCTCTTCTTCTTCTTTAAGATATGATGTTTTATCATCCTAACATGTGTGTGCTCGATGTCTTGTCTTCTCTGTGTTGATGTATTATCATCTATGGTGTGATATTTTTCCATCTTCTCTCTTATTGGTTTAGGTTTCTACCTACGTGTTTGTGCTTGATGTTTTATCATCCTATTTCTTAATGTTTTGTCATCTCATTCTTTGTATGATATTTTATCATCTCATATTTGCATGATGTATTTCCATCCTTGTTAGATGTTTTGTCATCTATACTTAATACATGTTTCTTGATGTTTTGGCATCCTTGTTAGATGTTTTTCCATCTACACTTGATACATTCTTCTTGATGTCTTGTCATCTTTGTGTATGATATTCTGTTATCCCTCTCCATTCTTTATTATATTCTCCTCTTGTATGCTCCCTATAGGATATTCAGTTCACTCTTCTCTAAGTTTGAACTAAATAGACATTAGGATCTTTATCCAAGCATGACAACACTAGGTAAATGTTTCCCTTTTTTATCCTCAACTATAGGATAAACAATGCATGGAAAATTTAGGGCTATTTTATTTGTCTCCACTTATACTTTTCTTTCTCTTTTGCATCTCATTACGACTAAATCTCTTTCTTTTTTGAATTTCTCAAAACACTTAATAATAATGATGCGAGCCATGTGTCATGAGCCTTACATGAGTCCTTTGGGTACGAGACGCCTGGCTCGACCATCCAAAGTCTCATGTCATAGACTTTAATGTGGTTCAAATCACAAAATCCCTTTCAAGGTAAAAACATAAACCAATGCAAATATTTTTGTCTTCAGACTTTTTTTCTTTCAAAACCTTTTTCAAAAAGGCATGCTTCACTAGCATCTTCTGTAAAAAAACACATAACAAACAGAAAATTTTGAGCTGAAATACGGCGCCCTGATTTCTTAAAAGGGATACGTAGGCATCTGGTCACGGGGCTCAACCGAGAGAACTTTATAATCTTTCTTTCTTTTCCCTATGTTTTCTATTTTGCATGCATTCCCTCTTAGCATCTTTTCTTTTTAGCATTAAGCTTTAGACATATATTAGACACACCCTTAGACTAGAACAATCATAAGTGGATCCTGTGGAGTACCATAGACGCGTGGGGCGCTAATACCTTCCCCTTGCGTAACCGACTTCCTTATCTGATCTCTATGATCTTAAGGCCGTGATTTCACCCTGTGATACGGTGGGAGAACTGACTTGAAGGTTTTGCGTTTGATCGCAAATGTTGCGGTTAGCAAGAGTCGCCACCGACTTTTCTTTTATCCAAAAGGAAAGTTGAAAAAGCAAAGGAAAGACCTTTGAGATTATTTCTTGAGTTCGGGGGGTAGATTATGAAAAGGGAAGGTATTAGAACCCTTTTCATCCATGGTTTTCCATGGACTCTTAGTTACTTTCTAGATTAATTGCTTTTGTTTGAAATTGTGTTTTGTGTGGTTTTTTGAAAGTATTTTGTAAAGAGGCCATTGTTTAGGCAATCTTTGTATTGATTCTCGTTTGTAAGAATGTATACAAAGATGTTTGATCTTTTGAAAATGTTTTCAAATTTATAAGAGGTTTTGAAAGTGTAAGTGTTTATTTTGAAACTATCAAGGATGTTTTGAAATTGAGCAAGTAATTAGGAGCATTCTACCTACTCAAAAGTCTTTCTTGTTTACTTTCTTTTCCTTTGACATTGTTATCTTACCATTGATTTGGTAAGTAACCCTATCTTTAGATGTAAACGGGACGGGCGTGGG
Organism: Vicia faba; assembly: GCA_948472305.1. Lineage (NCBI taxonomy): Eukaryota > Viridiplantae > Streptophyta > Magnoliopsida > Fabales > Fabaceae > Vicia > Vicia faba. Next base: position 753,846,293 of record OX451736.1, on the reverse strand, counting down.
TCATCGTGTAACCATGATTAGCAATGTTGCAAGGTATCTTAGCATTCTCTTTTAGGGACTAAGATCTTTTGAAAGGCAACTTAGATAGCGTCATCGAGGGACTATGATCTTATACTTTGCTTGTTTTTTCTAAGATACCTCACATGCTAATATGGCCATTTTGTAAAGGCAACCAAGTGGATTTACCCTAGGGGTGCTTGTGTACAAATGTATTATTTTTCATGCTTGATTTTGTCTTTGATTAGGTTTTTCTATTTGATTGTTTTTAGTCTTTCCATACAAACCCTAATTACTAGCATTTGTATATAAAGCGATAAATTGCGGAATTTAAAGTTACTACGCTATTAAAATACTTGTGGGAGGGGGTGTACAAATTATAAATAGGGATTGCAAGAATTTAAAGCCTAATCATCTATTACAACCATATTGAATTTATACAAGAATTGAAATAAATAATGTACAAGATGAATAAATATGCAAGAATATAAATGGATATTTGTTTGAATTTTGTAGAGAACAGGGATTTTTGTTTTAACCTAATTAAATAAAATAAAATAATTAATTAAAGGTAATACCTAAATTTATTATGAAAAAGAAATTTAATAAAAATCCTAGTCTAAAAAATTAATTAAAAGAAAATAAGTTTATAAGAAGAATATTTTTGGTGTTTTTTATCTTAAAAAATAATTTATAGTATTATAAAATATTTTTGGTTTTTTTATATTTTAAAATAATATATTCAAATGGTGTAAAACAAAATAACTAAAACCTATTTTTAATTAAATTTACAAAGATAATTAGTAAAATAAATAAAGTATTGATTAAATAAAGTAATTTTTGTAAGAAAAAAAAAACTATGTCAAAACATAAATCTACTATTTTTATATATTTTTATGATTTTTTAATATTAGAAAAATATTTAAGAAAACAAATAAATAAAAAATAAGAAAAAGAAAATAAAACTGGGCCAGGGGTGTGTAAATGAAACAAGGGGGTTAGCAAGTAAAAACAAAAACAACAAGGCCCAAGGAGGCCCAGCGCCTGCCAAAAAAAGAAATCAGAATGCAAAACAATGTAAAAAAAATCAAAAGGGTACCACTGGGGCTCGAACCCAAGTCCCTCTGGTTACAGGCGCGCGCTTCGACCACTGGGGTGGCTATATATCCGTTTATATAAATCAAAGCATAAATATATATGGCTAGCACGTTCCTGAGGCCAACTTCATCTTCAACCTCACGCCCAGCCAGAACCTCTGTAAATTGTTCAAATCTCAACAAAAATGAAAACTGTAAACATAAAACTTGAAGCAAATTTCCTCACGGTTTCAGAAATGTAAAGCATTAAAACTATAGATCAAAGAAAAACATGAATTTCATTGGCCCTAATCTAAACCCTAAAAATCTCAGAAACTTCAATCTTAAAATTCTCTAAGCTCAAGAAAAATTAATGGAAACTATGGAAATGGTTAGCTTTAGGGAAATGATATCTACATGTTTTATTCACAAATAAATCATTGATAATGCCTGTATGAAAAGTTCCAAAGTTAGAAAACTTACCTTGCAAGAGGGTATCAGGTTTAGAGTTTGAGAAGCTTTCAGTGAGTTCCAATGATTGGGTTAGCTTCCTCAAGTTCCCAAGAAGCTAATGGGATGCTTAGCTTGATCTGAAAGTACCCGAGGAGTTCAGGAGAAGTCCAAGTGCAAAGCTCTGTTTTTGGAAATTGAGGATGGTTTTAATGGTGTTACAGTTCTCTAACAGGGTGTGGGATGAGTTCTAAATGATGTTTAGAAACTTTAGGAACCAAAAGGCTTGAAAACGCACGAGGGAGATGTGAGTTTCAAACTTTTGGTCAGGTAGGGCAACAATGGAGGTATGTGAAACAATTCTGAGCTCTTGGTGTTTTTAGGGGTCAAGCATGCATGTATTTTGTGGCAAATGGTTTGTGTATGTATAAGAAAAGAGGTTTTAGTGCATTGGAAAGTTAGAAGTACAAGTTACAAACTATTTGCTATGTTACTTGATTTTCAAGAAAAGTGTGAAACCAAGTTTCAATGTGAAGTACAAGCATGGGCTGAGTGATTGTAAGTGTCTAAACCATTTATCTCGTGTTATGAGACATGCATGATCAGAAGAGAACAAGTGCAAGGCTCAAGAACAAGTTTTGTGCAAAAAGTCACTTTATCAAAATGGCAATGTGCACTTTCTTCCGAAAATGAATATAAAGCATGGCCTTGCATTGAATGCTTTAAGTGAGACCTCTAACAGTTGTGCAAGAAATTAATTATGGAGTGCCTAACAAGTTTGAGGCCTGCAAAGTAGATTTTATCCAACATAACTTTGAATTTGAATTTTGTTCATCACAAAATGCCTTGTAATTCAAGTGATAAAACCCTAACTTAATCTCTTCGATTCTCCCTACTAAAAAGTGATCTCAAGGAGTTCTTGGACATTTTGGAAAGCTTTTAATGTGCTCTACAACCCATATTTTAATTGATTTTGAATATTCCCCTTATAACTATATGAAAATGTTCCATGAAGTTGGGTCAAAATCCTGACCAAATTAGGGCAAAAATTTCCCTAAGTGTTTTGTTTCATGACCATGTATTCTTAAAATTATAACTTGAGATCCAAGAAATTTTGGAAGGAGTTGTGTAAATAAAAGTTGTATATTTCATGGAGATCTACAACTTTCATGTTGGAAGTTTCTCTTGAATCATCTTGCATCATGGTGAAAATTTTGCTCAAAGTTGTGAAAAAATAAGAAATTTCTAACACTTAGAAAAATTTCTAAGTTTAGAAATTTTCACTTTTCATAATGAAATTTTGAATTTTTGATTTCTTGATGAATAAGTTTCATATTTTGACATTCTTTGATGAATTGTGATCTTTGGCATTTGATTTTGACCAAAAAGTCAAAGTTTGACTTTTCAGTATACAGTTGATTTTTGATCGGTTGGCTGCAAAATTCATCCGTCAATCCATTAGACTTGCAATGTTTTGAGCCATGTAATTAGGTCAAAAGGAAGCAATTGGACTTTTGAGATCATTCCTTAAACCAATTGATCATTTTCTAGGTCAAAAATCAGAAATTGCCCTTTCCCAATCAAAACCCTAATTTTAACCATTTTGCCCTTTAGAAGATTTGATCAAATTTCTTGAGGAATTATGGTCCAAACTTGATCAAATGATACATATGAGTCTAAAATGTTGACGTGGATAAAAAATATGAAGTTTGACTATAAATTGGCCGCAATTGAATTTTTCCCCAATACAGCTGATTTTTAGGTCAACTGCTCAATTGACTAAGCAAAAGTGTGATCCAAAGCTTGAAACTTGACATGAGTAACCTTGGGGGTCCATAATTATTCATGAAGGTCATATAGGGCATTGGAAGTCCAAAAAATCCTTGTGCAATCTCAAACCCTAATTTTGGTCATTAGTGCTTAAGGAGGTGTCTTGAGCTGATCAACCCTAGTGCAGTCTTGAACCAAAGGAGTTCTTGTGAGTAAATTATTGATAAATGAGAGGGAAAATTTTGGGGTACAACAGTTGCCCCTGTTCAATCTTCTTAAGCCTGAAGAGTTAGATTGGCGAGTTTTGCTATTCGTGACTCGAAGGTGGAAGATGATTGGACACTAGAGTGCCTAGAAATTTGCACTCGAGGGTGTGATGGTTGATGATATAGGGAACGGGCTTAAAGATGCCACTTGGAGAGAAGATGAGAAGTTGCCAGAGATGGGCTTGCAGATGCCATCCAAAATGATTGTTGAACTGCATTTGTAAGCTGAAACTGAATGAGTGTCAGAATAGCGTTCGTATCTGAAGCGTATCTGAGCTGAGTATGAATGAGTATCAGAATGGCGTCCGTGTCTAGAGCGTATCTGAACTGTATATGAAGGTGAGTCTGAATGAGTATTAGAATGGCATCCATGTCTGGAGCGTATCTGAACTGTATCTGAGAATTTGAATCTGAATGAGTATCAGAATGGCATCCGTATCTGGCGCATATCTGAACTGTATCTAAAAGATAATCTGAATGAGTATTAGAATGGCATCTGTTTCTAGAGCGTATCTGAACCGTATCTGAAAGCTGAATCTGAATGAGTATCAAAATGGAATCCGTGTCTGAAGCATAACTAAACTGTAATAAAAGTTGAATCTGAATGAGTATCAGAATGACATCCGTGTCTGGAGCGTATCTAAACTATATCAAAAGTTGAATCTAAAGAACCCGTGCTAGATTGTTTCAGTTGGTCATGTAGATAATTGTCCTGGCTTGTGTTAGGTATCAATCTCTGACCTTTGTAATTTGTTGATGATAGCCATTGATTAACCTTATCCCGAAAAAGGGTAAAACATTAGCCGTATGCAATGTCATGATGTATGAAATGCATGGTACAATGAGATTGTGATATATGCATTCGTGTTATCAATGTTCATGATACATGGATGCGATGTATGTGTATGTGAGCTAATCTGCTGCACTGCTGTTGGATAGGGGGAATAAAATCCCTGAATCCTACTGAGGATATGAAGTGTAAGTCTTCATGTTGTGAAGTTGAAGTGTTGATGAATTTTCGCTTAGAGAAATAAACTCTGTTGTAAGGGAAATGATGTGTGCTGCTTGTAAAAACCTGTTGGGGAATCCTGAGAAATTGGACGACTTCTACTGGGGATTGATAGCTGGAAGTTTGTTCTGCTGGGGATTAAACTGCACATTGCGGAGGACTTTATGGAAATAACTTAGAGAGACTTCCCTATATCTTAAAGCCATCGGTGATTGTCTTTCTATTTTATTCATTTGTAAATGGTAATTACGTTCAAATGCACATGTTCAAAAATAAATCATTGGACGTCTTTGCAAACAAAACACAAGAGTAAAGAAAAACATAGTTTTGCACTTTCAAAGGGATATCTTTGTAATGACTTTGAGTAAGTATTTTTGTATAATGAGACAAACATTCTAGTAAGAGAATTCCGTCGTAAAAAATGAAAATTTGATAGAAAGAAAAGATAGCTATGTGCAATAATCCCATGGGGTTCCCATTATGCTATAGCCTTCGTGTCTTTAAGCGTCTCGTCTATTTGTTGCCTTGTCTGAAGTTGATTGGATTGATCAGAACTACTGAGTTTGCAAGTCGTCTGTAAGGTGATCCAACAAGACATAGTCATACGCTTTTAATTCCCTAACTTTTGCTTGGACCTTCCTTTCAGGTTTTCAGTCCATCGGGATACCCTTTTTTGCCCAAGCTGCCCTTTCGTGTTTTCAACTTGCCGGGTGTACAAATTTTTTTGTTTTATCCCTAATTTTTGCCCGAACCTTTTTGGTTCGCCGGGATGCCCTTGTTTTTCCTAGGTGTGTCAACCTAGCAGGTCTCTTATACATAGTATCTTTTGACTATGTCTGCATTAACGGGGGGAGGTAGGTCGTCACCATCCATGGTGGTCAAGATCATTTCTCCACCAGAGAATATGCTTTTGATTACAAATGGTCCTTCGTATGTAGGAGTCTATTTTCCCCTGGGATCACCTTGTGGTAGTATGATGTGATTGATCACCAAATCCCCGACTTGATACACTTGGCGTCTGACCTTTTTGTTGAAAGCCTTGACCATCCATTTTTGATACATCTGACCATGACAGACAGTAGTAAGCCTTTTCTCTTCAATCAAGTTCAGTTGATCAAGTCGAGTATGGATCCAATCTTATTCATTCAGCCCTGCATCCTTCATGATTCTCAGAGAGGGGATCTGAACCTCAATAGGCAAGACAGCTTCCATGCCATATACCAAAGAGTAGGGTGTTGCCCCGGTTGATGTGCGTGTTGTGGTACGATACCCGTGGAGAGAGAATGGTAGCATCTCATGCCGGTCTTTGTATGTGACTGTCATTTTCTGCATGATCTTTTTGATATTCTTATTTGCGGCTTCGACAGTACCATTCATCTTTGGCCGGTAAGGGGAAGAATTATGGTGCTAGATCTTGAATTGCTCGCACAGGGCGGTGATCATAGTATTCTTTAGATTCGTACCATTGTCTGAGATGATCCACTGCAGGATACCATACCGGCAGATGAGATTTTGTTTAATGAACCAGGCTACAACATTCTTGGTCACGGAAGCGAAAGAGGCTGCCTCAATCCACTTTTTAAAATAGTCAATGGGCACTAAGATGAAGCGGTGCCCATTAGAGGCTGTTGGTTTTATTTCCCAAATCATATCGATGCCCCACATAGAAAAGGGCCAATGAGCCGTCAATACATTCAGAGGAACCGGAGGTACGTGCACCTTGTCAGCATAAATCTGACACTTGTGGCAGGTTTGAGAGTGTTGATAGCAATCTGCTTCCATGGTAGACCAATAATAGCCTGCCCGTAGGATCTTTTTTGCCATCATATGCCCACTGGAATGGGTTCCAAAAGTTCATTCATGTAGATCAGCCATGATCTTTTCCGCCTCAACCTTGTCTACGTAACGGAGTAACACAGAGTCATGGTTGAGTTTGTAGAGAATGCCATTACTAAGGAAGAATTTAGCAGAGAATCTCCTTAAGAACTTCTTATCATTGACTAAAGCTCCTTCCGGATATTCTTGAGCCTCAAGATACCTCTTGACTTCGTGAAACCAAGGTTGGTCCACTACTTCTTCAGTATTAATCTCGTGACAATGAGCTGGTTCATCCATTCGTTCAATGGTGATATGGGGAGCATCGTTATCCCATTTAAGTTTAAACATGGGTGACATTGTGGCTAGTGCGTCTGCTAGCTGATTTTCTTCTCACGGGAAATGCTCGAAGGTAATCTTCTCAAAATGTGGGATCAATGTCAACATATGTTCTTTATAGGGGATAAGGTTAGGGTGTTTAGTGTCCCATTCCCCTTTGATTTGGCTGATGACCAAAGCTGAATCTCCAAATACATTTAAGGATTTGATCCCCAAATCTATTGCAGCTTTGAGACAAAAAATGCACGCTTCGTATTCTGCCATTATTTGTACAATTGAAGAAAATTCTTGCAGTAAAGGGAGTATGAAATCCTTCAGGAGATATGCGTACAACACCAATGCCATTGCCAAGTGTGTTGGATGCTGTGATGCGGTGGGAGAACGGACTTGAGGTTTTGCGTTTGTGTTCGCAAATGTTTCGGTTTAGCAAGAGTCGCCACCGACTTTTATTTTATCCAAAAGGAAAGGTAAAAAAGCACAGGAAAGACCTTTGAGATTGTTTTTGGGTTCGGGGGGTAGATTATGAAAAGGGAAGGTGCTAGCACCCTTTTCATCCATGGTTTTCCATGGGCTATTAGTTACTTGTTTTAGATCACTTGCTTTTGCTTTTCAATTGTTTGAAATGGTGCTTTGTGTGGTTTTGAAAGTATTTTGAAAAGAGGCCTTTGTTTAGGCAACCTTTGTAATGATTCTTGTTTGAATGTATACAAAGGTGTTTGTCTTTTAAAAAATGTTTCAATGTTTTAAAGTTTGTTTGGAAAATGTTTTGAAATTGTGTGGTGTGTTTTTGAAAATAGCAAGGATGGTTTGCAAATTGATCAAGTAACTAGGAGTTGTCTACCCTAATCAAAAGTCTTTCCTACACATTTTTAACCCTTTGACATTGTTTTTTTACTATTTTATTTGGTAAACAACCTTATCTTTGGATGTTAAACGCGACGGGCGTGGGTCATCGTATGACCATGATAGAAATGGTGCCAAGTATCTTAGCAAGTTTTTGAGGGACTAGATCATTTTTGTTTAGGCAACCAAGATAGCGTCATCGAGGGACTATGATCTTTTGTTTTTGTTTTGTTTTGCCAAGATACCTAGCATGCATACCATGGCCATTTTAAGGCAACAAAGTGGATGAAACCCTAGGGGTTCTTGTGTGCAATGTGTATTCATTTTCATGCATTTTTGTCTTGCATTAAGTCATGATATTTGTTTGATTTTGGTCTTTGCATACAAAACCCTAATTTACTAAACATGCATATAAAAGCAATAAATGCATAAAGTAAATCTAGACTATTACACAATATTATGGGAAGGGGGGTACAAGTTTGAATAGGGGGATATTGCTCAAAATAAAACCCTAATTTACTATTACAACCCAATTGAATTTATACAATAAATAAATGAACAATTATTTAAATGTACAATAAAATGTAAATATGCACAAATGTTTTTTGTATTTATTTTATGTATGAAAAATAAATTTATTTAAGTCTTAAAAATAAGAGAAAATAAAATGATTATTTTTGGAAAGGGTGGAACCCTAGTTTTTTGGTTTAAAAGAAAATGTATATTCTTTTGTTATTTATTTCATTTATGCACAAGAAAATAAATAAAAATATATACAAAAATGTAAAAAAATAAAATATGTGAGAAAATAATATTTTATACGTATAATATAATAAAATAAAATATGTAAGTATTTTTATATTATTTACAATTTTTATTTAAGAAAATAAAGTATATTATTATTAATAAACTATTTTTATGTCCAAAAATAATAAAAATAATAAAATAAAATGCAAAAAATTAAGAAAATATTTTTGAGATTTTTCAATGTTTAGAAAAAATAAATAAAGTCAAAAAATATAAAAGAAATAAAAAATATGAAAAATATAACAAATGGGCCAAGGGGGTGCAAATAACACAATGGAGGGTGCAGATAGCCAGACAAGCCAGGCTCAGGCCCATGTTCACTTCATCCCTAACCTTGAGACAGAAAAACGTGCGTTTCTTGCTTCAAACTGTAACTCCTCATTCAGTTGAGTTTGGCTATGGCAATGTAGGAACTTTGAGTGAGGCCTGAAGTTCTTTTGAGCTTGCTTGATGTTCCCTCAACCTTTCCCAATGCTTATCTTGCTTTGAAATGGCCTGAATCTTCTTGTAGAAGTCAACCTGCAAACTCAGAAATTGAAAATAGTGAAGCACGGAACAGGGGTTACAGTTGCTTGAGAAGGGCTTGGACAACTTAGGTGTGATGTATAGAATGTGTCTGAAGTGGTTCAAGACAAAACACACGAGCCAATTTGGTTTTGGAAGTGGTTCTGCAGATGATGGCCCTGTTTTGACAAGAACTTGTGATTTTGTGTTTTAGGGTGTTTGGGAGCTTGGCAAATCGTGTTTCTGGCTTAGTACAATATGCTGAGGTCGTTTGAAATGTTACAAAACTTGGTTTTTATCAGATACAAGAGTTATGTGCTTTTTGCAAGCTTACTTGCTTTTGAAGCAAAAGTTGAGTTGACAAAGACAAAGCCTGTACAGGCTAGCTCATGGCCTGAGGAGAGTTGGTACACTTTTCCTGAAGTTTTTGGATGTTGTTTATATCAAGAGATCAGGTCCAATGCTCAAGATAAACAAAATTGCAAAAAGTATGCTTTATGGAAATGGTATTGCTACCTTTATGCCATTTTTGGAATAAATCAATGTATAATGCTCCAAAGCTCAGAATAATGCCATTGTCCAATATATTTGCATTCAATTTTGGAGTGTAAAAAGGATTAGGGCCTGTAATGCAAGTACAAACATGATTCAAACTGATTTGCAAGTTGTAACATGGTGCAAAATGCCTTGGACAAAAGTGAGATTTTTCCATTTTCATTCCTTCGATTCTCCCTTACCATAAATGATCTTGGAGAGTTATTTGACATTTTGGAAAGCTTGAAAAATGCTCTACAATCCATATTTGAAATGCATTTTGAGATTCCACTTGGAACTAGGTGAAAAGTTTCTATGAAGTTAGGTCAAAAATCTGCCTAAACTAGGGCAAAATTTCACTAAGTTAAAAAGTTTCATGGACCCCTATTCACAAAATCATAACTTGAGATCAAAGAATATTTTGGGAAAACTTTGTGAATCAAAGTTGTAGATTTTGTGTAGTACTAAAACTTTCATGTTGTAAGTTTTCTTTGAATCCAAATGTATCATGGTGAAAAAGTTTGGAAAATTTGGGAAAGAATAAGAAATTTTCATAACTTAGAAAATTTCTAAGTTATGAAAATTTTCAATCTTAAAACCTAATTTCTAAAATTAGGTTTCATGGTGAAAAAGTTTCATGTTTTGACACATCTTAATGAAAAATGACCCTTGGCACTTGATTTTGACCAAAAAGTCAAAGTTTGACTTTTCAGTGTACAGTTGATTTTGGATCAGTTGACTGGAAAATTCATCTGTCAATCCAATGTATTTGAGATATTTTGAACCTTATGATTAGGTCAAGATGATTCCATTGAGTCCTTGAAGTCATACTTGAACCCAATTTGCCATTGGCTAGGTCAAAAATCAGAAATTGCCTTTCTTCAGTCAAAACCCTAATTTTGACCATTTTGCCCTTTTGATGATCTGATCAAATTTCTTGAGGAGTTGTGGTACAAACTTGATCAAATGGTTCATATGAGTCTATAATGTTGATGTGGATAAAAAATTATGAAGTTTTACTGTAAATTGGCCATAATTGACTTTTTTTCCCAATACAACTGATTTTTAAGTCAACTATCCAATTGACTGAGCAAAAATTTGATTCAAGGCTTGAAACTTGGTATGAGAAATCTTATAGGTCCAAAATGAAGTATGAAAGTCACATGAGGCATTGGAAGTCCAAAAATCCTTGTGCAAACTCAAACCTTAATTTCAGGCTATCAATGCAAGGAGATGTCTTGAGCTGAGCAAACCCTAATCTGGTCTTGAGTCTAAGAAGTCTTGTGAGGAGAATCTTCATAAAATGAGAGGGGAAATTTTGGGGTACAACAACTTCCCATGTTCAATCTTCTTGAACCTGAAGAGTTAGATTGGCGAATTTTGCCGTTCGTGACTCGAAGGTAAAAGATGATTGGACACTAGAGTGCCCGTAAATTTGCACCCGTCAAAGTGTAGTTTGAGGAAATGGGCTTAAAGATGCCATTTGGAGATGTGATAGAATCTTGTTGGAGATGGGATTAAAGATGCCATCCAAGGATGTTTGTTGAATTGTATGTTGTAAGTTAGAAGAGTAAGTTTCAGAATGGTGTCCGCGTCTGGAACGTATCTGAACTGTATCTGGAGACTTGTAATGAGAAACAAAATAGCATCCGTGTCTGGAGCGTCTCTAAACTGTATCTGAACTTTGTATTTGAATAAGCAATAGAATAGAATCCGTGTCTGGAGCATCTCTGAGCTATATCTGAGCTTTAAATATGAATAAGCAATAGAATAACATTCGTGTCTGGAGCATCTCTAAGTTGTATCTGAGCTTTGAATCTGAATAAGCAATAGAATAGAATCTGTGACTGGAGCATCTCTAAGCTGTATCCGAATTCTGTATTTGAATAAGCAATAGAATAGCATCCGTGTCTGGAGCATCTCTGAGCTGTATCTGAGCTTTGAATCTAAATAAGCAATAGAATAACATCTGTGTCTGGAGCATCTTTAAGCTGTATCCGAATTCTGTATTTGAATAAGAAATAGAATAGCATCCGTGTCTGGAGCATCTCTGAGCTGCATCTGAGCTTTGAATCTGAATAAGCAATAGAATAGCATCCGTGTCTGGAGCATCTCTAAGCTGTATCCGAATTTTGTATTTGAATAAGCAATAGAATAGCATTCGTGTCTGGAGCATCACTGAGCTGTATCTGAGCTTTGAATATGAATAAGCAATAGAATAGCATTCGTGTCTGGAGCATCTCCTAGTTGTATCTGAGCTCTTTGAATATTTGTTAAAGATAGCTGTTAATTTTATCCTGAAAAGGGTTAAATGTTAGCTGAAACACATAGTTATGTTGCATGAAATGTATGATGCAATAAATGTGTTTTATCAATGTTTATGATATATGGATGTAATGTAAGCGCATGTAAGCTGATTAGCTTTCTTGCTGAGGAAAATAAATCCTTGATAGCTGGAGATAATAAAATCTTTGACTGCTGTCGGGGAAAATAAATCCTTGACCGCTGCTGGAGATTCAAAACCTTTGACAACTTCTATGGGGATGTGAGAATCCTTCACGACTTTCCTAGGGATATAGGGATCCTTCAAGTCTTTGGAGTTGGAATATGATAATCATTCTGTTGTGAAAATAATTCCAAGTGTTGCTTGAGAAACCTGCTTGGAGAATCCTGAGAACTTTGATGACTATGGTTGGGGATTACACAATGGGAATCCTTACTCGCCTGGGGAATGGGGAAAAATCTGACGATCTCTACTGGGGATCAAACAAAGGAAAACCTTGATCTGCTGGAGAATAAGGAAGACTCTGATGGCTTCTGCGGGGAACTAAGAATGAGAATCTTCATTCTATTGAGGAGTAATGAAAACTTTGGTGACTTCATTGGGAAATGAGAGTGAGAATCTTCAATCTGCAGGGGAGTAAGAATTCTGACAAATTCATGCTAGGGAATCAAGAATGAGAATCTTCATTCTATTGGGGAATAAAAACTCTGTGGGGAGTAAGGCTTACTACTAGAGAGTAAGTTCAGGACTCTGGGGGGAGTAGCTATACTGCCGGGGAATAGCTATCCTGTTGGGGAGATCAGGCGTTTGGGTTGTATGGCAATCTACTGGGGAATTATCCTAGGTTGGAGATAAAAGTTAACTGTTATCTGGTTGATTCTCAGATTTTAAGACAACTTGCTGGGGAAATTAGGGAAAACTGAATGGTTCCCACTGAGGATTGATAGTTGGAAACTTTGACTCGACTGGGGAAGAAGGTTTCATCTCCGCTGAGGGTCTGTAGTTCAAAGTTTTGGCTCCGCTGGGAATTGGGAGTTTGAAGTTTTAACTCTGATGGGAATTAAAGATTTGAAATAATAACTCTGCCTGGGATATGTATTTCAAGGTTTTAGCTCCGCTGGGGATCTAGATGATGTACTGCAGGGGATTTCTCTTGGAATAGCCTGAAGATGTTTTCCTATACTTTCAACCTGTCAGTAATTATTCCTTCCCATTTCTTTTATTTGTAAACATGTGATTATATTCAAATGCATATGCTCATTAATAAATCATTGGACATTTTCAAATAAAACACAAGTGTAAAAAGAAAAAGACAAATAGTTTTCTGCACTTTGAAGTATCTTTGTATTAACTTTGTGTAAGTATTTTGTACAAAGGAGACAAACATCCTAGTAAGAGAACGTTGTCGTAAAAATGAGAAAAATTTATACAAAGAAAGATGGCTATGTGTAAAAATTCCACGGGGTTCCCATTATGCTATAGCCTTCGTAACTCTGGATATCTTGTCCATTCGTTGCTTCGTCCGAAGATGATTGAGTTGATCAGAAACCCGAAGCTTGTTTGTGAAGAGATTATCCTTAAAGTGATCCGACGAGACATAGTCATACACTTTAATTCCCTAACTTTTGCCTGGACCTCCCTTTCGGGTTTTCGATCCATTGGGAAAACCTTTTTTTCCCAAGTCGCCCTTTCGGGTTTTCAACTTGCCGGGTGTACATATTTTTTTGTTTTATCCCTAATTTTTTCCTAAATCTCCCTTTTGGGTTTTCGATTCACCGGGATGCCCTTTTTTTGCCTAGGTGTGTCAACCTAGCGGGTCATTTATGCGTAGTATGTTTTGACTATGTTTGCATTCGCAGGGTGCGGCAGGTCGTCATCGTCCATGGTGGTTAAGATCATTGCCCCACCAGAAAAGATGTTCTTGATCATAAATGGTCCTTCGTAGGTAGGAGTCCATTTGCCCCTGGGATCAATTTGCGGCAAGATGATCGGCTTGATCACAAGATCTCCAACTTTATACACTTGTCGCCTGACTTTCTTGTTGAAAGCCTTGATCATCCGTTTTTGATACGTCTGACCATGGAAAACAGCAGTAAGTCGCTTTTCATCAATCAAGTTAAGTTGATCAAGTCGGGTCTGAATCCAATCGTCTTCACTCAAACCGGTATCTTTCATGATTCTCAAGGAGGGAATCTGAACCTCGATAGGTAAAACAGCCTCCATGCCGTATACCAAAGAATAGGGTGTTTCCCCGGTTGATGTATGCGCCGTGGTACGGTACCCGTGAACAGAAAATGGTAACATCTCATGCCAGTCCTTGTAGGTGACTGTCATCTTTTGTATGATCTTCTTGATATTTTTGTTCGCATCTTCGACAGCACCGTTCATCTTTGGCCGATAGGGAGATGAATTATGATGTTGAATCTGGAACTGCTCGCACAAGGCAATGATCATAGTATTGTTGAGGTTTGTACCGTTGTCAGTGATGATCCTTTCGGGGATACCGTATCGACAAATGAGGTTCTGCTTGATAAAGCGGGCAACAACATTCTTTGTGACGGATGCAGAGGAAGATGCTTCAACCCACTTAGTGAAGTAATCAATGGCCACCAGGATGAAGCGGTGTCCATTGGATGATGTAGGCTTGATCTCCCCAATCATGTCGATTCCCCACATAGCGAATGGCCAAGGAGCTGTTAAGACATTGAAAGGAACTAGAGGTATATGTACCTTGTCCGCATAGATTTGACATTTGTGACAAGTACGGGAATGTTGATGGCAGTCAGCTTCCATGGTAGACCAGTAGTAGCCTGCCCGTAGAATCTTCTTAGCCATTGTATGCCCGCTAGAGTGAGTGCCAAAGGTACCATTGTGCAGTTCGGCCATGATCTGTTCAGCTTTAATCTTGTCCACACAACAGAGCAGAATGCAATCATGATTGCGCTTGTACAGGATACCATTGCTCAAGAAGAACTTTGCCGAGAACCTCCTCAAGAACTTTTTGTCATTGACTGAAGCTACTTCAGGATATTCTTGAGCCTCGAGATACCTTTTGACTTCATGAAACCAAGGTCGGTCCACTACTTCTTCGGTATTAATCTCGTGACAATGTGCAGGTTCGTCCATCCGGTCAATGGTGATTTGGGGAGCCTCATTATCCCAGTTAAGTTTAAACATGGATGACATTGTAGGTAGCGCATCTGCTAGTTGATTTTCTTCTCGCGGGAAGTGCTCGAAGGTAATCTGCTCGAAATGTGGTAACAATGTCAAGACATGTTCTTTGTAAGGGACGAGGTTTGGATGCTTAGTGTCCCACTCTCCTTTGATTTGACTGATGACCAAAGCTGAGTCTCCAAACACAACCAGAGATTTGATTCCCAAGTCTATTGCAGCCTTGAGACCAAAGATGCAAGCTTCATACTCGGCCATGTTGTTGGTGCAGTTGAAGCAATGTCTAGCTGTGAAAGGAGTATGGAAACCTTGTGGGGAGATAAGTACCGCGCTGATACTGTTGCCAAGTGCATTAGAGGCACCATAAAAGTACAGGGTCCATCGGGATCCTTGTTCAGGTCCGTTATATAGTCTGTTCTCTTCAATGTTGTCCAATGTCATGATATCCTCGCCGGGGAAGTCGAACCTCATGGATTGGTAATCTTCGACAGCTTGATGGGCCAGATGATCAGCTAGCACACTCTCCTTTATAGCTTTTTGGGTCGTGTACTGTATATCGTATTCCGTTAGGATCATCTGGCATCTAGCAATCCTTCCAGATATAGCAGACTTCTCAAAGATGTACTTGATCGGATCCATCTTAGATATCAGCAAAGTGGTATGAGTCAACATATACTGCCTTAGCCGGCGAGCAGCCCATACCAAAGCGCAACAAGTTTTCTTGAGCAGTGAGTATCGGGTCTCACAGTCGGTAAACTTTTTGCTAAGGTAATAAATAGCATGCTCTTTTCGGCCAAACTCGTCATGTTGGCCCAGTACGCACCCCATTGAATTTTCTAGGACGATCAGATACATGATTAGCAGCCTTCCTTCAACGGGTGGCATCAAGATAGGAGGTTCTAGAAAATACTCCTTGATTTTATCGAAAGTAACTTGACAATCATCATTCCATTTAACGACCTGATCTTTCTTCAACAACTTGAAGATCGACTCACAGGTAGTTGTTAGGTGAGAAATGAACCTTGCAATGTATTTTAGGCGTCCCAAGAAACCTCTGACCTCCTTCTCAGTGCGAGGGGCAGGCATTTCTTGTATAAATTTGACTTTGGCAGGATCAACCTCGATGCCTTTGTTGCTGACAATGAAACCCAAGAGTTTACCGGACCGGACTCCTAAAGTGCACTTGTTAGGGTTCAGTCTGAGCTTGTACTCTTTCAACCTGACAAACAACTTTTGTAGATGGTCGAGGTGTTCTTCTTTAGTTTGTGATTCGGCTATCATGTCATCTACGTAGACCTCTATCTCATGATGTATCATATCATGAAACAAAGCTACCATGGCACGTTGATAGGTTTCCCCGGCATTCTTCAGTCCGAATGGCATCACTTTATAGCAGAACGTACCCCACTGTGTAACAAAAGTAGTTTTCTCCATGTCCTCAGGGGTCATTTTGATCTGGTTATAGCCTGAGAATCCGTCCATGAAAGAAAATACCTTGTGCTGAGCTGTGTTGACAACCAAGATGTCAATGTGCGGAAGTGGAAAGTCATCTTTAGGGCTGGACCTGTTTAAGTCTCTGTAATCCATGCACATTCTCACTTTTCCGTCCTTCTTAGGCACGGGCACAATGTTAGTAACCCATTGTCGATAGGAAGTAACAACAAGAAATCCAGCATTGAACTGCTTCATAACTTCCGCTTTGATCTTTTCCGACATGTCGGGCCTCATGCGGCGGACCTTTTGTTTAATTGGTGGACAATCTTCTCTTGTGGGGAGACAATGAACCACACTATCTGTATCGAGTCCTAGCATGTCTTCGTATGACCAGGCGAAGATCTCAACATATTCATTCAACAGCTGAATTAAGCGCTCTTTGAAACTTGGCTCTAGGTTGGCACCCACTCTGACTTCTTTTCTGTCTTCGTCAGTACCCAAGTTGATTGTCTCTAATAGTTCCTCATGAGGTAGAATAGCCCTTTCTTCCTGTTGTAGCAGTCTAGCCAATTCTCCCGGCACATCACAATCTTCCTCACCTTCGTATTCGACATGGTAGACCAGATCTTCAGAGTCATTGAAGGCCATAGTAGAATTGTTACCCATGGAATCCGGAATGGAAGGGTACCTGCATTTGTGAGTGTGGGTGTGTGTAAGGGATAGCCACCTTTAAACAAATAAAATGTAAAAAAGAAAAACAATGAACACAAAAGTTTATATGTGAAAACGTCCATGATTCATTAAAATTGCATATGAAGATGAAAAATCAAACCCTTACAAATGGACCTATGTACCTCGGGTAAGGCACAAGGTTAAAAGTGTACGAATTGTTTAAGAATTATTACAAACCAACATAAATGTTTGAAAGATAAATTACTGATTTATGAAAGTAATCGGAACAAAGTCTTTTGCCTCCCAGTTGCACAGTCCTCCGTCAATAGTAGGGAAAATACAGTCTTCCAAGTTGCTCTCCTCTTCACTATCCTCCAAAGCATTGAATCCATGATGGGTGATCTTCACTGGTGGCCCTCCAGCATGGGAGCGGTGTACAGCCTTTTGAGCAGAAGAAGTGAATCCCAAGCCAAATTTATCTGATTTGAAAGGAAAGTCGGGAAGCTGCCCCCAGATAGTGGATCCACCTTCTTCAATCACAACCCTTGCATATTTGAGAGACGACATCCGAGGCGGAGGTCTGGTAATCAAGGGTACAGAAGACACTGTCTTGGTCGCCGCAATCTCCTCAGAAACTTCCTCGAAGTGTTGGAAAGGGGTCTCTATGAATTCGCCATCTAATTCCACATAGCGGAAATAATTTAGATGACTGATCATATATTCCTCTTCACCATGAACGATTACAATTTTCCCCTGGACAGGGTACTTGAGATTTTGATGCAGAGTAGAAGTGACCGCTCCAGCATGGTGAATCCAAGGTCTTCCCAACAGGCAAGAGTAGGAAGGACGGATGTCCATCACATAGAATATGGAGTTGAAGGTTTCAGTTCCTACTTTAATCGGGATGTCCACCTCCCCGTGGACCATCCTTTTAGAACCATCAAAGGCTCTGACAATGATGTTGCTGGGTTTCAGGGTTAAAACTTCACATTCCAAGCTATCCAAAGCTTTCTTTGGAAAGACGTTCAGCGATGAACCAGTGCCTACCAGTACGTGCGCTAGAGTAGTCCCTCTACATTCCACCGAGACATGCAAAGCATCATTATGTTTTCTACCTTTAGATGTTAAATCGACATCGGAGAATCCTAGACCATTGTCATCTGTTAGGCTAGCTACACATTCCTGGAACTGATCCGCGGAGGTTTCCTATGGCACGTGGGTCGTCTTCAAAAATCTGATCAAAGCTTTAGCATGAGCTTCTGAATAAAGCAGCAGGGCAAACATAGAGATCTTTGAGGGGGTTTGCCCCAGTTGTTCCACAACATTATAATCTCTTTCCTTGATTATTTTCAAAATCTCTTCCATTTCTTTTTAAGAGGTTTCAAGGATGACCAATGGCTGAGCCCTCGTCCTGACAGGCTCTTCTTGGATCCCTTTCCCTCTATCATCAGCACCAGTAGACGGGATAACCACAGGAGTTACAACTTCTTCAATAATCAGAGTTCTCGCAGATATGTTTACCGGTACAGGGTAACCTTAAGAGCAGCTGAGGGTCCGAAGATTGCCTTTGGAGGGGCAATCTCCAGAGATAAAATTCTTCCATTGCGGGTGATTTTACTCGTTCCGACAATGTTTCCAATGTCATAAGTCTCTTCATCAGAACTCTCTTCAGTTGATTCAATTTGTCTAATACCGTGGTAGTAGATCTCTCCACCATAGTTCCACGGTACTGATCTATCAGACTTATACGGGACGGGCCCGGGCATGGTTATCTTCAAAGGTACAGTCTTCAGAGCAGATGTAATCTTAACAGGTCTTTTGGAGACCTTAGAAAGATTGGCGAATATGTTTATTATTGAAACATCATTGACAGGAGTCGGTGTAACATGAGTCTTTTCAAAAAGGATTTCTTGGTTATCCATTAGGCGTTGGATGCCTAACTTCAACAATGGATAGTCGGTTGGTAAGGATGAACAAAGGCAGCAATCTTCTTCACAACCTGGGAAAATCCCAGCCTTCAGCAAATTCAACTTGATTATAAGTAGCAGAGTCATCAAATCATCAACAGTAGCCACAAAAAGATCCTCTTCAACAGCATGGGCATTGTGGCCATGCTTTGGCATTGGAGCAGAGATTACATTCGGCTTTTCAGGGGCGTCGAATTCAACTTCTTTTGCATCTATCAAATCCTGAATCTTATTTTTGAGGGCCCAACAATTGTTGGTGTCGTGCCCCAGGTTGTCTGAATGATAAGCACACTTGGCGTTGGGATGGTAGTGTGGTGATGAAGTGTTAGGGTTTTTAGGGGCCTCCCTTAGCATGGCCAGGTTCAACTTCAAGAGATGAGGTAAAACTTGAGCAGGAGTCATGTTGATCCGGGTGAATTTCCGTGCAGGCCTTTCCACCCTTGCTTGGTTGGTTCTGGGTTGATTGTTTCTGGGCTGATCAACTGCAAACTTCTGAATCATTACGACCCTCATCGCTGGCTGACTCTCAACTCTTCCTTGACCTCCTTGGGAGTAGACAGCTGATACTTCTTTCTTTTCTGGAAAAGTCTTTTTGATGGCAGCGGAAGCAGATGCATCTTTTTGAATTTTCCCGCTTTTTATGCCGACCTCAACTCTCTCACCAGTTAGAATCAACTCGGTGAACCCCACAGATGAACTTCCAATTAGGTGATTGAAAAAGGGGCCTGACAGAGTCCCCAAGAACATATCTACTAGCTCTCTTTCAGATAAAGATGGTTGTACTCGTCCATCCAAATCTCTCCATTTCTGGGCATACTCTTTGAAACCTTCATTTGAGACCATGCCCATACTCTGTAATTGAGTACGGGTTGGTGCTAAGTCTGCATTATATTGATACTGTCTATAGAAGGCGGCAACCAAATCCTCCAAATTATGCACATCAGACCTCTCCAACTGGTAAAACCAATCCAGCTGCGTCCCCGATAAACTGTCCTGGAAAAAGTGGACCCATAAGTCTTTGTCAGAAGAATGTGGTTGAATTTTCCTAACATAAGATCGCAGGTGCATCTCTGGGCAAGACAGCCCATCGTACTTAGAAAACAGAGGCACTTTAAATTTAGGAGGGATCACAATTCCCGAAACCAACCCTAACTCTTCAAAGTCCAGCCCAGGTACCCTTTGCACTTCCATAGCTGCCAGACGTTCTTCCAAGTTCTTGTATTTGTCATCTGCAGGAGGATATTGCTGTTCAGAATAATCCTCATCCTCTTCTTCCTCAGCTTCAGAATCAGATGGTAATGCAGTTCCTTTACCCTTTCCTTCCCCCCCTTCAGATGTTGATGAAAAATCTATGACCCTTCTGGTTTGACCTTCAAATCTTCTGCCCAGAGTAGCCACATCAACTCTCTTCTTCTTCTTTTTCTCTTTTTACTTTTCTAGTAGAGTTTTGAGCTCCTCCTGCCCCTTGGCCAAGGTCAGAAGTAGTTGTTGAAACTGTGAATTCTGTGCTTGCAAGTCTTTGACCGTCTGTTCTATATCTATCTTGCTGAAATAAATAGCAGAGAGATAAGGAAACTTGGTGTGAAGACCTGTTTATGCATATGATGAATGATATGTATTCATGTAATGCATTCAAGGACTCAGAAATTCAAATTTTTTTTAAACAAAAAGAACACACGTCATATTAATAAGATAGAATTTGTTAGTACATAAATGCCCCATGGGCAAAATAATACAAAATTATAAGGTAAAAAGACGTTGCGCATCCTCTTTAGTGCAATGCAGGTGTTGAGAGTCTGCTCTTCGTGAAGTTGACGAGTAAGTTCCAAAACCTTCTTCTCGCTGGCGTAGAATTGGGCTTCAAAAGTATCGCGTTCTCCCTTGAGCTATATCCAACTCCT
The DNA here is from genome assembly GCA_948472305.1 of Vicia faba. Lineage (NCBI taxonomy): Eukaryota > Viridiplantae > Streptophyta > Magnoliopsida > Fabales > Fabaceae > Vicia > Vicia faba. The sequence continues at coordinate 753,825,454 of OX451736.1, read as the reverse complement.
TTGTAAATCTTCGAGTGATGTTGGCATGTCAGGATGTAGGAGGGTGTATGGAACCTCTCCTTCCATAACAGGCTCTTTAATCACAGGGAGAATGTAGGGGTAAGGCATCATAAGACTTTGGGCACGGGTTCGTACCCACTTGAGGTAAGGCTCAAGGGGGATAGAATTCTTGTGTCCCAAGGTCTTACTGTCCACCTTGTTGGGCATCCTCCAAGCTCGGATGAACCTTTGTCGGAGTCCTTGATCATCATTGTCGAAGTCGAGAACCAAGTCTGGAATCAGCATGTCATGTGGGCCATCCCTTCAGGCATACCCAAACTGTCTCAGAGCCAAGCAGGGGTTGTAGGTGATGCCTCCCCTAATGCCAAGTAGAGGGACATTAGGGAATTCCCCATAACGATCAATGATGATAACATTTGATTGAACACCTCAAACCTTGCTCATTCTTCAAGACTGATTGGGGAAGATGAGAAATAAACCATCTTGCTAGTAGAGGAGTGCAACACATGAGAACACCTCTTTTCCTCATTGTACGAGTGTGAAAAGAGTGGAGGATATCCCCAAGCAATGTAGGCACCGGGTTACGAGCCATGAAGATTTTGAGAGCATTCACATCTATAAGTTGGTCAGGGTTAGGGAATAAGACCATCCCATAGATGAGAAGAGCTATAATCTCCTCAAAAGCTTGTAAGTCCAAAGAATTCCAGCAGCCTTGGGCCTTCTCAAACAGAAACTTTGACAAGAAACCTTTGACACCACTTTTAGTTTCCCAATAGCCTATGATATCAGATGGTTGCAAGTGTAGGGCTTGAGAAACATCTTTAGGCTTTGGATCTCTTTCTGTACCGTTGAAGGGTAGTTGATTGAGAATAGGAATCCTCAAGAGTTGAGAAAATTCCTCCAAAGTAGGCACTAGCTGGTAATCAGGAAATGTAAAGCAATGATGCAAAGGGTCAAAGAAATGGAAGAGAACTTTCAACATATCCTCCTCAGTGTTGGCAGTGACTAAGTTGAGAAGACGACCATGCCTCTCGGTGAATGGAGAATTCTCAGGAATCCTTGAAGCTAGCTCCTTGAGTTGAGGAGGAATTCTTACAAGGTTGACTTGGATAGTTTTCCTGCGAAGTGAATCCATTACCTACAAAACAGGAACAAAGATGAAAATCCAAATCCTTGAAATGGTTAGTGGATGCATATGATGCTTCATGATGTCCATGATGTTATGCACAAGTATATGTACAAACAAATCACACAAGTTCCTAGTTTCAGGCTTGCAAGGGGTTTCGTAGGTAAGTACCCTCTTGAAGTTTAGTTGGCTCAACCTGTCCTAGTAAATAATAACCGGGTTCTAAGGAGCTCAATATCACTGGATTGTTTTCTGTGTTCATTGTTTCAGTTTAGCCACTTTACTGGCGACCGAAATATTCCAAGAAAATAACCCTCAATGAGTGTAGTATCGAGTATCTACCAACTTCGAACTGCACCAAAGCCGGTCATCTCACTACATCCTAAAAAGGCCAAGTTGGTCAAGTAAAGGTTCTAAAAGTCCATTAGTGCTTCATGACATCACTCAGCGGTCCCGTAATCTTTTTGATTGACTCAAAGGCTACCGGTACCCACAAATATGTCGCACTAATATAGTTATTGCTTCAACCATGTCGGTATACCCCGCACAGTTTCCACAACGTATTGCTATTTACCTATGAATGTTTCCCAAATCTCGGTAGAGGATTCAAACCCAAACAATAGAACCAAAGTGTAAAGCAAACAAGTCAAGCAAGATAAGCATGTAAAGGTGATCTAAACCCTAAGGTAACCCCACTTTTAAGTTTATCCCCAACAGAGTCTCCAGTTCTGTGATGCGGTGGGAGAACTGACTTGAGGTTTTGCGTTTGTGTTTGCAAATGTTTCAGTTTATCAGGAGTCGCCACTGACTTTTATTTTATCCAAAAGGAAAGGTAAAAAAGCACAGGAAAGACCTTTGAGATTGTTTTTGGGTTCGGGGGGTAGATTATGAAAAGGGAAGGTGCTAGCACCCTTTTCATCCATGGTTTTCCATGGGCTATTAGTTACTTGTTTTAGATCACTTGCTTTTGCTTTTCAATTGTTCGAAATGGTGCTTTGTGTGGTTTTGAAAGTATTTTGAAAAGAGGCCTTTGTTTAGGCAACCTTTGTAATGATTCTTGTTTGAATGTATACAAAGGTGTTTGTCTTTTAAAAAATGTTTCAATGTTTGAAAGTTTGTTTGGAAAATGTTTTGAAATTGTGTGGTGTGTTTTTGAAAATAGCAAGGATGGTTTGCAAATTGATCAAGTAACTAGGAGTTGTCTACCCTAATCAAAAGTCTTTCCTACACATTTTTAACCCTTTGACGTTGTTTTTTTACCATTTTATTTGGTAAACAACCTTATCTTTGGATGTTAAACGGGACGGGCGTGGGTCATCGTATGACCATGATAGAAATGGTGCCAAGTATCTTAGCAAGTTTTTGAGGGACTAGATCATTTTTGTTTAGGCAACCAAGATAGCGTCATCGAGGGACTATGATCTTTTGTTTTTGTTTTGTTTTGCCAAGATACCTAGCATGCATACCAAGGCCATTTTAAGGCAACAAAGTGGATGAAACCCTAGGGGTGCTTGTGTGCAATGTGTATTCATTTTCATGCATTTTTGTCTTGCATTAAGTCATGATATTTGTTTGATTTTGGTCTTTGCATACAAAACCCTAATTTACTAAACATGCATATAAAAGCAATAAATGCATAAAGTAAATCTAGACTATTACACAATATTATGGGAAGGGGGTACAAGTTTGAATAGGGGGATATTGCTCAAAATAAAACTCTAATTTACTATTACAACCCAATTGAATTTATACAATAAATAAATGAATAATTATTTAAATGTACAATAAAATGTAAATACGCACAAATGTTTTTTTGTATTTATTTTATGTATGTAAAATAAATTTATTTAAATCTTAAAAATAAGAGAAAATAAAATGATTATTTTTGGAAAGGGTGGAACCCTAGTTTTTTGGTTTAAAAGAAAATGTATATTCTTTTGTTATTTATTTCATTTATGCACAAGAAAATAAATAAAAATATATACAAAAATGTTAAAAAATAAAATATGTGAGAAAATAATATTTTATATGTATAATATAATAAAATAAAATATGTAAGTATTTTTATATTATTTACAATTTTTATTTAGGAAAATAAAGTATATTATTATTAATAAACTATTTTTATGTCCAAAAATAATAAAAATAATAAAATAAAATGCAAAAAATTAAGAAAATATTTTTGAGATTTTTCAATGTTTAGAAAAAATAAATAAAGTCAAAAAATATAAAAGAAATAAAAAAATATGAAAAATATAACAAATGGGCCAAGGGGGTGCAAATAACACAATGGAGGGTGCAAATAGCCAGACAAGCCAGGCCCAGGCCCACGTTCACTTCATCCCTGTTCTTAAGATAGAAAAACACGCGTTTCTTGCTTCAAACTGTAAGTCCTCGTTCAGTTGAGTTTGGCTATGGCTATGTAGCAACTTTGAGTGAGGCCTGAAGTTCTTTTGAGCTTGCTTGATGTTCCCTCAACCTTTCCCAATGCTTAGCTTGCTTTGAAATGGCCTGAATCTTCTTGTAGAAGTCAACCTGCAAACTCAGAAATTGAAAATGGTGAAGCACGAAACAGGGGTTACATTTGCTTGAGAAGGGCTTGGACAACTTAGGTGTGATGTATAGAATGTGTCTGAAGTGGTTCAAGACAAAACGCACGAGCCGATTTGGTTTTGGAAGTGGTTCTGCAGATGATGGCCCTGTTTTGAAAAGAACTTGTGATTTTGTGTTTTAGGGTGTTTGGGAGCTTGGCAAATCGTGTTTCTGGCTTGGTACAATATGCTGAGGTCGTTTGAAATGTTACAAAATTTGGTTTTTATCAGATACAAGAGTTATGTGCTTTTTGCAAGCTTACTTGCTTTTGAAGCAAAAGTTGAGTTGACAAAGCCAAAGCCTGTACAGGCTAGCTCATGGCTTGAGGAGAGTTGGTACACTTTTCCTGAAGTTTGTGGATGTTGTTTGTATCAAGATATCAGGTCCAATGCTCAAGATAAACAAAATTGCAAAAAGTATGCTTTATGGAAATGGTATTGCTACCTTTATGCCATTTTTGGGATAAATCAATGTATAATGCTCCAAAGCTCAGAATAATGCCATTGTCCAATGTATTTGCATTAAATTTTGGAGTGTAAAAAGGATTAGGTCCTGTAATGCAAGTACAAACATGATTCAAACTGATTTGCAAGTTGTAACATGGTGCAAAATGCCTTGGACAAAAGTGAGAATTTGTCATTTTCATTCCTTCGATTCTCCCTAACCATAAATGATCTTGGAGAGTTCTTGGACATTTTGGTAATCTTGTAACATGCTCTACAATCAATCTTTGAAATGAATTTTGATATTACACTTGGAACTAGGTGAAAAGTTGCCATGAAGTTAGGTCAAAAATCTGCCTAAACTAGGGCAAAATTTCACTAAGTTAAAAAGTTTCATGGACCCCTATTCACAAAATCATAACTTGAGATCCAAGCATCTTTTGGGAAAACTTTGTTAATAAAAGTTGTAGATTTTGTGGATGACTACAACTTTCATGTTGGAAGTTTTCTTTGAATCCAAATGTATCATGTTGAAAAAGTTGGGAAAAGTTGGGAAAGAATAAGAAATTTTCATAACTTAGAAAATTTCTAAGTTATGAAAATTTTCAATTTTAAACCCTAATTTCCAAAATTAGGTTTCTTGGTGAACAAGTTTCATGTCTTGATACATCTTGATGAAAAATGACCCTTGGCACTTGATTTTGACCAAAAAGTCAAAGTTTGACTTTTCAGTGTACAGTTGATTGGAAAATTCATATGTCAATCCAATGCATTTGAGATCTTTTGAACCTTGTGATTAGGTAAAGATGATTCCATTGAGTCCTTGAAGTCATGCTTGAACCCAATTTGCCATTGGCTAGGTCAAAAATCAGAAATTGCCTTTCCTCAGTCAAAACCCTAATTTTGACCATTTTGCCCTTTTGATGATCTGATCAAATTTATTGAGGAGTTATGGTCTAAACTTGATCAAATGGTTCATATGAGTCTATAATGTTGATGTGGATAAAAAATTATGAAGTTTGATTGTAAATTGGCCACAATTGACTTTTTCCCCAATACAATTGATTTTTAGGTCAACTATCCAATTGACTGGGCAAAAATTTGATTCAAGGCTTGAAACTTGGTATGAGCAATCTTAGAGGTCCAACATGAAGTATGAAAGTAAAATGAGTCATTGGAATTCCAAAAGTCCTTGTTCAAACTCAAACCCTAATTTCAGGCTATCAGTGCATGGAGATGTCTTGAGCTGAGCAAACCCTAATCTGGTCTTGAGTCTAAGAAGTCTTGTGAGGGGAATCTTGATAAAATGAGAGGGAAAATTTTGGGGTACAACAGAGGCCCCATCAAAAACCAGGCTCCATCGGGATCCTTGTTCAGGTCCGTCATATGGTCTGAATTTTTCACAGTTGTTTACCATCATGATGTCTTCATCTGGGAATTCGAACTTCATGGACTGGTAGTCTTCCACAGCTTGGTGAGTAAGGTGATCTGCTAGTACACTGCCCTTTATTGCTTTCTGGGTAGTATACTGTATGTCATATTCTATCAGGATCATCTGCCATCTTGCTATTCTCCCAGAGAGAGCAGGTTTCTCAAAGATGGATTTTATTGGATTCATTTTAGATATCAATAATGTAGTATGGGTCAGCATATACTGTCTTAGCCAGCGAGCAGCCCATGCCAGAGCGCAACAAGTTTTCTCGAGCATTGAATATCTTGTTTCACAACCGGTAAAATTTTTGCTCAGGTAATAAATAGCATGCTCTTTTCGGCCAGACTCGTCATGCTGTCCCAGCACACACCCCATTGAATTTTCCAAAACAGTTAGATACATGATCAATGGTCTTCCCTTGACTGGTGTCATCAAGACAGGAGGCTCTTGCAGGTATTCTTTGATCTTGTCGAAATTAGTTTTGCATTCATCATTCCCTCTGACTACTTGATCTTTCTTCAGTAATTTGAAGATTGGTTCACAAGTAGATGTGAGGTGAGAAATGAATCTGGAAATGTAATTTAAACGTCCCAAGAATCCTCCGACTTCCTTCTCAGTATGAGGAGTAGGCATCTCTTGTATCGCTTTCACCTCGGCAGGATCTACCTCAATACCTTTATTGCCGACGACAAAGCCTAGGAGTTTACCAGACCTCACCCCAAATGAATTTATTTGGGTTCAACCTCAGCTTGTATTTCTTTAACCTCTCAAACAGTTTCTGTAAATGATCAAGATGCTCTTCTTTTGTTTGAGATCTAGCTATCATGTCGTCCATATAGACCTCTATTTCGTGATGTATCATGTCGTGAAATAGAGCTACCATGGCACGTTGATAGGTTGCCCCAGCATTCTTCATCCCGAATGGCATAACCTTGTAACAGAATGTGCCCCACTGTGTGAAAAAGGTTGTTTTTTCTCCATGTCCTCAGGCACCATTTTGATTTGGTTGTATCCTGAGAAACCATCCATGAAAGAAAACACTTTGTGTTGTGCCGTATTGTCAACTAAAACATCAATGTGGGGTAGTGGGAAATCATCCTTAGGGCTTTCCCTATTAAAATCTCTGTAGTCCATGCACATTCGTACTTTTCCATCCTTTTTAGGCACGGGAACAACGTTGGCAACCCATTGTGGGTAGGAAGTGACGGCCAAGAATCCGGCATTGAATTATTTCATGACTTCTACCTTAATCTTCTCTGACATGTCTGGTTGCATGCGACGAACCTTTTTTTTTACCGGTGGACAATCTTCTTTTATTGGTAGACGGTGTACTACAATATCTGCATCAAGTCCTGGCATGTCTTCATACGACCAGGCAAAGACCTCAACATACTCGTGTAGAAACTGAATCAGACGCTCTTTGACACTGGGTTCTAGATTGGCACCCACCTTGACTTATTTTTTGTCTTCTTCGGTACCTAGGTTGATTGTGTCCACTGGTTCCTCGTGGGGCTGAAAGGTCCTCTTTTCTTGCTGTAGTAACCTGGAGAGTTCCCCTGGAACTTCACAATCTTCCTCACCTTTGTCTCCGGCTTGGTAGATTAGATTTTCAGAATCACATAAGGCCATAGAAGAATCCTTACCCATGGGATCCCGAATGGATGTAGACCTGCATTGTGAGTGTGAGTGTGTGTAAGAGTATAACTATATTTGAAAGAAATGAAAATGTAAAAAGAAAAACAATGAGCATAAAGTTTGTATGAAAAAACTTCCATGATTCATTGATGTCATATGGAAATGAGATAATAACCCTTACAGATGGACCATTGTGCCTCGGATAAGACACAAGGTTTTAAGAGTTTGAATTGTTTTAATATTACAAATCCGACAAAATTTAAAGATAAATTATTGTGGGATAAAAGTGATCGGAACGAAATCTCTAGCTTCCCATTTGCTGAGCCCTCCATTGACAGTTGGGAAAATCCAATCCTCTAGGTCATAGCTGTCTTCATCATCCTCTACTGCATTGACTTCGCGATTGCTGATCTTCAGGGGTGGTCCTCCGGCAAGACCGCGACGTACAACCTTTTGAGCACCTGAAGTGAAACCCAGACCAAATTTGTCAGATTTGTATGGGATATCTGGGAGCTGTCCCCAAATAGTGCACCCACCTTCTTATATCACTGCCTTAGCATCGTTCAAAGACGACATCTTGAGCGGAGGCCTTGTAATCTTTGGGATTTTAGAAACAACCTTGGTTACTGCCACATCTTGCGAGACTTCTTCAAAGTGCTGGAATGGAGTCTCAATAAATTTACCATCTAGTTCCACATATCTGAAGGAATTTAGATGGATGACCATATACTCTTCTTCTCCATGAACGATGATGATTTCCCTTGAATTGGATATTTCAGCATTTGATGCAACATAGAGGTGACTGCACCAGCATTGTGAATCCACGGTCGGCCTAATAAGCAGGAATATGAAGGGCGGATATCCATTACATAAAAAGTTGAATCAAATGTTTGGGTTCCAACCTTTATGGGGATGTCCACTTCCCCATGCACCATCCTATTTGAGCCGTCGAAAGCCCTCACTACTATGTTTCTCGGTTTCAATGTCAATCCCTCACAGTCTAGCCTATTAAGAGCCTTTTTAGGCAACACACTCAGAGATGAACTGGTGTCAACCAAAACATGAGCCAAGGTCGTGCCCTTGCATTCGACTGAGACATGTAATGCCTCGTTATGCTTTCTCCCTCTTGGCGTTAAATCAGCATCCGAAAATTCTAAACTATTATCTGCAGTCAAGCTGGCTACGCAGTCTTGGAACTGGTCAGCAGATGTTTCTTCGGTACATGGGCAGTTTTGAGGAATTTTACCAAGGCTTTTTCATGAGCCTCGAAACATAATAGTAAAGCCAGCATGGAAATTTTTGATGGAGTTTGCCCCAGTTACTCGACTACGTTGTAGTCGCTTCTTTTTATGATATTTAAAATTTCCTCCATCTCTTTTCGGGAGGTCTCAGGGATAGCCAATGATTGTGCCTTCATCCGGACAAACTCAACCAGAATATCTTTTCCTCGAGTCTCGGTTGACTCGGTAGTAGGAATGTCAGTAGGAGTGATAACAGGGATTGTAACAGTTTTGTCAGCAGGAGTATTATCAGAGATGGTTGTAGGACTGGGAATATACTTTGGAGGAGCAACAACAACATGAATAATTACAGGTCCATAAATAGCTTTTGGAGGAGCAATTTTCAGAGAGAAAACCCTTCCACTTCGAGTGATCTTGCTAGTCCCTATGATGTTACTGATATCGGAGTCAACTTTCTCAGAACTTGAATCTTCAGCAGCTGGCCAATCTTGCTTGATACCGTGGTAATAGACATCACCTCCATAATTCCATGGTACGGTTTTTTCTGACGAAAACGGGATTAGTCTAGGCATTGTAATTATCAACGGAACCACTTTAAGAACTGATGTAATTCTAACGGGTCTTTTGGTGGAGACCCTGGAAGAATTATCGGAAATGGTTACGATGGAAACATCATTATAAGAAACAGTTGGAATAGAAGTATTCTCGAACAAAATCTCCTTGTTATCTATTAGGCATTGAACGCCTGCTTTCAACAAAGGACATCTGGTTGGTGAGGATAAACAGAAATGACAGCTTTCATCACAGCCCGGGAAAACACCGACATTCAACAAGTTCTCTTTGATAATCAAGAGTGGGGTTACAAGTTCATCAACCAAAGTAACAAACATATCTTCCTCAATAGCGTTGACATCACGGTCGTGCTTGGGCATAGGGGCAGTAATGACATTAGGCTTCTCTGACGCGTAGAGTTTAATCTCTTTGGCTTCAAGGAGGTCTTGTACTTTGTTCTTTAGAACCCAACAGTTGTTAGTGTCATGGTCGGGACTCTCAAAATGGTATGCACAACGGGCCTTAAGATGATAGTGAGGAGAGGTTGTGTTAGGATTCTTTGGAGCTTCTTTCAAAGTCACTAAATTGGATCTTAACAAATGTGGCAATACTTGGGATAGTGTCATATTAATTCAGGTGAACTGTCTGACTGGTCTTTCCGTTCTTGGCTAGCTGTTTCTTTGCTGAGCAGGTACGGGTTTTTGAATCATGACAGCCCTCACCATTGGACAACATTCAACCCTATCTTGATTTCTCTGAGGATATACAACAACAACTTCTTTCATTCCAATGAATGGTTTCCTTATAGCAGCAGAGGATGCATCTTTTTGAATCTTCCCGTTCTTTATCCCAGCTTCCACCCTTTCTCTGGTCAATATCAATTTGGTAAAACCTGCCGAGGAACTCCCAATTAAGTGATTAAAGAAAGGACCAGACAAGGTGCCCAAAAACATGTCTACCAACTCCCTTTTAGATATGGGAGGCTGGACTCTTCCTACTAAGTCCCTCCATTTTTGTGCGTAGTCTTTGAAGCCCTCACTTGAAACCATGGCCATACTCTGGAATTGAGTACGGGTGGGTGCAAGATCAGCGTTGTATTGGTATTGTTTGTAAAAGGAAGCGGCCAGATCTTCTCAGTTATGAACATTGGCTCTTTCTAATTGATAAAACCAATCAAGTTGAGTTCCAGACAGACTGTCTTGGAAGAAGTGTACCCATAAATCCTTCTTGGCATTGTGAGGTTGTATTTTCCTTACGTAGGACTGTAGATGCATTTTGGGACATGAAACTGTGTCATATTTGGCGAACACCGGTGCTTTGAATTTTGGAGGAATGACTATCCCAGATACTAACCCCAACTCCTCAAAGACCAATCCAGGAACTTTTTGGATTTCCATTGCACTTAACTATTCTTCCAGATGCTTATACTTGTCATTAGCTGGAGGGTATTGTTCTTCAGAATAATCTTCTTCTTCCTCTTCTGAATCTGGCTAAACAACTGTTTCCTTGCCTTTTCCATCTTGAATATCTTTCTCTCTAGATGACGTTGCAAAGTCTAGGGTCCTTCTTGCTTTCCCTTGAAATCTTCTTCCCATGTTCAGAACTCCGGTTATTTTCTTTTTCTTCTTTTTCTCTTCAACAAGAAAAGTCTTCAACTCTTCTTATCCTTTGGCTAGAGTTAAGAACATCTATTGAAACTGAGCATTTTGTGCTTGGAGGTCCTTCACTGTTTTCTCGAGATCCATCTTACTAAAATAAACAGTAGAAAGATGAGGAAACTTGTTGCAAGAAATCTGCTTATGTTATGATGAATGGTAAATGCGTATGCAATGATTTCAAGGATTTTAAATATTCAAATTTGTTTTATACAAAAAGGAAACACACGTTATATTAATAATTTAAATCTTGAGTACATCAATGCCTCTTTGGGCAAAACAAATACAAAAACTCTAAGATAAAAAGGTAGTACACATCCTCTTTGGTGCAATGTAGGCATTCAGAGTCCGCTCCTCATGAAGTTGCTTAGTGAGTTCGAAAACCTTCTTCTCGCTGGCGTAGAATTGGTCTTCGAAAGTATCTCGCTCCCCCTTGAGTTGTATCCAATATCTTTCTAAGTCCTCAAGATAGTTGGGCATGTCAGGATGTAGGATAGTGTATGGAACATCTCCTTCCATAACAGGCTCCATGATTACCGGGAGAATGGAGGGATAAGGCATCATAAGACTTTGAGCACGAGTTTGTACCCATTTGAGGTAAGGCTCAAGAGGGATGGAATTCTTGTGCCCCAATGTCTTTCTATCTACCTTGTTCAACATCCTCCAAGCTCAGATAAATCTCTGGCTAAGACCTTGATTGTCGTTCTCGTAGTCAAATACCAAACCTTGAATCAGCATCCCATGTGGACCATCCCTTCGGGCGTAACCAAACTATCTTAAGGCTAAGCAGGGGTTATAGGTGATACCTCCCCTAATGCCAAGTAAGGGGACATTAGGGAACTCTCCACAATGGTCGACGATGATAACATTCTCTATAGATCGGGAACACCAATGGATGTCTGAATGTTTGAGTGTCATCAACCTTTGTGACCACCTTGAACCTTGCTCGTTCTTCAATACAGATCGGGGAAGATGCGAAATAAACCATCTTGCCAAGAGAGGAGTGCAACACATAAGGATGCCTCTTTTCCTCATAGTGCAAATGTGAAAGGAATGTAGGATGTCTCCTAGAAAAGTAGGCACCGGATTACGAGATATGAATATTTTGACGGTGTTCACATCTATGAGTTGATCAGGATTTGGGAACAAAACCATCCCATAGATGAGGAGAGCCACAATTTCCTCAAAGGCTTGCAAATCCAAAGAATTCCAAGAGTTTTAGGCTCTCTCAAACAAGAATTTTGCTAGGAAACCTTTGACACCACTCCTTGTTTCCCAATTAGTTGTGATATCAGATGGTTGCAAGTGTAGAACTTGAGAAATCTATTCTGGATTTGGATCCCTTTCTGTACCGTTGAAAGGTAGTTTATTGAGAATGGGAATCCTCAAGAGTTTGGAGAATTCTTCCAACGTTGGCACAAGTTGATAATCGGGAAATGTGAAGCAATGGTGTAAAGGGTCAAATAACTGAAAGAGGACCTTCATCATGTCTTCATCAGTGTTGGAGGTAACCAAGTTTAGTAGACGACCATGTCTTTTGGTGAATGGAGAATTTTCAGGAATCCTTGAAGCCAACTCTTTAAGTTGAGGAGGAATACTTACGAGATTGACTTGAATAGTTTTCCTGCGAATAGAATCCATGTCCTACAAAACAGAACAAAGATAAATCCTAAGATCCTTGAAATGGTTAGTGAATTAATATGATGTTATGATGTTCATGATGTTATGTACAAGTATGCATATACAAACAAATCAAACAAGTCCTTAGGTTTAGGCTTGCATGGAGTCTCATAGGTAAGTACCCTCTTGAAGTTTAGTTGGCTCAAACTTGTCCTAGCAATAGTAACCGGGTTCTAAGGAGCTCAATATCACTGGTTTGTTTCCTTGGTCATTGTTTTAGCACAAGCCTCTTTAATAGCGACCGGAATATCCCAAGAAAGCAAACCTCAATGAGTGTAGTATCGAGTATCTACCAACTTCAGACTCCACCAAAGCCGGTCATCTCAGTACGTCCTAATGGCCAAGTTGGTCAAGTAAAGGTTCTAAAAGTTCATTAGTGCTTCATGACATCACTCAGCGTCCCCGTATTCTCCTTGATTAACTCAAGGGCTACCGGTACCCACAAATATGTCACACTAACGTAGCTATTGCTTAGACCATGTCGGTATACCCCGCACATTTTCCATATTGTATTGCTACCTACCTATAAGTTATCCCAAATCCGGGTAGAGGATTCAAACCCAAACAAAGAACCATAATGTAAAGCATACAAGTCAAACAATGAAAGAAAGTAAATGTGATCTAACCCTAAGGTAACCCCACTTTTTAGAATTTTCCCTAGCAGAGTCTCCAGTTCTGTGATACGGTGGGAGAAATGACTTGAAGGTTTTGCATTTGATTGCAAATGTTGCGGTTAGCAAGAGTCGCCACCTACTTTTCTTTTATCCAAAAGGAAAGGTGAAAAAGCACAGGAAAGACCTTTGAGATTATTTCTTGAGTTCGGGGGGTAGATTATGAAAAGGGAAGATATTGGCACCCTTTTCATCCATGGTTTTCCATGGGCTCTTAGTTACTTGCTAGATCACTTGCTTTTGTTTGAAATTGTGTTTTGCGTAGTTTTTTGAAAGTATTTTATAAAGAGGCCATTGTTTAGGCATTCTTTGTAATGATTCTCATTCGTAAGAATGTATACAAAGATGTTTAATCTTTTGAAAATGTTTTCAAACTTATAAGAGGTTTTGAAAGTGTAAGTGTTTGTTTTGAAAATAGCAAGGATGTTTTGAAATTGAGCAAGTAATTAGGAGCATTCTACCTACTCAAAAGTCTTTCTTGTTTATTTTCTTTTCCTTTGACATTGTTATCTTACCATTGACTTGGTAAGTAACCCTATCTTTGGATGTAAACGGGACGAGCGTGGGTCATCGTATAACTATGATTAGCAATGTTGCAAGGTATCTTAGCATTCTATTTTAGGGACTAAGATCTTTTGAAAGGCAACTTAGATAGCGTCATCGAGGGACTATGATCTTATACTTTGCTTGTTATTGCTAAGATACCTCACATGCGTAATATGACCATTTTGTAAAGGCAACCAACTGGATTTACCCTAGGGGTGCTTGTGTACAAGTGTATTGTTTTTCACACATGATTTTGTCTTTGATTAGAGTTTTCTATTTGATTGTTTTTAGTCTTTCCATACAAACCATAATTACTAGCATTTTTATATAAAGCAATAAATTACATAATTTAAAGTTACTACGCTATTACAATACTTGTGAGAGGGGGGTGTACAAATTATAAATAGGGATTGCAAGAATTTAAAGACTAATTATCTATTACAACCATATTAAATTTATACAAGAATTGAAATAAATAATGTACAAGATGAATAAATATGCAAGAATATAAATGGATATTTGTTTGAATTTTTTAGAGAAAAGGGATTTTTGTTTTAACATAATTAAATAAAAGAAAATAATTAATTAAAGGTAAAACCTAAATTTACTAGGAAAAAGAAATTTAATAAAAATCCTAGTCTAAAAAATTAATTAAAAGAAAATAAGTTTGTAAGAAGAATATTTTTGGTATTTTTTGTCTTAAAAAATAATTTATAGTATTATAGAATATTTTTGGTCTTTTTATATTTTAAAATAATATATTCAAATGGTGTAAAAGAAAATAACTAAAACCTATTTTTAATTAAATTTACAAAGATAATTAGTAAAATAAATAAAGTATTGATTAAATAAAGTAATTTTTGTGAGAAAAAAAACTTTTTCAAAACATAAATCTACTATTTATATATTTTTTTATGATTTTTTAATATTAAAAAAATATTTAAGAAAACAAATAAATAAAAAATAAGAAAAAGAAAATAAAACTGGGTCAGGGGTGTGTAAATGAAACAAGTGGGTTAGCAAGTAAAAACAAAAACAACAAGGCCCAAGGAGGCCCAACGCTTGCCAAAAAAAGAAATCAGAATGCAAAACAATATAAAAAAAATCAAAAGGGTGCCACTGGGGCTCGAAACCAGGTCCCTCTAATTACACGCGTGCGCTTCTACCACTGGGGTGGCTATACATTCTTTTACATAAATCAAAGCATAAATATATATGGCAAGCACGTTCCTGAGGCCAACTTCATCTTCAACCTCACGCCCATCCAGAACCTCTGTAACTTGTTTAAATCTCAACAAAAATGAAAATTGTAAACATGAAACTTGTAGCAAATTTCCTCATGGTTTCAGAAATGTAAAGCATTAAAACTATAGATCAAAGACAAACATGAATTTCACTGGCCCTAATATGAACCATAAAAATCTCAGAAACTTCAATCTTAAAATTATCTAAGCTCAAGAAAAATTAATGGAAACTATGGACATGGTTATCTTTAGGGCAATTATATCTACATGTTTTATTCACAAATAAATCATTGATGATGCCTGTCTAAAAAGTTCCAAAGTTAGAAAACTTACTTTGCAAGAGGGTATCAGGTTTGGAGTTTGAGAAGCTTTCAGTGATTTCCAATGATTGGGTTAGCTTTCTCAAGTTCCCAGGAAGCTAATGGGATGCTTAGCTTGAGCTGAAAGTACCTGAGGAGTTCTGGAGAAGTCCAAGTGCAAAGCTCTGTTTTTAGAAATGGAGGATGGTGTTAATGGTGTTACAGTTCTGTAACAAGGTGTGGGATGAGTTCTAAATGATGTTTATAAACTTTAGGAACCAAAAGGCTTGAAAACGCGCGAGGGAGATGTGAGTTTCAAACTTTTGGTCAAGTAGGGCAACACTGGAGGTATGTGAAACAGTTATAAGATCTTGGTGTTTTTTAGGGGTCAAGCATGGGTGTATTTTATGGCAAATGGTTTATGTATGTATAAGCAAAGAGGTTTGAGTGCATTGGAAAGTCAGAAGTACAAGTTACAAGCTATTTGCTATGTTACTTGATTTTCAAGAAAAGTGTGAAACCAAGTTTCAATGCAAAGTACAAGCACGGGCTGGGTGATTGTAAGTGTCTAAACCATTTCTTTTGTGTTATGAGACATGTATGATCAGAAGAGAACAGGTGAAAGGCTCAAGAACAAGTTTTGTGCAAAAAGCCACTTTATCAAAATGGCAATGTACACTTTCTTCCCAAAATGGATATAAAGCATGGCCTTGCATTGAATGCTTGAAATGAGACCTCTAACAGTTGTGCAAGAAATTAATTATGGAGTGCCTAACAATTTTGAGGCTTGCAAAGTATACTTTGTGCAGCAAAACTTTGAATTTGAATTTTTTTCATCACAAAATGCCTTGTAATTCAAGTGATAAAACCCTAACTTCATCTCTTCGATTCTCCCTACTCAAAAACGATCTCAAGGAGTTATTGGACATTTTGGAAAGCTTGTAATGTGATCTACAACCCATATTTGAATTGCTTTTGAATATTTCCCTTGGAACCATATGAAAAAGTGCCATGAAGTTGGGTCAAAATCCTGACCAAATTAGGGCAAAAATTTCACTAAGTGTTTTGTTTCATGACCATGTATTCTTAAAATTATAACTTGAGATCCAAGCACTTTTGGAAGGAGTTATGTAAAGAAAAGTTATGTATTTCATGGAGATCTACAACTTTCATGTTTGAAGTTTCTCTTGAATCATCTTGCATCATGGTGAAAAGTTTGCTCAAAGTTGTGAAAAAATAAGAAATTTCTAACACTTAGAAAAATTTCTAAGTTTAGAAATTTTCACTTTTCAAAATGAAATTTTGAATTTTTGATTTCTTGATGAATAAGTTTAATATTTTGACATGCTTTGATGAATTGTGATCTTTGGCATTTGATTTTGACCAAAAAGTCAAAGTTTGACTTTTCTGTATGTAGTTGATTTTTGATCAGTTGACCGCAAAATTCATCTGTCAATCCATTAGACTTGCAATATTTTGAGCCATGTAATTAGGTCAAAATGAAAAAATTGGACTCTTGAGATCATGCCTTAAACCAATTGATCATTTGCTAGGTCAAAAATCAGAAATTGCTCTTTACTAGTCAAAACCCTAATTTTGACCATTTTGCCCTTTTGAAGATTTGATCAAATTTCTTGAGGAATTATGGTCCAAACTTGATAAAATGATACATATGAGTCTAAAATGTTGATGTGGATAAAAAATTATGAATTTTGACTTAAAATTGGCCACATTTGACTTTTTCCCCAATACAACTGATTTTTAGGTCAACTGCTCAATTGACTAAGCAAAAGTGTGATCCAAAGCTTGAAACTTGACATGAGTAACCTTGGGGGTCCATAATGATCCATGAAGGTCATATAGGGCATTGGAAGTCCAAAAAATCCTTGTTTAATCTCAAACCCTAATTTTGGTCATTAGTGCTTCAGGAGGTGTCTTGAGCTAATCAACCCTAGTGCAATCTTGAACCAAAGGAGATCTTGTGAGAAAATTCTTGATAAATTAGAGGGAAAATTTGTGGTACAACACACCCCTTCAAGTTTACTCGATGTTTACCTTTCCCTTTCTACGGGATAAAAAACGTTCGATGGTGACTTCATTGAGTTTATTTCGATGATTTGTCCAGTTGTTTTAGCTGGAGACTTCACTAGGGAGAGGATAACAAAATGTTGGTCCATCCTTATGCAAGTCAGTCCTAGCTTGTGCTTGTTTGCTTTTTCTTTGGGTGTTTATTTTTTTATTTCTTTCCAACTTTATTTGTTTATGTGCTTTATTTATATGCTTTCATGCATTACATTTTATTTTATTGTCTCCTATACTATGGATATTGTTGTTGTGTTGTTTCTTTATTGGGATGGGATGATACTTTTGAGGTAAAAGGCCCAGTACCCAGGCCAGAGTGCACTATCTAGGAAACCTAGGAATAGAGTGGAACATGACTGCTACTGGATGAAGGTTCTACTATGTGGTCATGTTGTCTGCGCTCAGATGAGGTACAAATGGGGTGCTATCATCCTCTACGTCTGTGGAATGAAGATGATGCTTTCAGACGGACCTATGATTTTGAGTTACCCTTGACTTTACCTTGACCTAGAGTTCACCCGTGAGTGGGGAGGGATGATTCTTACAGGTATAGTTGGTGACTTTGGTTCCGTTGGTGACTTTGGTTCTGATGGTGACTCTAGTTCCGATGGTGACTATAATTCTGTCGGTGACTAGTATTGGTGACTTATATGTGTTTTGAAGCTATGCCGGACCTTTGGTCCTATGATAAAATGTCGGTTCAGACAACAACACAACAACATCCATTTGTCTTGGAAGCCTTGATCCTATCATGTTGCATCATACCATATTTACTTTCAAAAAATGATGTATAAAAAAAAAGGTTTCTCTGCATATGCATTGTCATTTTCCAGGGATATTCAAGAGTTTGTATCTTCATCAGAGATGGCTACCAGACACATCTTTTCCTATAGTTTCTTCCATGAGGATAAGACACCATTAAGAGGTTTGATCACTCAAGTTGTCGAGCACAGTTCAAAAAGCTTCACTCAAGACTATGGCGATATCCTATCTATCTTGAATGCTATCAGTTGATTTTTTATCTCTTATGATGTAATATTGTCTCGTCTGTATGAATTCATCTGATTTGATGTTTCTTTATGAATGAAAACAATGTTTGATTTGATACCTCGTCTTGACTATTGCTTATCTATATTGTCTTGTTGTTTGGTCTTTCTTGATGTTTGAAAAAACTCTTGGATACCTGGGAAATGACAAAAACATAACATGCATAATCACGCATTTCCTGCATTACAGATTTTTTGACTGGTCTTCTTATCTTGTGGTTCTGCTTTTTCTAATCAGAGGTGTTCAACAATAACTACTCACAGATACTTAAGAAGAAGTTGATGATGCATTGGCTAAGGCCAAAGGCAAAGAAGTGATGATTGATGGTCAAGAGTCTGTGCAGGCTAGTATACCTAGACCAATTTTTATCGAAGTCGAAGAGTTAATAGCAACTGCATTGGATGCCCTCTAAGATGTCTATTTTATCTCTGTTGATATATTATGAAGCTCATAGGAATGATTTGATGAAACTCTTGAAGAATGCGTTTGTGCCTCATGAAATAAACAGTGGTCCGGTTTGAAATGGTTTGTACCAACATATACACTGGAAATGGTTTGGGTTTTACTGATTTTGATCTCCCTCCTAAGGGTCGCAACCATAATAAGGCATTTCACATCTCCATGGAGTGCAAAGGCACAAATTTGTCAAGGGTGTTGGTAGACACTGGGTCCTCATTAAATGTATTACCGAAAACTACATTAATGAAAATTGACTATTCTGGGGTGGAGTTGCATCCCAGTGACTTGGTAGTAAAGGATTTAGATGAGTCCAGGAGGACGGTATTTGGTGAATTAGATCTACCTATCAAGGTTGGTCCTCTAGTTTTTACTGTTACTTTCAATGTGATGGAGAAATAGCAAGCATATTGTTGTTTGTTGGGGCGCCCATGGATTCATAAAGTTGGGGTAATTACTTGTACCCTTCATCAAAAGCTCAAGTATCCTTTGTAAGTACGAAGTGCACCTAAGAGGGGGGCTAATTTAGGTACTTTAAAAGTTTTACCATTTTAGTGATGATGGATATTATTTTTCTGGTTTAGTGCATGAGTTTACAAATGTGTTTTTTTCTTTTCTGGTTTATGACTAGTTATGAAAGCGGTAAATGCGGGAAATTAAAGAACACAAAGATGTATTCTGGTTCCCCTCACAGTCCGAGAGTACTCCGGTCCCCTTTCAACATGAAAGATATTTCCTTATTGTTAGATCTCTAGACAAGACACCCTAGTCCTTCTATACAAGACTATAACCAATAAAACCACAAAGAACAATCCTCTTGGACCAAGAAAAATCCTCTTGGATTTTCACTATGTCAACAATGAGAATAATCCTCTCAAGGTGACCTTACTTGTATCCAACAATCCTAGAAAAGCAAGATTTAAAAACTCACTTGAACTTATTTTCAACAATCCTGAAAAATAAGAAACTATATAGCAGTATTTGATTTGAGTGAGTTTGAGTAGCAATGATCACTTTGAGTGATTTAATCAATGAATTGATCTTCTCTTCCAATTACAATAGTATACAATGACTCAAGATATATAATTCTCAAAGTTTTCTGCTTAACAATATGTGAAAGTGTGCAGAAAACTTGTGTATGAAAATGTATAACAACTTGAGTTTGTTTTTGAAAATTCAAAAAATATAATTGGAAGAGGTGTTGAAATGATTTCGAAAATGAGTATTTATATGTTCATAGAACCTTTTTGAAACAACATAAAGTTCTGGAGATGAATCATGAACAATTTCCAAGATTAAGTGAAAGGTTTCCATGAAATGGTGTTATGAACAGGCATGTGCAAAGCTATTGATTTTCAAAATCGTGCAGCATGCAATCGATTGCACCCTTTGTGAAAATCGATTGCACGGGGTTTCAACAGCTAGAATTTAAAATATTTTGAGTGTGCAATCGATTGCACAAGAGTTTAAATCGATTGCATGTGAAGTCAGTAGCAAAAATTGATTGAGTGTAATCGATTGCACAAACATACAAATCGATTACACTTAGAAACAGTAGCAAAAGATTTGAAAAAATTGAAGCATGCAATCGATTGCACTAATATGAAAATCGATTGCACTCAAGTAAAAAATGATTTCTAGCTTTAGAAAAACTTGAGTAAAGATTTGGACAATATAAAATATTTCTTTTGACCATTGAGCATCTATGTCTTAAGTTCAAAGTAAGTATTATCATTATACCTTGAAATTTTGCTAAGTGCTTGAACTGAAGACTTTATCCACAGATGCTTTTAGCTGGATCAAAAATATTTTCCCTCTTTGTCAATCATGGTTTGTCTTCATCAAAACAAAAGTGCATTTGAGAAGCTTTCTTTTACATTCTCCACCTTTTTGATGATGACAAACAATCTTGCTTGATGCGTTGTAATTTCGGAAATAAGCTTCTCCCCCTAAGATGCATAACTCCCCCTTTGTATGAGAAGCTTTGAAATCATTTGGATTTGCTCATCTTGAAGGATTCTTTGTACGTTAAAAGATTAAGACAAGGAAATACACAAGCATAAAGTATAAAATCCTTCTCCCCCTTTGACATTATCAAAAAGAAGGGAAAGATGCATAAAAATGGACAAAATACATATAATAATATTGAAAGCTTTAACCATAGCCATATTGCTTCTTGATGCTTTTTCTCATCCTTTGATAAATGCACATAGTAGTTATCTTCATCAAAACATAATGTTGAAGATGCTTAACTCTTTTAGATGGAATGAGAAACTCTTATGTGAATTCTCCCCCTATAATTGATAACTCCCTCTTGATCAAAGTTCTCCATTGAATCATAGATAATTTGAATTTTTCTTTGGGCTGCAATAGTTAGAGACAAGTACACACACACACACACACACACACACACACACACACACACACACACACACACACACACACACACACACACATATATATATATATATATATATATATATATATATATATATATATATATATATATATATATATATATATATATATATATATATATATATATATATATATATATATATATATATATATATATATATATATATATATATATATATATATATATATATATAAATATATTCTCCCCCTTTGTCTTTAGCAAAAAGGAATGGGGAAAAACTTAAAATATATAATGAAAATTATAAACATAAAAACAATTTTTACCTATGAGTTTTACCTCAAGAGTGACTTCATAAACCATTCATCCTTTGAGAACATGATGTTGAAGCCTTTGTCACAAAGTTGACTTGTACTTAGAAGTTGTATTTTGTTCTTCAACATGAAGTACATGTTTAATGGATATGAAAGTTAGTGTATGAACTTTGCCAATGCCAAGAATTCTTCCTTTAAGGAATTTCCCATATGTGAAATAATCCTTGGATTTGAACTAGATTTGAAAGTTAGTATATTAACTTTGCCAATGCCAAGAATTCTTCCTTTAAGGTATTTACCCTATGTGAAATAATCCTTCGACTTGAACTAGATTTGAAAGTTAGTGTATGTCTTCCATAAAATGCTTAGAGCCACCACTTATAAAAACATCATAGATTTAAAGTGGTCCTCAAGTAAACCTACAAAACAAATTAAGTTTGATTTGGTACCCAATGTGCTTTGGGTCCATCATAGTTAGTTCCTTTCTTAACCCACACAGAATGCCCACTTGTTACACTAAAGTTTCTAACATAGCAAGCATTAGGTGTATGGCCAACAATACCACAATAAAATCAAGCTGGTTCAAGGCTACTTCTATATCTATAAGAGTAAGATTTCTTCTTAACAAATCTTTTCCTTTTAGGATATTTATGAACTACTTTAGGTTTGTTCACATTCTCTTTGGATGATTGATCACTAGCCTTAACAAAGATAGTTTGATTAGAACTTGGTTTTGAAAACTTTGAATATCCAAGTCCACTTTTATCATTGGAATATCTTTGTTGGATAAAAACACCTTCCAATCCAATTTGAAATTTTTCATATCTTTCAATAACTCTTTTTAATTGGACAATTTGGAAAGAGAGTGATTCACAATTTTTGCATACAAAATTCTGTTTTTGCTCACTAAATTTTTGTTTTTCATCTTTGATATCTTTTTCCGTAGACTCACATTTTTCTTCTAAAGATGAAATTTGTTTCTTTTGGGATGAAATAGTTTTGTACAAAATTTCGCATTCATTTAATAGTTCATCTATAGCCCCTTTTGCATCACTATCAAAAAGAGAAAATTCATTACTAACCTCGTCATCTTCACTATCGGAATGGTGTGAAGCCATCAATGCAAGATAAACACGTTGATTGTTTTCGGAATTGGAAGATGAACTTTCCCATGCTATATATGCTTTCTTTGACTTCTTATCTTTATTTCTCTTGAAATATTTCTTCTTATTTTCAAGTGTAGGACATTCACTTTTAACATGTCTCTTTTCTCCACATTCAAAGCATATAACCTTCCTTGTTAGGGCTTCCCTTTTTCTTTCTTTTTGTAGAACCTTTTCAATCTTCTTGATAGGATCATCATCTTCACTACTAGTGGATTCATCTTCTTGATTTCTATCATGATTTTTTATCCTTGTATTTAGAGCCATGTCTTTTGAATCTTTTACTTGGATTTCATGATTTTCCAGTCTTGCAAGTTCCGTCTCATATTCTTGAAGTTTTCCGAACAAAGTGGCAGAAGTCATTATGGATAGATTCTTCTTCTCAGATATTGTTGTCACTTTTGGTGTCCATTTCCTGGATAAAGATATAAGCACTTTAAGATTAAGTTCATCATTAGTTAATGTCTTACCGAGTGCTTTCAAATGATTTGTCAAGTGTATAAATCTTTTCTGTAAATCAAGTATTGATTCTCGAGGCTGCATTCTGAATAGTTCATATTCTTGACTCAAAGTATTTAATCTCGATCTTTTAACTTCGGAGGTTCCTTCATGAGTTTCTATCAAGGTATCCCATATTTCTTTCGCTGATTTGCATGCCGAGACACGAAAGAATTCATCCATGCTAAGCGCACCTTGAAGAAGATGTATTACCTTTTTATCATAGAGAACCTTCTTCTTATCATCTTCGTCCCATGCAGTTTTAGGATTTGATGAACCAACACCATTGATTACCGTTATAGGGATAAATAGACCATTCTCGACGGCATCCCATATTTATTCTCCTTGTGCTTCTAGATGTGCCTTCATGCGTATTTTCCAGAAGTCAAAATATTCACCACAAAATAGATGAGGCTTGTTGTTACTACCACCATCTCTGAAAACGGGATTTTGATTTGCGGAAGCCATTTTGGATCTTTTAGGAACAGGTTACCTATAACCTGCTCTGATGCCAATTGTAAGTACGAAGTGAGCCTAAGAGACGGGGGGGGGGGGGGGGGGGTGAATTAGGTACTTTAAAAGTTTTACCATTTTAGTGATGATGGATATTATTTTTCTGGTTTAGTGCATGAGTTTACAAATGTGTTTCTTCCTCGTCTGGTTTATGACTAGTGATGAAAGCGGTAAATGCGGAAAAGTAATAAACAAAAAGATGTATCCTGGTTCCCCTCACAGTCCGAGAGTACTCCAGTCCCCTTTCAACATGAAATATATTTCCTTATTGTTAGATCTCTAGACAAGACACCCTAGTCCTTCTATACAAGACTCTAACCAATAAAACTACCAAGAACAATCCTCTTGGACCAAGAACAATCCTCTTGGACCAAGAACAACCCTCTTGGATTTTCATTATGTCAACAATGAGAACAATCCTCTCAAGGTGACCTTAGTTGTATCCAACAAACCTGGAAAAACAAGATTTAAAAAATCACTTGAACTTATTTTAAACAATCCTAAAAAATAAGCAAGTACATAGCAATATTTGATTTGAGTGAGTTTGAGTAGCAATGATCACTTTGAGTGATTTAATCAATGACTTGATATTCTCTTCCAATGAAAATAGTATACAATAACTAAAGATATATAATGCTCAAAGTTTTCTGGTTAACAATATGTGAAAGTGTGCAGAAAACTTGTGTATGAAAATGTATAACAGCTTGAGTTTGTTTTTTGAAAATTCAGAAAATATAATTGGAAGAGGTGTTGAAATGATTTTGAAAATGAGTATTTATATGTTCATAGAACCTTTTTGAAACAACATAAAGTTCTGGAGATGAATCATGAAAAATTGCCAAGATTGAGTGAAAGGTTTCCATGAAATGGTGTTATGAACAGGCATATGCAAAGCTGCTGTTTTTCAAAATCGTGCAGCATACAATCAATTGCACCCTTTGTGTAAATCGATTGCACGGGGTTTCAACAGCTAGAATTTAAAATATTTTGAGTGTGAAATCGATTGCACAAGAGTGTAAATTGATTGCATGTGAATTCAGTAGCAAAAATTGATTGAGTGCAATCGATTGCATAAACATGCAAATCGATTACACTTAGAAACAATAGCAAAAGATTTGAAAAAATTGAAGCACACAATCGATTGCACTAATATGAAAATCGATTGCACTCAAGTAAAAAATGATTTTTAGCTTTTGAAAAACCTGAGTAAAGATTTGGACAATATAAAATATTTCTTTTGACCATTGAGCATCTATGTCTTAAGTTCAAAGTGAGTATTATCATTATACCTTGAAATTTTGCTAAGTGCTTAAACTGAAGACTTTATCCACAGATGCTTTTAGCTGGATAAAAAATCTTTTCCTTGTTTGTCAATCATGGTTTGTCTTCATCAAAACAAAAGTGCATTTGAGAAGCTTGCTTTTCCATCCTTTAGATGAAAGACAATCAGTGTTTGTGGGGAGGAAGAATATATTGTGAGTCATCTGACTTCATTCCGGTATATGGAGATTGAAGGAGAAGTCCATGAGACTCCTTTTCAGGTTTTTAAAACTATTAAGATAATCAAGACTCCTATTTCTGAGGAAAGAAAGAAACTTGAGACTTCTTTGGCTTTATTCAAAGATGCTCAAGAGCTGGTAGAGGTTGGTCCCCCTGATGGTTTGGGTCATGTTGTGGATGTCATTCCAAAGTTTAACAAGTTCGGTTTGGGTTTCAACCCTGGGAAGCAGAGTGAAGCTCCTAAAGCTTCAAATTTGTCTACTCCATTGAACTTTTCCAACTCTGGTTTCACCCAATATGGATGCACCAATGCAATTGGAAATGATGAAGACAGTGATTAAAACATAGATGACTGGATTCACCCAAGTATTCCTGGTCAGGAGAGGAACAATTGGACTTCTTTGGATACCATCCAAGTTAAAATTGCTGAGGATCTGTTTGTAGATTGATTGGTAGACAAAGTCGTCACACTATACCTGGGGCACCATGCCATTCAATTAAAGACTGTGTGTCATTCAGAGATGAAGTTCAAGACTTGGTCGATTTAGGGATGGTTGTGTTCACACCAGGGAAGAATAAGAATCATGTGCCCAAGTGAGCGTCAATTCTGCTAAAGGACTTGTGAAGAAATAAGTCCGTACAGAGTCTTGCCTTCTTAACATGACAATTTCTAGTTTCATTTTCATTCTCATTTTTAAATATTTCTTGTTTGGTTCAGTACTTTCTTATATGCAAAACTTGCTTATCGTTGAATGTTAATCATAATGCATTGAATATGATTGTCTTGAATTAATCCATTCTCTATCACTCTTATTTGTTTTTTGTTTTCCTCTTTTTCTTTCACTATCAAATCTTGTTTGATAAAATAAAACATATGGAGGGAGGATGGCGGATAATTTACCTAGAATTTCAAATGGTATGCTTTCGAGTAAAAACCCTGCTGACGATGTACATGCATTGTTTCAAATCCCTAAACACCAAAGATATAAGGGAGATAGACCCTCGTCAACCCCTTTGAGCGTTGAAGTATGAGTTTCTTTTCTATTCAGAAAAAACCCTCATTTTTAACCCACGGGAATGGTAGTGTTCAGTTAATCAGATTGAGCATTCAAAACTCACCAAGAGTGTGCATCTAAGGATGCAACAATGTTTATCCATCAAAAGGCTGAGGAAAGTCAAAACCGTAATGGCTACCCTTCGCTTATCAAGAGTGTGTGTCAATTGAAGATATCCCAATGGGTATTTCTCGCACATCAGGAGGTAAACAAATGACGATACAATAATGGTTATCCCTCATCTACCAAGGACTGAGACAACCACAATCCTTCTAACAAAGTCAAAAACGACTCGAAGTCACACGATTTGAAAAAAGAAAGAGGAAAAATGCCCCTCTAAGTAGAAACTTGAAAAACAAGTCGCTTACACAAAATTAAGGGCATACCGCTAGACTTCAGAGTCAAATTCAAAAGGAATTGTCCAAGCAAAAGTTAGGGAAAGCAAAGAAGAAAAGAAAAGCCTGAAAGGTGAGAAAGGATTACCAAATGAAGATCATTAACAAAGAACAAAGTCGTGTGACCAGAAACACAAAAGAAGCAAAGGTGAGTGGTATTCGTGTCCGAGAAACCTCAGTGGTTCCTCAACGATCATAAATTCCACTTGAGAGATGAGTGCTCGTATTAAATTAACTGAATGTATGACTGGAGAACATCATGGAGAATGGGTGGGCACCAAATATTTTTGAGCCTTAAATCCTTTTTTTTCTAAAACCAAGAACCAGGCCACGTTACAAACCTTGAAAGTCCTAACTGAAGCATGAGTTAATTCGAAGCAATATTATAATGAAAGTATGGTAATATGACTCCTAGGAGGCTTGCTAAAAATTTTGAGTTGGTGTCACTCCATCTTTTACTGTCTTTTGTACAAGATTTTTTTTTGATGTTTCAACATCTTTTCAATAAAAGTTTTTTAAATTTAAAGACAAGCATAGGACTTGCATTAGAATTATCATTCTTAGAATAAACATTCTTTGCATACAAAAAAGTGATTAAACATCAAGTGAGTTCGCATAATGAGCATCCGATGGAAGTTTGATTATCTTGAGGGAAAAATTGCTTCAGGAATATGTTGAAGAGAAAACAATTTTGAGAATGATCTTAATCCGGGGAAGATTTTCTATTGACTCCGTTGAGTAAAAGAAGACCAGTTTGAGAAATGATCCGAAGCAGATCATGAAGAAATTTTGATTGCCCAAAAGTATCTGTTGAGCCATGGTGTGTCACTTTCAGCTAATATTAAGGGATAGATTGCTTCAAGCATCTGTTTGAGCACAAAGCAGTTCAATTTGAGAAGTACAGTTGTGTACTAGCCTACTTTCAGGATGTAAGTCAACCACTATAAGGATATGTTTTCATCCAAGACTCCATGGACTTCTCTCTCTTCCATGAGCATAAGGAGATGAAATGGATTGCCAAGACTCTGTTAGCAGGGGCGAGCATTTCAATGGTAATACTCCGTTGAGCAAGAAGTGTGTGAATACTCTATCGAGTAAATTTTTTGCCAATCTAGGGCAGTTGTGTCGAGATTCGACAAATCTCTCAAAGTGCTGAGTGATCAGGGTCTATTACCCAAGTTTCATTGAAGCCATTTCTAATGTTGATTAGTTAAAGTCTTGTAACACGGGGGCAGGTTATCTTAAGGGTACAGATCCCAAGAAGTCATTTCAAGGCAAGTTCTTCAAC
The DNA here is from genome assembly GCA_948472305.1 of Vicia faba. Lineage (NCBI taxonomy): Eukaryota > Viridiplantae > Streptophyta > Magnoliopsida > Fabales > Fabaceae > Vicia > Vicia faba. Next base: position 753,797,650 of record OX451736.1, on the reverse strand, counting down.
ATCCCTACAGACTAGGGCAAGGCATTATGCATGGACATTTCATTTTTAATCAGTTTTATCCATGTTTCTACAAGTACCTTCTCGAAGTGAAATTCCTTCATACTATACTTGAGGCACGTTTGGTGTACTTTGTTGGGCAGAACCGCCGTTCACTCAATTATGTGTGGTTTGCCAATACCGGAGCATTCTTGTAAGATAATCATGGTATCCCGAGCCTAGGTCGTTTCCCAAAAAACATTGAAGTTTTTACTTTTCCCTAGTGAGTCTTCCCCAAGCAAAGGGTTTGTAGATAAAAGTTTGATTGATATGGAGACTTTGGATGATTCCCCAGCACTTCTTGAAGTTTTCTTCTCCCCAGTATCGCCAAGCAGAGAATCCTTGATTGTGTTTGTGATTATTGAGATTTCTTGGTAAAGAATCTACATCCCCAGCGGATGTGTGATATTTTTACGTGTTCAAAGGAGAATGTTTATTCCCCGAAGCAGAGATGTCTTATTCCCCAACTAAGAGTCCACGTTGAGAATTTTCTTATTTCTCTGCAGAATTTCCTTTGAGGATTTCTCTTATTCCGAGACGAAGAGTCGCTTCATGAAGAGTTTCTTGTTCAAGAATTATTCCATCTCGCCTGTGAGGCGGATTTTTGAAAATTAATTACCCAGGAACGTTCATTCCCCAGTTAAGTCAATTCTCTAGAAGTTCTTAGTCAAGGACTTTTCCTTTTCCCAAGTGTAAGTTTCAGTTGTCCCCTAGCGAGAGGTTGACAAGTTATTCTCCAAACAGTTAGATTTGAGTTTTGATTCCTTGCAGGCCCCAATTTTGTTGGTGCGTTTCCCAGTAGCGCCCAATTTCCATTGGTGCGTTTCCTAAGAAGTTACAGTTTCACCATGATCTTCTCCGACAATGTCCAATCTCTATTTGGCGTTCCCCTTCAGAAGTTACTATTTTGCCGTGATCTTCTCCAGTAATGTCCTATTTCTATTTGGCATTCTCTTTCAAAAAATTATGGTTTCGCCCTGATTTTTCTCCAACAGTGCCCAATCTTCATTTGGCATTTGTTATCAGAGTTGATAGTTTCGATCTGATTTTTCTCCAGTAGTGCCCAATCTTCATTTGGACTTTGTTATTAGAGTTGATAGTTTTGGTATGATTTTTCTCCAGCATAGTGTGCAATTTATTTTTACAACTTATCAGTGATTGTAGCCCATTTCTACCAGTTACTCAGTTTGTTACTTCCTATAGAGTTTCGGGTCTTCAAGGGTTTCTCTCCAGTGATTTCTGTAGTGATAAAAAATGTAGCGGGGTAAATCGGAGATCGAATTATTGATTAATTCGTCTCACAAAAGCAAGAGTCGCCACCGCGCTTTATTGTTTCCAAAGGAAAAAGGGAAAAGAGCGAAATAAAACCCTAAATATGCAATGTAAATATTAATAAAAATACAAAGCGTTTTTGAAAAGAGATCTTATGGTTCGGGGGTTGGTTATACAATGGGAAGGTACTAGCACCCAATGCATCTATAGTACTCTATAGGAACCTTTTGAAATATCTGTTTTATTTAAAATTGATTGCTTGATTGAAAATGAATCGTTTTGGCCGAAAAGGGATACGGGCGGGTTTTTGAAGATACGACGACCTAATGTCGAAGTTTTTGCTTGAAAGGTATAAGTCTTGGAGAGGTTGAAATTTTGAAGTAAGGTGAACGTTTGAGGAAAAATTATCCTAAGTTTTAATGAAATGCGAAAATTTGCGCAGTTAGATTTGGAGACATGAAGTCAACAAATTTACTGTTTTTTCCTTTGGAGTTAAACAAACCGAATAAACAAAAATACACGAACAAGAAATATGTGAATAACAATTAAATAGCAATAATCTAAATGATGGAATAAAAAATACGAACAATGCGTTTTTATGATTTTTTGTTGTTTAATGTTAACGGGAAGAAAGTATTTTAATTTTTTTTACGCATTTTTTTGATAAGGATAAATCAAAGGAATTATTTAATGAGGACGTGACATTTTAGTTTTAAGTTATTAAGTTTTTTATATTTTTGATATTAATATTAAGATAACAAAATATTTTTTAGTTTTTCTATTCTTATGCCTTTTATTATAAAAGTATTATTTTAGGAATTCTTTAGATTAAAACTCAATATTACTAACTAAAAATCTAATTAATTTTTAAAGATATTAAGATTACTAAAACTTGAAAGTTTGAACTAATAAAATGGCCTATCATTAAAAAAAGCTTTAGATTATATCTTTTATTTTTTGGTTAACTAAATTACAAGTAAAACTATAAGATTCTAAGAGGTAGTCAAAAATAAATAAAAAAAGTATTAAGAGGAGGTGAATAAATCAGAATGGGCTAGAGGGTTGGGATAAAGCCCAAGGCAAAATGAGGACAGAGGGGGGGTGTACAAGGATTCGTGGGCTTAAGCTGGGAGTACAGGGTGGCCTAAGAGATTATACAGCATTAGGGTTAATCTTGTTTTGTAAAATTGGGATTTAGGGTTATCGTGAGGCAGAAACGGCGCCTCCCTCTTCTTCACGATCTTCATCTTCTTCGCCATGCTTCTTCATCCTCGCCACCGGACTTGAGGTTTCCTCTTCGCCACGGCCACCCAGTCTTGGCTCTTCTTCCCTCCATTGAACACGAAACGAGACGCTTAGGCGGAGACGGTAAGAACGCGCTTGATTCGTTAACATCCGATTCGGTTTTTTTTGCATGTTGATTTGTTGATTTGTATCATGTTTGATCTTGATTGATTCTTATATTGATTGTTCATGCTGATTTGAGGGCATTCAAAGAAAATAAAAGAGATAAGAGCGTTACCTAGGTGGAGGCGGAGGACGAGCTAGGGGTGACGGAGGCCGGGCGGCGAGGAGAGGGAGACGCGAGTCCAACGGTGAACGGTATTATGATTTCTCTTCTCCTTGGTTGTTGGTATTGTACTTCTGTTTCGTCTTTGAGCCTTGGTACTGTGCTTCGGTTTTCTTCTTCTTCTTTGAATGAGTTACTGTATGATGATTGTGTTTTTCTTCTTTGCGTTGAAACTGCACTTCTGTTTTTCTCCTTCTTGCTTGAACGTGATACCGTATTTGGTCTTTCCTCTCTTCTTCTTCGAATGAAGTTACTGTACTGGGTTTTATTGGAACTGATATTGCACTTCCTCTTGGCGTAACTGATACTGCACTTGGTTTTGTTGAAACTATACTGTATTTTGATTTTATTGGCTTGAATAATTTTCTTAAGGCCAATGATGTTGTTGATACTGAGGTCTAGCCGGTTGCCTTAGAATTTTTTCAGATTTTGGGATGGATAAAACTCAGGTTTGAGTAATGGTTGGACATGGTGATAGATGTGGGGATTTTTGTGTAGTTTGGACAGATTGATGGAACTTGGGCATGTGTTTTAGCTAGGCCATACGGATGGTGGTTTTTGACTGGTTTTCTGTGAGGTTGTTTTGATATCTTTTTGATGGCAGTGGGATGATGATGATATTGGCTTTAGTGGCTCAATCGGTTGTGCAAGGCTTGGCCATAAGGTTTTGGAAGATGGTCTTTGACAGTGTGGGTGATTATGCAGGTTGCTAGCTTTTGTGTGTTTTTTGGAGGAAAAACTCTCTAAGTTTTTTCTTGGAGGTTTGGATATATGTTCTACTGTGTTTTTGTTTTCTCTTTGTTATGTATTATAACAACTCTTCCCTCTTCTTTTCGCTACAGGCCAGGAATTCAAAAAAATGCTTTGGGATTTCCCTGAGCAATCTGCACTACTGTCCCTCCAATTTGTTTCTATTCTTCTTTTGTGTTATTATTTTTACTGGCTATATTTTGTTTGTCTTGTATAACCTCTTCTGCCTATGCTAAGCCTGCAAATCCCACACTTCTCCCTCTCTTTTTTTCTCTCAGTATGGCTTTGATATAAAGTGATAAGCTGTACATTTTTCTGAAATTGCAATGGCCAGAAAATGATGAAAATGGGACTTTTACATTACTTGCAAATGTGGTCAAACTGCATGTTTTCCTTTTAATACAAACTTGTTTTGTTTTCTGCTGTGTGGGCAAAGGCTACGTGAGCATGCTTGCATATGTGGTTACTGCATGGTTTTGGTATGCTTATGCTGTATGCTTCTTTGAAATTGCATTTGGGATTTGTAATTAATTTAAACATGCAGTTTTTGGAAAACATAAACTTGCATATGTTTTAAAATTCCTTTTTTTTGTGAACCGGGAGCAATCCCGTGATTTGCAAAAAAAATAATAACTGATTCCGGCCATTGCATTTAATGATGAAATTTTAATAACTTCGCTTTTTATTCATTTATTCGAATTCTAATTTCTTTCTTTTAATTGTGCAGGTAACATTAAGTGAGCGGACAAGACGCATTGGATCGGAAGTTTTAGAATTAGGATAGATTAGTTTTTACTTCATTTTAGTTTTTTGTCAATTTATTATTGTAATTTATTGTAATATATACAATGTTTACATAATAACTTGTACAAATAAAAAAAATGAATAAAAAAACTATTTGCCAATTAAATTCTTCTTCTTTATTTATTTATCGTTTACAATTTCTTCAAACGAATGATAATTGAAAACAAGTTCCAATTACCTACATTCAAAAATAATAAACAGATAAATAAATAATTATCGTTGATCAACTAATATCTTCGGTTATTTAATTCATCATTCACAACTAAATTATAATAATTAAAACAGGGTTTCAATTATTTAACTTAGAACGACGAATGATTAAACAATCGTTATTGACCAATGAACTTTTCCCGAATGCTTATTATATTATTCATAAACCTTTAAATTATGTAATAACTAAGAATAAATTCCAGTTACTTAAATTTAAGATAATGAGTAATAAATAAATACTGTCCACACAGTTAATGCGCCTCTTCTCTGATGTTTATTTTATTATCTATACATCTTTAAACTACATAATAATCGAAAAAGAATTTCAATTATTTAAATTTTAGATAATAAGTAATTAATAAACATAATTTTTTTTAGCACGAATCGATTAAATGATTTAATGTTCAGCATAAATGGCTCTTGTCCGGAAAAAGTCATGAATTTTAAAATCGATGGATCGAACAAATGTAATGAAAAATGCAGGTAGGAGACGATATCTTAGGTCAAAATTTGGGGTACAACAGCTGCCCCTATTTAAGTTTCTTCTATCCGGAGATATGAAGATTGAAATCTTCGTTTCGACGAGATTGAAGGTACTTAAATACATAACTACGCAAATTTTGTCCTAAGATGCCGTCGTCATGTTTGGTATGAATGCAGCGATCTAACTCACAGAGAAAGATATTGTGTGAAACGAGACAATGTTGGGGGAATCGAACACCAACAAAACACAGCGGTACGGATTATACATTGCTGGGGAAACAAGCTATCAGCTTCAAACGACAGACCCCCTGACAACGAATAAAATCGAGGGAAAACAACCTCTAATCCTAACAAAGAGAATATCTTGCATAGGCCATAACAGATCATTGATCCAAAGCAGTGAGTTCGCAACTTAAGGTCGATGGTTGACAGAGTATCAAATGGCTGATAATCGATCACTGAATTTTGGAGGTATCGATTCGTAACAGATATTCTCTGCTAGATTTTCAGAGATATACTCATTAATGCTGAGGTAATAAGACTGTAGATACGAGGGTTGTTCTAATAAAGAAAACTGCCATTTGTTGTTGTCCAGAGAAAATACCGATAACAAACAAGTTGCTCAAATAAAGAAGCTGCCGCTTGCTGTGTTCCAGAAAATACCGATAACATGCAAGTTGCTCAAATAAAGAAGCTGCCGCTTGCTGTCGTCCAAAGAAAATACCGATAACATGCAAGTTGCTCAAATAAAGAAGCTGCCGCTTGCTGTCGTCCAAAGAAAATACCGATAACATACAAGCTGCTCAAATAAAGAAGCTGCCGCTTGCTGTATTCCAGAAAAGTAATAACGTACTGGTAACTCATGAAGAGTTGCTACTTGTCGCTTTCAACGAGATAAAATGACGCACTAGTAGCTCATGAAGAACTGCTGCTCGGCGCTTTCAGAAAAAAGTAAAATGACGCACTAGTAGCTCGTGAAGAACTGCTGCTCGGCGCTTTCAGAAAAATAAAATGACGCACTAGTAGCTCATGAAGAACTGCTGTTCGGCGCTTTCAACAAGTAAAATGACGCACTAGTAGCTCATGAAGAACTGCTGCTCGGCGCTTTTGAAAAGATAAAATGACGCACTAGTAGCTCATGAAGAACTGCTGCTCGGCGCTTTCAGAAAAATAAAATGACGCACTAGTAGCTCGTGAAGAACTGCTGCTCGGCGCTTTCGAAAAGATAAAATGACGCACTAGTAGCTCATGAAGAACTGCTGCTCGGCGCTTTCAGAAAAATAAAATGACGCACTAGTAGCTCGTGAAGAACTGCTGCTCGGCGCTTTCAAAAAGAATAAATGACGCACTAGTAGCTCATGAAGAACTGCTGCTCGGCGCTTTCAGAAAAGTAACGTACAAGTTGCTCGTGAAAAGCTGCCGCTTGTCGTTTTCCAACGGTGTCTATAACGTACAAGTTGCTCATGAAGAGCTAACACTTGTCGTTTTCCAAAATAATTCAGAAGGAAACTGCGATGATATTGGCAGAGAATAAAATCTTCATCAAAGAGAACCCTGAATCAATCCTTCCCGAGGAGATCAAATACTTAAATGTGCAAAATAAATGCACCAACCGCCTAGGTCGCCAATTCACTGGGGAGAATCAAAGAAATAGCCTATGCAAGAGGCGACAACTTCATCCAGGAGTAACCAGAGAGAAAGCAGTCAAACAAGACTCTATCCAATGAGAAAGTAACTCGATTAGGGGATTCATCCTATCCAAAAATGGACAAGGTAAGCTGAATCAAGAAACATCCACGAGGATTAGCTCAGTTGGGGAATTTAGAAAGGAAGCACATTTTCTGCCTAAGCTAACCTTCTACTTGGAAAGAAAAATGTACGTTGTTCGAATAAACAAAGTACGACCCAAAATCAATGGCAAATGTGGGTATGCATGCTGATATGTGTGTGAATGAATGTTATGCGGACAAAACAGACAGATGAAGTATCTTGGAGATAATAAGATGTCACAGCGAAATAGATACTCGGCCAATCTCGAAAAGATGGAAGATAAACGGAACTGGAAACACACAGCAACGTCGGAGGGTATCACGCTACAAGGTCCAAATCTTATGAGGAGAAGAACATCCAAATCCAATCTTCTAACATCAATAGATCATGGTATGAGACAAAAGGCACCACACTTCAGAAATCGCCCAGATTGAGATAGCCAAAACAAAGCTCAACTAGAACAGTTGGGGAGTCACCAAACTTAGTACCACTAGAAACACAAGTTTACACAACCGACACCTCATGGCGATTTGAAATAAAACATGCTCATCATGCAAGGATAGACTACTGTACTGCTTTGCATTTCATGGCTTGACCATCCTTGGAACAAACTGTTAATATTCCTTTCGTTATTCACGACACATATTTAAAATAAGGACATTTAAGTAAATTTGTTTCAAGTATTTTCATAAAAATTAAAATTTTGCCCACAAAAAATAAGTGCTCAAACTTCATTAATAAGAGGTTGTTCGCTAACAATGCGATTTCAACGGTTTACAAAGCTTGGGGAAATAGTACATGAAATAAAAGGTCACACAAAACAATGATCACTATTCTCCCTAACAACTTGGAATTCCCGAATGTGTTCAGATGCCGAGACTGATTTGACCAGAAATCTGCCTAAGCGAAATACTTCTTGACTGCATCGGCGTTCAAAGGACGCGGGAGATCTTCACCATCCATTTTGGTGAGAATCATGGCACCCTCAGAGAAAACTTTCTTAACAACATACGGTCCTTCATAGTTCGGGGCCCATTTGCCCCTAGAATCAGGTTGGAAAGATAATATCTTCTTGAGCACAAGGTCACCTTCTCTGAACTCGCGCGGTCGAACCTTCTTATCAAAAGCCTTCTTCATTCTTTGTTGATACAATTGACCGTGACACAAAGCTGTCAATCTCTTTTCTTCGATTAAATTCAACTGATCGTACCTACTTTGACACCATTCGGCCTCAGAAAGCTTAGCTTCCATCAACACTCTCAGAGACGGAATCTCAACCTCCACGGGGAGTACTGCTTCCATACCGTAAACTAGGGAGAAAGGGGTCACGCCCGTTGAAGTTCGAACTGAAGTACGGTACCCGTGTAAAGCAAACGGAAGCATTTCATGCCAGTCCTTATAAGTTACCACCATCTTCTGTACAATCTTCTTGATATTCTTGTTAGCAGCTTCAACAGCCCCGTTCATCTTCGGTCTGTAGGGAGAGGAATTATGATGTTCGATCCTGAACTCTTCACAAAGCTCCTTCATCATCTTGCTATTCAAATTCGACCCATTATCAGTGATAATCTTGCTCGGGATACCATACCGACAAATGATCTGATTCTTGATAAATCTGACTACCACCTGTCTGGTTACATTAGCATAAGATGCTGCTTCCACCCATTTGGTAAAATAATCGATCGCTACCAAGATAAAACGATGACCATTTGAAGCTTTGGGTTCAATCATCCCAATCATATCAATGCCCCACATAGAGAAAGGCCAAGGTGAAGATATAACATTGGGGAGGGTCGGCGGCACGTGCATCCTGTCCGCATAAATCTGGCATTTATGACACTTCTTCACATACTTGCAGCAATCAGATTCCATTGTCATCCAATAGTAACCAACTCTCAACATCTTTCTAGCCATTGCATGTCCATTGGCATGAGTGCCAAAGGATCCTTCGTGCACTTCTTGCATCAGCATGTCTGCTTCACGTTTGTCTACACATCTGAGCAAGACCATGTCGTAATTCCTTTTATACAACACCTCTTCGTTGAGAAAGAAACTGCTTGCTAATCTTCTCAACATCTTCCTATCTTTATTGGATGCCCCAGGTGGATACTCTTGAGTTTGAAGAACACGTTTGATGTCATAGAACCACGGTTTGTCGTCGGTGACCTCTTCCACTGAGAACACATGAGCAGGTCTGTCGAGGCGCGTAACCCGAATTGTAGGCACATCATTCCAATCATTCACTTGAAACATTGAAGACAAGGTAGCCAAAGCATCGGCCATTTGATTCTCGTCCCTAGGGATGTGATGTAATTCCACTTTGTTGAAGAAAGTTAACAATCTTCTAGCGTAGTCTCTGTAAGGGATCAAACCAGGATGACGAGTTTCCCATTCTCCTTTGATTTGATTAATCACCAATGCCGAATCTCCGTAAATATCAAGAATCTTAATCCTTAGATCCACTGCTTCTTCGAGACCCATAATATATGCCTCATATTCCGCCATGTTGTTCGTGCAGTCAAACTTCAGTCTTGCCGTGAACGGGATATGAGTACCTCGAGGAGTAACGATGATTGCCCCAATTCCATTTCCATAGGAATTCACAGCTCCGTCAAATATCAAACCCCAACGGGATTCAGGATCAGGTCCTTCTTCAGGTAACAGCTCTTCACAATCTTTAGCTTTTAAGTACATAACATCTTCATCCGGGAAATCAAACTTGATGGATTGATAATCTTCAATTGGTTGGTGAGCCAAATGGTCGGCTAAAATACTCCCTTTGATCGCTTTCTGAGTGTGATACTCAATGTCATACTCAGATAACAACATCTGCCAACGGGCTATCCTTCCAGATAAGGCGGGCTTCTCAAAGATATACTTGATTGGGTCCATTTTGGAGATCAACCAAGTAGTGTGATTAATCATATACTGGCGCAGACGGCGAGCAGCCCAGGCTAAAGCACAGCAGGTTTTCTCAAGCAATGAGTACCGAGACTCACAGTCTGTGAATTTCTTACTCAGATAGTATACCGCATGTTCCTTCCTTCCAGTCTCGTCTTGCTGACCAAGCACACATCCCATGGAGTCTTCCAATATAGTCAAGTACATAATCAAAGGTCTTCCTTCCACCGGAGGAATCAAAATGGGAGGTTCGAGCAAATATTCCTTGATGCTATCAAAAGCTTTCTGACAATCTTCTGTCCACACACATCCTTGGTTCTTGCGGAGAAGTTTAAAAATCGGCCCACAGGTAGCAGTCATATGAGATATAAATCTAGAAATGTAGTTCAGTCTCCCAAGGAATCCTCTTACTTGTTTTTCCGTCTTGGGAGCGGGCATCTCCCGAATGGCTTTGACTTTGTCAGGATCTACTTCAATACCTTTCTGACTGACAATGAAACCCAGGAGTCTTCCAGAATGAACGCCAAAAGTGCACTTGTTGGGATTCAGACGGAGTTTGTACTTCCTCAAGCGCTGGAATAACTTCAACAAATGCTCCAAGTGATCTTCCTCAGTCTGCGATTTGGCGATCATGTCATCCACATACACTTCGATCTCCTTATGCATCATGTCATGGAACAAAGCAGTCATGGCCCTTTGGTATGTTGCACCAGCATTCCTCAAACCAAACGGCATAACCCGATAACAGAAAGTTCCCCAAGGTGTAATGAAAGCGGTCTTTTCCATATCTTCCGGCGCCATCTTGATTTGATTGTAACCGGAGAAACCATCCATGAAAGAAAAGACTTTGAACTTGGCGGTACTGTCGACCAATACGTCAATATGAGGTAATGGGAAATCATCCTTCGGACTAGCTCTATTCAGATCTCTGTAGTCTACACACATCCGAACTTTGCCATCTTTCTTAGCAACAGGCACTATGTTGGCTAACCATTGCGGATAGACCGACGTAACAAGGAAACCTGCATTGATCTGCTTCTGAACCTCCTCTTTAATCTTGTCAGCCATATCAGGACGAGTCCTTCTCAACTTCTGCTTGATCGGTGGACACTCGGGTCTCAACGGTAAACGATGCTCCACAATGTCGTTGTCCAACCCTGGCATATCTTGGTAGGACCAAGCAAACACGTCAACATACTCTCTGAGAAGCTCCAACATTTTCTCCTTAACTTCCGGGATAAGCAAAGCTCCGACTTTGACTTCCTTTCTATCCTCTTCATCACCCAAGTTGACCAACTCTACAGGTTCTTCAAATGGTTGAATAACCTTCTCATCCTGCTTAAGCAAACGAGAAATCTCAACAGGAACCTCTTCATCATCCTCTTCTTCGGCTCTGAACACAGGGAATTCAAAGTTGGGAGAGGGCATAGGATCATTGTTTTCGATAGTTAAGTCATGGATTAATCTTCACATATGATTATGCTTTGATTTGTGCAAATAAAACAAAAAGGTTATTATATTTCCTATTACTACCAATTAATTTTCATTGCTATTTCCCAGAAAAAATGTGAAAAATAAAACAGTAGTGGACAAAATAACATTTTTATTTATTGAAGGGAAATACTTGAAACAAAGAGCCCAGACATTTCTCTTTTGCCTTGGGCAGAGCAAAAGGATTTATTTTCAACATAGCCCGACACAAATACTTTTCGCCTTGGGCAGAGCTAAATTTTTCTCAAAAATAAAACAAAACATTACTCCGAAATGTGCATCACAAAAGGAACATCAACAGCAATCCAGTTCTGGCAAACCACTCCATGCATTACAAAAATCCAGTTTTAGAAAACATGTGAAATGGAATGTTGGATGATGCATGATGTGTGATGCAAATGAGGATTCATTTTAATAGTTTTTCAAGGAACTTCAATAATTTTGCACGCATCAATGGTAAAGGAATTTGGAATAACAAAAACTCATCCATTAATCAAAAGCGGTAAATTACAACTTACAACTTTGGAACAACAAAACCATAAATTACAACTTTGGGATAACAACCCAATAATAAAAGCAGTAAACTACAACTCTGGAACATGAAGCCCGTAATAAAAGCAGTAAATTACAACTTTGGAACATGAAGCCCAAATAAAAGCAGTAAGTTACAATTTTGGAACATGAAGCCCATAATTAAAGCAGTAAATTACAACTTCGGAACATGAAGCCCTTTTACAGAGTTTTACGAAATGACATCAGTAAAATAAAACTAAGAACTAAAGATCACTCAGAATCAACTTTGAGTGTTTCTTCTTCCAAACTTCATAGTACCTGAGATATCTGCAAAAATCATTCCTAAGATCCTTGAAAAACAAGTTTTTTTTTTTACAAAATGTTGATGAATGCATGAATGAATGATAATGCAACAGTTACACACAAGTCCACAAACATGGGGTTCAAAGGTTCAACGTTCAGCATGAAGTCGAGGGTAAAGCCCACCCAAAGGTATGTACTAATGTTTCGATCACACCTGTAAGACAAGGTTCTAAGAGTTCCCAGAGTCTACATCCCTCTTTCGGATATTACCAACGTCTTGATTACTCAATAATTAGCAATATTCTCAAGAGAAACTCGTCCGAGCGTAGCATCGCGTGACAACTACTTCCGAATTACTCCGTTATAGTCTCCACGCTACACCTAAAAAGGCCAAGATGGGTTAGGGTTCTACGGTCCTCAACTTCTCGGGCTCCTAGGTCGAAAATAATAATGTCTTCCCGATTACTCGGTAAACAAATATTAAGCTCAAGAGGGCCTTCCATTGAGTGGGGGATCTCATGCCTCCTTCTTCGGGATTACTCCCTCAAAGTTAACATGACTATACCGCCCGTCCTATTCCTTAAGTGTTACTTAATCCGGGTATAGGATTCGTCCTTTGCAAAAAACCCAAACACCCCAATTTAAACATATAATCAAGCAAATCAAATAATAGTAAACAGATAAAACAAATTAGGCTTAACCTACTTAGGGATGGACCAGCAAGAGGTCAATCTGAATCCCCAGCAGAGTCGCCAATTCTGTAGCGATAAAAAATGTAGCGGGGTAAATCGGAGATCGAATTATTGATTAATTCGTCTCACAAAAGCAAGAGTCTCCACCGCGCTTTATTGTTTCCAAAGGAAAAAGGGAAAAGAGCGAAATAAAACCCTAAATATGCAATGTAAATATTAATAAAAATACAAAGCGTTTTTGAAAAGAGATCTTATGGTTCGGGGGTTGGTTATACAATGGGAAGGTACTAGCACCCAATGCATCTATAGTACTCTATAGGAACCTTTTGAAATATCTGTTTTATTTAAAATTGATTGCTTGATTGAAAATGAATCGTTTTGGCCGAAAAGGGATACGGGCGGGTTTTTGAAGATACGACGACCTAATGTCGAAGTTTTTGCTTGAAAGGTATAAGTCTTGGAGAGGTTGAAATTTTGAAGTAAGGTGAACGTTTGAGGAAAAATTATCCTAAGTTTTAATGAAATGCGAAAATTTGCGCAGTTAGATTTGGAGACATGAAGTCAACAAATTTACTGTTTTTTCCTTTGGAGTTAAACAAACCGAATAAACAAAAATACACGAACAAGAAATATGTGAATAACAATTAAATAGCAATAATCTAAATGATGGAATAAAAAATACGAACAATGCGTTTTTATGATTTTTTGTTGTTTAATGTTAACGGGAAGAAAGTATTTTAATTTTTTTTACGCATTTTTTTGATAAGGATAAATCAAAGGAATTATTTAATGAGGACGTGACATTTTAGTTTTAAGTTATTAAGTTTTTTATATTTTTGATATTAATATTAAGATAACAAAATATTTTTTAGTTTTTCTATTCTTATGCCTTTTATTATAAAAGTATTATTTTAGGAATTCTTTAGATTAAAACTCAATATTACTAACTAAAAATCTAATTAATTTTTAAAGATATTAAGATTACTAAAACTTGAAAGTTTGAACTAATAAAATGGCCTATCATTAAAAAAAGCTTTAGATTATATCTTTTATTTTTTGGTTAACTAAATTACAAGTAAAACTATAAGATTCTAAGAGGTAGTCAAAAATAAATAAAAAAAGTATTAAGAGGAGGTGAATAAATCAGAATGGGCTAGAGGGTTGGGATAAAGCCCAAGGCAAAATGAGGACAGAGGGGGGGTGTACAAGGATTCGTGGGCTTAAGCTGGGAGTACAGGGTGGCCCAAGAGATTATACAGCATTAGGGTTAATCTTGTTTTGTAAAATTGGGATTTAGGGTTATCGTGAGGCAGAAACGGCGCCTCCCTCTTCTTCACGATCTTCATCTTCTTCGCCATGCTTCTTTATCCTCGCCACCGGACTTGAGGTTTCCTCTTCGCCACGGCCACCCACTCTTGGCTCTTCTTCCCTCCATTGAACACGAAACGAGACGCTTAGGAGGAGACGGTAAGAACGCGCTTGATTCGTTAACATCCGATTCGGTTTTTTTTGCATGTTGATTTGTTGATTTGTATCATGTTTGATCTTGATTGATTCTTATATTGATTGTTCATGCTGATTTGAGGGCATTCGAAGAAAATAAAAGAGATAAGAGCGTTACCTAGGTGGAGGCGGAGGACGAGCTAGGGGTGACGGAGGCCGGGCGGCGAGGAGAGGGAGACGCGAGTCCAACGGTGAACGGTATTATGATTTCTCTTCTCCTTGGTTGTTGGTATTGTACTTCTGTTTCGTCTTTGAGCCTTGGTACTGTGCTTCGGTTTTCTTCTTCTCCTTTGAATGAGTTACTGTATGATGATTGTGTTTTTCTTCTTTGCGTTGAAACTGCACTTCTGTTTTTCTCCTTCTTGCTTGAACGTGATACCGTATTTGGTCTTTCCTCTCTTCTTCTTCGAATGAAGTTACTGTACTGGGTTTTATTGGAACTGATATTGCACTTCCTCTTGGCGTAACTGATACTGCACTTGGTTTTGTTGAAACTATACTGTATTTTGATTTTATTGGCTTGAATAATTTTCTTAAGGCCAATGATGTTGTTGATACTGAGGTCTAGCCGGTTGCCTTAGAATTTTTTCAGATTTTGGGATGGATAAAACTCAGGTTTGAGTAATGGTTGGACATGGTGATAGATGTGGGGATTTTTGTGTAGTTTGGACAGATTGATGGAACTTGGGCATGTGTTTTAGCTAGGCCATACGGATGGTGGTTTTTGACTGGTTTTCTGTGAGGTTGTTTTGATATCTTTTTGATGGCAGTGGGATGATGATGATATTGGCTTTAGTGGCTCAATCGGTTGTGCAAGGCTTGGCCATAAGGTTTTGGAAGATGGTCTTTGACAGTGTGGGTGATTATGCAGGTTGCTAGCTTTTGTGTGTTTTTTGGAGGAAAAACTCTCTAAGTTTTTTCTTGGAGGTTTGGATATATGTTCTACTGTGTTTTTGTTTTCTCTTTGTTATGTATTATAACAACTCTTCCCTCTTCTTTTCGCTACAGGCCAGGAATTCAAAAAAATGCTTTGGGATTTCCCTGAGCAATCTGCACTACTGTCCCTCCAATTTGTTTCTATTCTTCTTTTGTGTTATTATTTTTACTGGCTATATTTTGTTTGTCTTGTATAACCTCTTCTGCCTATGCTAAGCCTGCAAATCCCACACTTCTCCCTCTCTTTTTTTCTCTCAGTATGGCTTTGATATAAAGTGATAAGCTGTACATTTTTCTGAAATTGCAATGGCCAGAAAATGATGAAAATGGGACTTTTACATTACTTGCAAATGTGGTCAAACTGCATGTTTTCCTTTTAATACAAACTTGTTTTGTTTTCTGCTGTGTGGGCAAAGGCTACGTGAGCATGCTTGCATATGTGGTTACTGCATGGTTTTGGTATGCTTATGCTGTATGCTTCTTTGAAATTGCATTTGGGATTTGTAATTAATTTAAACATGCAGTTTTTGGAAAACATAAACTTGCATATGTTTTAAAATTCCTTTTTTTTTGTGAACCGGGAGCAATCCCGTGATTTGCAAAAAAAATAATAACTGATTCCGGCCATTGCATTTAATGATGAAATTTTAATAACTTCGCTTTTTATTCATTTATTCGAATTCTAATTTCTTTCTTTTAATTGTGCAGGTAACATTAAGTGAGCGGACAAGACGCATTGGATCGGAAGTTTTAGAATTAGGATAGATTAGTTTTTACTTCATTTTAGTTTTTTGTCAATTTATTATTGTAATTTATTGTAATATATACAATGTTTACATAATAACTTGTACAAATAAAAAAAATGAATAAAAAAACTATTTGCCAATTAAATTCTTCTTCTTTATTTATTTATCGTTTACAATTTCTTCAAACGAATGATAATTGAAAACAAGTTCCAATTACCTACATTCAAAAATAATAAACAGATAAATAAATAATTATCGTTGATCAACTAATATCTTCGGTTATTTAATTCATCATTCACAACTAAATTATAATAATTAAAACAGGGTTTCAATTATTTAACTTAGAACGACGAATGATTAAACAATCGTTATTGACCAATGAACTTTTCCCGAATGCTTATTATATTATTCATAAACCTTTAAATTATGTAATAACTAAGAATAAATTCCAGTTACTTAAATTTAAGATAATGAGTAATAAATAAATACTGTCCACACAGTTAATGCGCCTCTTCTCTGATGTTTATTTTATTATCTATACATCTTTAAACTACATAATAATCGAAAAAGAATTTCAATTATTTAAATTTTAGATAATAAGTAATTAATAAACATCATTTTTTTTAGCACGAATCGATTAAATGATTTAATGTTCAGCATAAATGGCTCTTGTCCGGAAAAAGTCATGAATTTTAAAATCGATGGATCGAACAAATGTAATGAAAAATGCAGGTAGGAGATGATATCTTAGGTCAAAATTTGGGGTACAACAATTTCTTATATCTTATATTCTCCTTTAGATTTTGAAATTTATTTTTGCAAGTCCTATCAGGTTTCAGCCTAGTGGTTGTTGGCTTCTCGATTGGCTATTCCCCGGTGAAACATTTAATCATGCATCATTGCATTGCATCCTCAAAGTTTACTATTTCTATTCTCTTTTGGGAACATTACTCCATTGGAAAAATAATAATTCAAACATGCATTGAAACATAAGCCATTATTGATTCTGTTTTCCCCAGTGGATTTGCTAAACTTTAGATGATATCCCCAGCGAGGCCTATATCCTCAGTATCCCGCTTTTCACCCTATACAAGTATCTCTTTTGGATGTTACAATTAAGTGGTTGAGTGTCTAATTACTATCTTTGATCGTAGTCCAATTTCTACCTGGCGGAGTTTTCTCGGGTTTAGTCTTTACTATCCTTGTTGGTTCATTTCAATGTCTATTGATATACCTTCTAAATACCAGTCTTGCCCAGATATTCATTTTCAGCCTAATTTCATCTAGTTGCTCTTAGGTCGAGTTTTGTCTCATTACATGTGAATTCAATCCAGTTTCATCATGGTATTCATCTTTGGATTAGTGTTATCTAATCTTCTTGAGTCGAGTTCGCTACTCGTTTTTAAGTCTCATCTTTGGACCAATTTTAACTAGTCTTCTTGAGCTGAGTTTCTAGTCGTTATTTGTCTCTTTTATTACTTTAGTTCGTTCAGCATTGTCTATTGTCTACCCTCGTTTGAGACCAACAGGTGTTTTATGAAATACACTCACTTTTCGTCACCTTGCTATAGGACCCAATTTCTATTACTGTCATATTGAGTACTTTTCCAGAGCCTAGTTTCGTCTAGTTCCTCTTAGGTCGAGTTTCATTTTGTTACCTTGTTTGCACACCAGTTTCGTCTTGGCGCATTCTTTATAAGAACTCCCAGAGGCCGAGTTTTATCTCGATAACTTCTACTTGATCCCACCAGTGTTCCACTAACATGCATATGTTATAAGTTCAATTTTGTCTATTTTTCGTTTATCGAGGCCCGTTTATTTCTGGTATACCCTCATGGATCAAACATCTATTTATATCTTTAGAATCTAGTCTTGTCTAGTTTTCCAGGATTGAGTCTCGTCTCAGTATTATGATTTGCGGTCCATTTTTGTCCTGGCACATTTCTTTTAGAATCTAGTCTCGTCTTGTTTTCTTGGGTTGAGTTTTATCTCACCATTATGATTTTTGTTTCAGTTTTTCCTGACACAATCTTCAAGATCTAGTTTAATCCAATCCTCACGAGTTGATTTTTATCTCATTAGTTCAATTGGTGTTTCAGCTTTGTTCTGGTGCACTTTTCTAGAATCTAGTCTCGTCTAGTTTTCTTTAATTTAGTTTTATCTCATTATTTCAATTGGTGTTCCAGTTTCATCATGGCGAATTTTTCTAGAATCTAGTCTCGTCTAGTTTCTCTTGAATTGAGTTTTATCTCATTATTTCAATTGGCCTTCCAGTTTTGTCCTGGCGCATTTTTCTAGAATCTAGTCTCATCTAGTTTTCTTGAATTGAGTTTTATCTCATTATTTCAATTGGTGTTCTAGTTTTGTCATGGCGCATTTTTGTATAATCTAATATCGTCTAGTTTTCTTGAATTGTGTTTTATCTCATTATTTCGATTGGTGTTCCAGTTTTGTCCTGACTCATATTTCTAGAATATAGTCTCTTCTAGTTTTTTGAATTGAGTTTTATCTCATTATTTCAATTGGTGTTCCAGTTTATTCTTGGCACATTTTTCTAGAATCTAGTCTCGTCTAGTTTTCTTGAATTGAGTTTTATTTAATTATTTCACTTAGTGTTCTAGTTTTTGTCTTGACGCATTTTTCTAGAATCTAGTCTCGTCTAGTTTTCTTGAATTGTGTTTTATCTCATTATTTCAATTGGTGTTCCAGTTTCGTCCTGGCACATTCTTTTAAAGCCTTGTCTTGCCTAGTCTTCTTGGATTGAGTTTTATCTCATTTATGTGATTTGTGTTCCAGTTTCTTCCTGGCATATTCTTTTAAAGCCTAGTCTTTCCTAGTCTTCTTGGGTTGAGTTTTATCTCATTTCTATGATTTGTGTTCCAATTTCATCATTGCACATTCTTTTAAAGCCTAGTCTTGTCTGGTCTTCTTGGGTTGGGTTTTATCTCATTTCTGTGATTTGTATTCCAGTTCCGTCCTGACACATTCTTTTAAAGCCCTATCTTGCCTAGTCTTCTTGGGTTGAGTTTTATCTCATTTCTATGATTAGTGTTCCCATGTTATTCTGGCACATTCTTCTAAAGTCTAGTTTTGTCTTGCCGGCTTGAGTTGAGTTTTAGCTCATTTTTGCAATCCGTGCTCTAGTTTTACCTGTCGCATCCTTCTAGAAGACTAGAATCCACTAGTTCTCTTGGTGTATGTCCAATCTCTACCTGACTTACTTTTCGAGTCCAATCTCTTCTTGGCATGTAGTTTAAATCCAATTTCTACTTGGTATATCTCTTAAATCTAGTTTTATCTGACACTCTTTAGTAAGATTTAGTATTCACTAATCTTCTTCTCTTTCATGTAGTTTTCTTGGTGTCCTTCTCACAAAATACAATTACCAGTGTTTCTGCGCTTCTGTTTTATTCAGAACGCAAATTTTCAAGTTCTTTTAGTATTCAATCCTCTTCCACCTTGAACGTTCGAAAGTTGTCGCTCTTTCTCACTTATTAGGTTTAATATGATTGAATAGGGGCAGTTGTTGCACCCCAAAATGTTTCCTCTTCATTTTACCTTATATGGCTTATGTTTAATCATACATACTCATGCATTTTTGAGATGGGATCAAGGTATCTCTGGCACTCATAGTTTTCTTCAACCTGTAGAATATGGTTGTATTTTCAATCAATCTAAGATGGATCTCATATCCTCTCTCTTTTGTTCATTCAAGCTACCAGGGCTTCTCAGGCCTCGAGAAAACTCAATTCATTCCTTGATTCATCAGAAGATTGATATTTGCAATATTTTTAGATTAAGTCACATTTTCTCCTACCTATTGGCTTCTTGTGCATGGGTATTGACTACTTAAGTGTGTGACGTCTTTCTTGACAAAATTCTTGAAGCATTATCATGAGTATCATCTCAGTGCACTTTCGATCATCAACTAAGGTTCACTGGAAGTTTTCTTCTTTGATTCCCTTATTATCTTTTTCAAACATTCTTCAAAGGTAAGATATCATTCTTAAGCTCATGGGTTAAAGAGAGATCTTATGTGGACTTTTCATTAGAAGGATTATATTTGGTTTCTAGAAATAAATTGGACTTTAGGTTGTTTAATAGTCCAATTTTTGAGTTCAAGTGATGAAGTTGTGATGCAAATTCAAGTGTAGAAATCTTTTTGGGCTTATTAGAGTACATTTTTAGGCTTATTAGATTGCAATTTCAAAAGAAGCTATTGGAGGGAAAGTTTTTCCATTTGTTTCCTAATGGTAATGTTTTGCATTTTTGAGTTTAGAAGTGGGATCGAATTTGAAGGTTATTGCATTCATTATTTAAGATTCATATCATCATCATTTTAAATTGCAAATCTTATAAAAAAGCTACAAGTTTCACAAAGTCTTCTACAAGACATTCAAGTGCAACATTCATCCAAATCTACATGTTTTTTGCCAAGGCTTACAAGAGCAAGTTATTTTACAATACAAACCAAAAATAATTATACTCTAGATTCCCATGATATCTTATTGATTCCAATTTCTTCACTTCTTCAAATTTCCCTCCAAGATTCTTCTATGGAAGCCACGGCCTTTTCTCCCACTTTGCCTTGCCATCTTCATATATTCCTCATCCATCCTCCATCACATGAAACAAGAAAAAGAAAACATGATTAGAAAATCATCAAAAACTTGAGCATAAAACAAAGAAGCTTTCAAAGAGCTATTTCATAATTTCATCATTAGGGTTTGGAAAGGAATCATATTTTTTGTTTATGGAATTCTCTTTCAAATCATTTTCATAAGTCAACAATAAGGCCTCATACAATAGGTTTCGCTATAAAATCAGAATTCCAATATCAATCATGGGCCTATTTCCTCTATTGAGAATTATAAATTCTATTTTGTTTTGGTTCACAAAAAGAGGTTCAAAAATACAAACAGAAGTCACATTTCCAGCCCATCAAGCATCACTGTCTGGTAAGAAGCAGAATCGCAAGTTTAAGCCCAACATAACAAAAAAAAATGGCAGCAACATTTTAAGTTCAAATATCAGAAAAATAATAAGAAGTTCACATCTCAAGAAACAAAGTCTGAAATCGCAAGCTCCATCCCAAGCAACAAACAAGTTCACATATCAGTAAAAGGCCACAAACAAGAAAAAAAATCAGAAAAAAACTCATAAATTCCAGCTCATGTTATAACAGAAAATATCAGAAGAATATTAAATCTGGAGAATTTAAAGGACAGCTCAACATATAATAAGAAGCTTCTCAAGCAAGCTAAAAAAAGAGTTTAATCCTAGCCATCCAAATCTCCAACTAACTTCAGATTCAACAAATCAGATTTTTTTCATTCTCTAACAAACTTTGCTAATCAATAACAAAATATATAACTGATTCATACCTCAATTCATCTTCACTCTTCATGTTCAAAAGAATCACATCACAAAATACACGAAAATTCTCTCTTTCAATCTCCATACACATCCTTCATCATCTTCAATCTTTAAGCATTATGAATCTCATCTTCACTGACTCTACAACAACACTGATTCACAATTCCATCATCTCTGAAACTTAATAAGCAACAACATTAACACACAAAGTTTTTAGAAGGAGAAGAAAATTGTGCAGAATAATTACAAGATACATATACCTGGAATCTCACGGAATCTCTGGATTTCTCGTCGTCACGGTTACGATTAAAGAGGAACTAGACTTCTCTGGTAGGTAATCCTTAAATTTCGTCGTCATCTCAGCATTGTTGTGTAAATATTTGGCGTGTGTGTTGTTGTTATATCGAATCATCAATGTGTTGAAAAGATGAAGACGATGAAATGGCAGTCTATGAAGATGAAAGCGAAGTTATTTCGAACTGATACGATACATATGAGAATGAACCGCGACGGTGAGATGACGTGTAACACCCTTCTAAACCCCATAGAATATTCATAATTATTTAAAATAATATCAAAGTAATACAACAAAAGGGTGTCACATTTTATTCATGAAATAATCATACTTGCTAGTCTTACTTCGTAACACGGGTTTTCAAAATTATTCATGTACATATCCATTATCAAGGTTTCACATACTTGCATCAGAATCATAGTTCAAACAAGTTTATTAAAACACTTCATAGTGCCCCATGATTCATGGTTCACAATTCAACATAATTTAAACTCCATGGAAACAATTTAAATGTTATAACAAAACAAGAACAAAATAGTTTTCAAAACAAAGCATTCCCGTCCCCGATGTTACATATCAGAGCAGGACCTTCTAAACTCAATGAAAATAAAACACATGCTCCAAGCTATTCTTCTAAGCCTTTAGGGACTACTCCTGATTACCTGCACGTTACCCACGTAGAGGCAACATTCAAGCAGAAAGGGTGACTTCATCACAATCATTATATAAGATATAAGTAATAGACATAGCAGAATAAACCAAAAGTATCACAATATAAACTCAACATTGTTAAATTACAAGTACCTCAACAATCATACAAATTCAACAACACAATACAACATCATAAATTTAATAACCATGCAATGCCACATAAGATGTAGTGCAAGGACATAGACTCATGCATGTGGTACCAATTCATTTGATTGACTCTGGGCCATCACCCTCCAAAGACCCCAATCATAGGATCAATTCCAAATTGGAACCTGAGAAAATCATAGACATCCCAAATCCACACAATAGGATTGGGACCAAATCACTAGACCAACGTCCTAAATCATTAAAATGGACCAAAGCTGTCAAATAAATGCATGATGCGCAACAACAATATAAACGACCACAACTACTCATACACATCATCATTCATGTATTCACCAACATCATCATATAAACCTCATCATATGTACTCATATAAGCAGAGCATCATCATCATATCATCATATAAAACAAAATCATCATATTAATAACATATCATCATTATGAACCAAGCATTATCATAAGATCGTCATATCATCATCATACTTCATTACCACAAAACATCATAGCGATTCAACACTAGGAAACTAATTCTATCCTAACTTGGGTACTAGAACTATCCTTCTTATTCTTGATTTTACTCCTTATAAATATAGTTCATCACGTTATCTAACCAATGCTTCGAACGACACCTCAAACGGAGTACGGAAACTCAAGTTACGACCTTTAGAAAAATCTGTAAAAAAATTAGATTGCTTGAGTCGATGCATGCCCCATTTTTGAGTCGACACATAGGTATTCTGTCTGCCCCGGGTGTGCTCAGGTCGACCCAATGATTCAATGCATACTGAGTCTTGAACCTGCATGAGTCGACACATGACCTCTTTGATTCGGCGCATGCTATTTTATGCTGAATGTTTCTGTGATTTTTCTACGATTACATTACCTTATAGGTTTTAAAACATCATCTAATCATAGGGATTCATCATCTATCAACAAATTAATATACTACATCAATTAGACAATATTTACAGGTCATTATTCATCACTAATCTATCAATTCTCCATTAAACAACATTGAATCACCATCTATGAAACCTAAGGCAAACCCTACCTCTATCTACCACTTAAATAAAATATAATAATCAGATAAACACCCCTTACAATATTGTTTCGAGTGATTGATTATGTTCTTTGTGCCTCTTACGATGATTCTCTCCAAACCCTTTATGCTCTAGCCTCTCTTCTCCAACTTTCACAATTGATCGTGAGAATAACAACTATCTCTTCTCTATTATCACAAAGGACCCATAATATCTTCCTCAATTACCCTCACTTAGTCAACCTCTATTTACCATCATGTACTCACTCTTCCTACTAATTACCAACACACCACTCTAATTAAAATAACCCTGTAAATAATTATTCCTATTATTATATTCTCAATAATAATCCAAATAATTACTAAATAATTATTTAACCATTCTAATACTTCTAATCATCATAATTCACATCATGCACAACCTCATACCAACACATCACAAATATAATCATATAAAACATCAATTATTCACAAATACTTCTAATATATCATTAAATAAATAACTTCTAAAAATTGGGGTGTTACAACTCTCCCCCACTTAAAGAATTTTCGCCCTAAAAAATTACCTGAGGATAACAGAGTCGGATACGACTCCTTCATCTGATCCTCATGCTCCCAAGTCAAAATTTCACCGGCTGATCCACCCCAAAACACCTTTACTAAGGAAATATCCTTACCTCTCAATTTCTTTACTTTACGACATTCTATTCTTAATGGTAATGCTTCAACATTCATGTCATCTCTCACATGTACATCATCCATCTGAATTACATGTGAGGGATTCGAAATGTACTTTCTCAACTGAGATACATGGAACACATCATGAAGATTCTCAAGTGATGGAGGAAAAGTAATTTGATAGGCTATCTCACCTATCTTCTCAAATATTTGATATGGACCAACGAAACGCGGCGTAAGCTTCCTTGATTTCAAATCCCTACCAACACCTGTTACTGGAGTAACTCTCAAAAACACATGGTCATCTTTCTGAAATTCCAAGGCCTTCCTTCTCTTATCATGATAGCTTTTTTGACGACTCTGAGAAGCCTTCATCCTCTCTTGGATCATCTTAATCTTCTTAGTTATTTCTCGCACAATCTCAGGTCCAAGTACAACACTCTCGCCCGAGTCATACCAACACAATGGAGTTCTACACCTCCTGCCTTACAATGCTTCAGACGATGCCATTCCAATAATTGAATGGAAACTATTATTGTATGTAAATTCAATCAATGGAAAGTGACTATCCCAAGATCCTCCTTGTTCTAGTACACAAGCCCTCAACAATTCATCCAAAGACTGGATAGTTCTCTCTGTTTGATCGTCCGTCTGCAGATGATATGTGGAACTCAACTTTAACTTGGTACTGAAATCATTATGCAAACCTATCCAAAATTTCGATGTAAACCTCGGGTCTCTATCCGACACGATACTCGAAGGTATCCCATGCAACTTTATAATCTTATCAACATACATCTTAGCCATCTTTTCTATAGGATGATTGATCTTCATCGGTAAGAAATGAGCCGACTTAGTCACCCTATCCACTATTACCCAAATTAAATCATCACCTCTAACAATCTTCGGTAACCCGGACATGAAATCCATAGAAACACTATCCCATTTCCACTCTGGAATACTCAAAGGTTGCATAAGACTTGTAGGCGTCTGATGTTCAATCTTCAACTTCGGGCAAGTCAAGCAAGCATACACAAAATTATCAATTTATTTCTTCATACGTGGCCACCAAAACATTTTCTTTAAATCCTGATACATTTTCGTAGCACTTGGATGAATACTCAAATCGCTTTGATGCCCTTCCTCAAGAATGCTCTGCTTAAGTTCTAGAATATCAGGAACACATACTCTATCACCAAGTATCACCACACCATTCTCATCCACTCGAAATTCACCTTTGTTTCTTTGGTTAATCAACATTAGTCGATCCACCAAACTCAAATCATACTTCTGACCTTCTCGGATCTCTTCAAGAATCCCACTAGTCAGTTTCAACATTCCCATCTTCACACTGTTGGATGTATCTTCGCATACCAAGCTTATATCTCTAAAATGTTCGATCATCTCTCACTCTCGAACCATAAGCATTGACAAATGCAAAGATTTCCTACTCAAAGCATCAGCTACTACATTTGCTTTACCAGGATGGTAACTCAAATCAAAATCATAATCCTTTAATAACTCAAGCCATCTTCTCTACCTCATGTTTAACTCCTTCTGATAAGATTGAAGTAAAGCTTCGAAGTATTCAATAGTTTAGCAGATACAGATTGAAGAAATCCAATAATAGAATATTTGAATAATCCAACAACGAATACAAAAAAGAAGGTTAAGTATCACGCGTTAAGTTACATGTTAATGGGTAACGAATTATTCAAGAAATCACCAGAAAGAGTCTTACTCAAGTGTTTAGGAGAAAGTGAAGCATACTTGGCACTGTCGAACGTGCATAGTGAAGCATGTGGATCATATCAAGTAGGTCATAAGATGAAGTAGCTTTTGTTTCGATATGGCATGTATTGACCCACCATGTTTAAATTATGTATTGAATTTGCCAAGGGGTGCCAAGAATGCCAAATTCATCCAGGCATTCAACATGCTCTTGCAAGAGAATTGCATGCTATAATCAAGCCATGGCCCTTCAGGGGTTAGGCATGAAAGAAAATAATGATTCAAAATGAAGCGAAAATTAAAATTTTCCTTTAGTGATCCTTACGAATGGGCATGGTCAGTGATATAAAATATTACCTCTTATGGTAATTCAAACTTTTGATGTTGTGATCACGAGTGTTGATGAAGAACAACGCCTCTACTCAGTCCACACAAACAAATCGCTTCCAGTCATAGTGCTAGCTGCTTACGAACGAAAACTTTGAGTGAGAGAGTGAGAGAAAATAAAACTTGGGTTTCAAGACCAAATTTTCATCAAAAAATGCTTTAGCACAAGGGTTCTATTTATAGAACCACTTGTGTGGGATTCAAGCTAAAATCCCAATTAAGGCTGCAAGCTAAAAGCCCAATTAAGCCCATGGGCATCATACCTTATGATGTCCATATCTCACTTAAGCGCAGGGTACCTTACCATATTCTATATTCCACTTAAGCGTATTGTATCTTATGGTGTTCTACAATTCACTTAAGTGTACCGTACCTTACCATGTTCCTTAGTTACTCTATCTTTCATCAACCCATCCTTATGTGTGTGACCCTGTAGGTTTTCGCAACATTGGAAATTATATTAAATCACACATTTAATATAATAAACAGTGAGTAGTATCTAGCAACACATCATTGCTACCCATGTAACGAAAATATCATGTGATCTGACAAAACATTTCTGTGATAATACTTGTGTGTACAATTACTCTTTTTCCCTTATGTCTATATTGAACTTAAGACATAAACAGTGTCACCCTTTTCTAGTTCAATATTGGGACCTTAGACATTTATCCTGTTACGCAGGATGGACAAATTCCATCTAGGTCACTCATGTCCCTCAACATGCTTTGTGAAGTACCCACCAACTATCTTTATGGTCATCTAGTTACGAATAATATTTGATCAAGAATAAAGTACTTGACTCTACATCTAGGGTTCATAGTGGTTTCAGGTTGAAGGGTTGTATAACCACTTCCACCATGAGAATAACTTACGAAACTTTGCATAATATTCTATATATTATTCTCATAGCGGGTCAATATAGTATAAATATTACTCCTAATATTCATAGCTATGTCAAGACTTGATAACTCCTTATCCATGACCCATGATATGTGATCATCAATCTATCTACATAATGATCTCAATTCTTTAATGTTATCCCACTTCACAGTAAAGCTCGACTACATATACTTTAAGAATAGTGTCCTTATGTTTAATGAGATATCATGATTAAGTCACACTTAGCATTTCATTAAACATACTAACTATTCTATGGTCTTTATTATTTTGGAAATGTCTTTTATTATTAATAAATAATTCGATACAAGTACCAAAAATATTGGCCACTAGAGCTTACACTAACAATCTCCCAATAGCACTGGAGCCAATCAGGCATACCTTTAATACCCATAGATCTATTTTGGCCATCATGCTTCTTCTGCACAAGAGGCTTTTCTAGTGGGTCAACAACGTTGTCAAGTGTAGGTACTCTGAATATCTTCACATCTCCCTATTGTACCCCAATTTCCCCCCCTAAGATCCCTTCATCATACCATATTGTTTCAATCACCACAAAAACACATTAGGGCTTTTGGTTCTTCTCCCTATCTTTAGCCTTGCTCTTTGAGGAGTTACCAAGCACCTTGACTTGTTTTCTTTGGTGATCATGGATATTTTGTTTTGATTTTCTCTCTAAATTAAAAAAATACAATATTGGTTTGTCTTACTTGTTAATAATGTAGGTAAAGGCAATAAGGTTTAGCAAGTTGCATCATGGGTTCATGAGTTTATTTCCATGCCCTAGTCAAAAGCCTGAGAGATTCAAACCTCACCATTGAAGTTGTTTTGAAGTTGGTATGGAAGTAGTTTTGGTGGCCATGAGTCCTCATCATCATCCTCAACAAATTATATTCACAAAGGAATAATATTGGCACAAAAAGTTTGTTCAAACTTGGCAAAGTTCCACCAAGCATTCTCTTGATCTAGAGGCTAGGGTTTTGGACTTCAGAGGGGCATATCTTGCTCATCTTTTGGTATTTTTGAGTGATTCCAAAAACATTCTTCTCTTTAAAGAGTTTCCAATAAATCACTTCAAAAGTTCCAATGAGTTTTCATGAGGAAGGAACTTGGTGAAGAAGAAAGATTACAAGTCATCCAAATGAATCCCTCATTTTCCATATGTGACTTCAAATGGTCATAACTTGGTCAATTTTTATCACCTTGAGCCCATTATTTTTTCATGATTACCCTAAGGATGTGTACTTCATGCCTTATTTTTATGTGCAAAGTAATAAAATGGATGGAAGTTGCCTTAAGAATGCAAGAGATTATAGGTCATTTCATGATTTTTGGCCAACTTCAACAAGTCATAACTTGCTCAATTTTTAGAGATTTTGAGTGGTTCAAATTGAAAAATGTCATTCAAGAGATCTACTTCATTTCATCTTTTTTGGTAAAGAGCAAATTCTAAGTGCAAGGACATGTTTGGATGCAATAGATTATAGGTCATTTTTAAAGAATAATTTAAAATATTTCTAAGTATGGAAAGTCAACTCTTTTTCTTCAACTTTGACTCCATGTAGTTTTCAGCTCAAGCATCCATTTGATTCCATTCTTTTTCCATTTCAAAGCTTGTTACCTCATCTTTCCAAAGCATCAAGAATTTTTCCCTAAGACCCCCTAAGGTGGAAATGCCATTGGATTGAACTTGGTAACTTGGAACTGAAGTTTCACCATAAGTCAGAATTTGAAATCCATGTTTTGGCCTTTAAACATCAAATTAGCACGCGTTTGTGATCTAAACATGTTTAACAAAGTTACCAATGTTGATTAGAGCCTTGAAACGCAAAAATTTGATGAGTTTTGATGCAAATCAGATCACACTTTGCTCGTGTATGAGGTTCACACGATTTCCCTCCAATTTGCATCATTCCACACGCTTGAACATTCCATTTGATTCCCTATAAATAAAGGGTCATCCCCCATTCAATTTCCCAAGCTTAGATAGCCAAAATTACCCTGCCAAACTTGCTTCACAACTCAAAATTCAGCTACTTAGAATCCTATTCTCAAGCCTTTTTCAATCCATTTTTTCCATCAATTCACCTTCCTTAATCTTCCCTGAAGCTAACCATATAATCACATTCAAGAATTGTGCCCTATATTTCTCCATAGAAGTCCAGTTTCAGAGCTCTGCAACTCAACTTCAATAAGTAGATTCCTTCATCAATTCTTCAAAACTTTGGTATCATTGTGTTGCTCTCATTGCCCTGGTTCTAGTCGCAACACTTACTTTTATCTGGAAGCACGTTTTGACCATGAATTTTCAAATCCCTTTTCAAAACTTTCTTTCAAAATTGCTTGAGTTACAGTTTATATAAATTTGGCGCGAGGGTGTGGTTGTCTTCGTCTTGAAGAGACGAAGCGAATGACATAGGTCTGAGCTTCTGATTTTACAGTTTGAGAGACCTGCAATTCGTGAAGGTTGGAGGTTGAATATGACCAACGTGTCTTCTTCTAACCAATGAAAGCGTGACATTTGTTATTTTCAAATTCTGATTTTATTAATGATTTTGTACGTTATTCATGAAATACCATGATATGCACAACGCGCCAGATCCTTTGGATTTGATTACTAACACGTTTTGACTCTCATCCAATGGTCCACATCTTTTTCTTTTATTTTCTTTTTCTGATTTTTATATTTTAATTGTTTTAAATTTTAAAAAATCATAGAAAATTCATTTTTAGTCCAAAAAATCTAAAAAAATTATGAAAAATATTTTTGATTATTCACTTTCTGATTTTTATTTTTTCACAATTTAATTTTGTATTTTGGTATTTTTTATAAATTTACACTTTATTAAAATGGTTTTAAATGTTTAAAAATACTTTTATACATTTTTAAATTCTGAAAAAATTATGGAATGATCCAATGATATTGTGACAAATATTAGTGACCTTATTTTATTTTTGTTTCTGACTTTGCTATTTTTTTACTATTTTTGTTTATTTTACCCATTTATTTTAATTTTTAAAAGTAGTTTCTGACTTTTAAAAATTCCCAAAAATTTTGTAAAAATAATTGGCCTCTTTTGTGATTTTTCTATGGTCTTATTTTTCATTTCTTGATTAATTTGAATATAATTAGCATTTTCTTCATTATTTTCCATTTTTAAAACATTTTAAAACCCTTTAATGAACATTAATTATATTATAATTTTGTGAATATTTTCTGGCTGTCTTGGGTGGATTTTTTAGTCATGGCTTTATTAACATCGTTGGATCCATGGTGTTGAGTTCAACTCCACAAAAAATGGATGAATGATTTTAATAATAGTTTGATTAAATATTAATTCAAATGTGGTTTTTCTTTTTACCCTAATTCCCCTTCATCTCATCCCCTTCTTATTGCATTAAATGTTGTTAGAGTATGATCTCTATATCATGTCTCAAAACAAATGGTGCATAGATTGCTATTGACCGGCCTCAAAATAGGTGTGACTTCTATATAAGTCCACTTATGATTGCTTAACATAGCGCTAAATTTTGTCCCGATTCGAATAAATGATCATTCGTGGCCCAAACTTATAATTGCAAGCCCAAGTATGTTAATTTGATCTCTTTGATCCAATAACCTTGAGATTCATTGTGTGGAGGCTTTGGTTCTACCAATCCTCTAATGGATCTACAACACCTTTGGTCAACGCAGATCACTTAAACATCGTTGATTATTAAATGGTACTTGTGAGAATTCCAAATGGATGATATACTTGACAAAAAGAAAATGCAACTTGTTGTGTGGTGGCTTTGGTTCTACCAATCCTCTAATGAGTTCCAAATGCAATTTTCAAGATGGTCATCCAACTAACCACTAATTATTGACTTGTTTTACTTTATGCTTTTATTCTTTTATGCTTTATGCACTATTTATTTTTTAGCATTTTACATTTCATGCCATTTTCATCTTTGCTCATTTGAGAATTTATTTTCTTGTCATTTTTACTTTGCTCACTTGAGCTTTTCTTTTTCCTTTTTCTAAGATACTTAATAACCAACTTAAACCCTAAAAAACTCTTAATGGTACTTGGACTATTTGGTTACTATCCTTGGTATGATGGAGTAGTGGACTTTTTCTTGTACTTAGGATTAGAAACCTTGGCCTATCTTGGATACCTTGTGATCTTATCTGATTATTTTGTCTAGAGCTCTTGAGGTTTACCTCAAGACATTGGTTTGCTTGTTTGTTTTTGTGTGCAGGTTTTTGTGATTACACTCTTTGTTTGTAATCTGGAATTCATCCGCATACAGCCGTTACTCTGCCCAATTTTTGTGAAGACTTAATACATTTGAAGAGGTCTAGTATCTTTGCTTGCTTGGTTTCACTTCAAAGAATTGGAATTCTCTCTTGGCTCATAATGTCAAGTTTTGGCTTCTTGTTGGTTAGATGGTCCTTATCCTTAGCTTTTACCTTATGCTTTAGGATAGCCTCTTCTTCTCCTCCCATCTTCTTTAATTTCAAAAATCTTCTCCGTCCTTTTGAAAACCCTTCTTGTTTTGAAACTTAAAAACTTTCATAATAAACTTGGACCTAGGTCCATGCATTTTCAAAATCATTTTTATAAATAAACTTCAATCAATTTAATAATACCTTGACATTTTATTTGTGAAAAAAGACTAAAAGTCAATTAATCTCATTTCAAACCATTTTGCCACTTTGGCTTTTACCTTTAAACTTTTCTTAAAATATTAGGCTCTTGTCAATCCTTGTAGTGATGCAAACAACTATACTTCTACAATATGTAGTGAAGTGAGATATTTACCACTTGGGTGTTGAGTGAGGCGTTGTTGATTTTAAAATCCAAGCCATATCCTCCACTTTGAGATGATGCAAATTCTCCTTTCTCATGATTGTGGGTAGTAAGTATGTTTTCCACACAGACAATGACGATGACGTCTTATCTCATAAAATTAACCAACACACTCGTGTTTCAAATTTTTAAAAGAGGAACTACGTGTACCCTGATCCCCTATTGCACGAAAGGTGGTACGTAGGCACTAAAGATTCGCAACCATAGAGGGTGAAAAAATCATTAAAAAAAAAACTTCTTTTCTCACCTCCACTATCCATTTTATATACAACACATTTTTATAGCCAAAATATACAGATTTTACAAAGAGGTTCCTGCGGAGTACCGTAGATGTTTAGGGTGATAATACCTTCCCTTTGCATAACCAACCCCCTTACCTTGAATCTTTCCCCCTCTTTTGGGTTACTCGCTCTTTTCCCATTCCTTTGGAAACAATAAAGCGCGGTGGCGATTTTTATTTTTTTTATTTGTATAAAGTCTAGTCAATCTAATGGCTTAGTCTTGAACATTTCTACCGCTACAGAAAAATGGCGACTTCACTATGGAAAGATTGACCTCTTGCTGGTCCATCCCTAAGTAGTTTAATCCTATCTTTGTTTATATCTGTATATGTGCTATTGTTGTTTATGTGTTATAGTTTGTATATATGTTTGTCTGGATTTTCCTGGTTTTCAGGGTGCTAGGTGATTACTCATAAGTCCTATACCCGGACTTGGGCAAACTTTAAGATAGGACGGGCGGTATAGTCATGTTAACTTTAAAGGAGTAATCCCAAAAAAGGAGGCATGAGATCCCCCACTCAATGGAGGCCCCTTTGACTGTAGTGTCGTTAACCGAGTAATCGGGAAGACGTATTGCTTTCGACCTGGGAGCCTGCTGAAACCGAGGACCGTAGAATACCAAACCCATCTTGGCCTTTTAGGTGTAGTGCGGAAGCTATGACGGAGTAATCCGGAAATAGTTGTCACGCGATACTACACTCGGACGAGCTTTCTTGAGAATATTACAAATTACCGAGTTAATCAGGAAGTTGGTAATATCCGAAGGAAGGATGTAGACTCTGGGAACCTCTAGAACCTTGTTCAACAGGTGATAACTTTTTTGACCAACACCTTATGGGTAGTACCTTCGACCTCATGCTCGTGACGTTGAACCTATGAACCCTATATATGTGATCTTGTGTGTGATTGTTGCATCATGCATCCATGCACTCATAAGCATATTTTGAAGAAAATAATATTTCAAGGGATTTAAAGGTTGACTATTCATGAATATCTCAGGTATTGTTAACCATGGATTCTGGAAAGAGAAAGACCGGGAAATACAGTTTCAAGGATCCCAAGATAGATGAGTTGGTCAGTCTAATTCTAGAGATTGAGTGTCCTGCAGACTTTCGGAAGAAGTATGGATCCATCATTCCTCTCATGAAGCTGAAGATGAAGGAGGGTATTCTCTCTACCTTGGTCCAGTTCTATGATACGATGTATCACTTCTTTACTTTTCCCAATTATCAGTTGATGCCTACACTGGAGGAGTATTCTTATCTGATGGATTTACCTGTTACCGATCGTGTTCCTTTTACTGGTTTGGAGGGCGAGCCAAAACCACATGAGATTGCTGCTTTGATTCATCTGGGGAAGTCTGAGGTGGAAGCCCGTATGACTACTAAAGGAGGGATTAGAGGATTACCAGCTCAGTTCTTATTGGAGAAAGCTCGTTACTTTGCCAGAATGAAGAGTACTGTTGCTTTTGAGGCCATATTTGCTTTACTTGCTTATGGATTATTCTTATTTCCTAATGTAGACAAGTTTGCCGACATTAACGTTATTAGGATTTTCATGATTGGAAACCCAGTTCCTACACTGTTGGGTGATGCGTATTACTCTATTTATCTTCGGAATTCTTATCATGGGGGAATGACTATCTGTTGCACACCTTTGTTATACCAATGGTTCATCTCTCATATGCTTCAGTCTGATGCTTTTTGGGATGTCAAGAAGGAACCCCGTTGGGCTCCTAAGATCATGGCACTTACTCACTTGGATATTGATTGGTATCATCGAGCTTATCAGGATATAGAGATTATTGATAGTTGTGGTAGTTTCCCCAATGTACCTCTTCTTGGTACTAAGGGAGGAATTAACTATAACCCTGTTCTTGAACGACGACAGCTTGGTTATCCAATGAAGGATAAACCAAACAATATTCATTTGAGTAGTTTCTTTCTAAAGGAAGGAGAAGACCACATGGAAGCTAGGGAGAAGATTGTGAAGGCCTGGAGTCACATTCATAAGAAGAGTAGGAAAGATTTGGGACCTAGGGGTGCTGTTTCTTTGGAGCCATATCTTCAGTGGGTCCGATCGAGAGCCATCCAGTTGAAGATGCCGTATACTCGGGAGACACCTATGTCTGATCTGTTTGTGAAGACCACTCCTCCTTTATTAGATGATATAGAAGAGTTGCAGATTACTTTGGTTAGGATGCAACAGAAAAGAGATGCTTGGAAGAACAAGTTCCAGACTTTAGAGAGTTCCTACAGGGCAGACTTGAAGGAAAAAGATGAATTGATCGAGATCCTTGAGAGTCGAGCAGTAGAGTCTATTGAGAGGCAAGGGGATTTATTTTCCCCTAAGCCTCAAATAGGTGTTGATTTCTCATTTCCTGATCCGAATGATTGGAAGGAGGTTGCCATCAGACATGTGGAAGAAAACCAGAGGTTGAGAGCTCAGATTGCCAGGCTCACGGGGAAGCGCCAACATACAGATTGATCTCTATCAATTTCTTTCTCTCAGGATTTTTAGATTGTATTTTCATCTTGTACTTGGGATCATTGAAACTTGTAACCCATTTTGAAGTTATTATAATAAAAGTTTTCAGTATTTCAAAGGCGTTATTATTTTGATGTTTGCAATATGTCTATAAACATTAAATCCCTTGAAATATTAAATGATAAAGTAAAAACAATCATATACATTGCATATCATGCATCATATTGCACATATTTCTTGCATTTATTATGCATATCTAGGTGCCTTACCCAGCTTTTTGCTTCATTTAGCAAGCTGGCTCATCACTACAACAATCAGGCTAATTTCCAAAAGAAGATGGACAACTTGGAACAGGAGAATCGCGAGCTACGCGAAGAAGTTTCTTCTTTGAAGGTCGGCTTGGCCAATTTGACTACTCTGATGGAAGCTCTGGTGGTTGCTCAGAATCAGCCACCGAGTGTTCAACCTCAACCAACAAGGGAAAATGCTGAAGTTTATGCTATTCCTATATCCGCTACTCCGACTGTTGTTCAAAACCGTATGCCTCAGGGTTATCCGTGGGGAATGCCGTAGAATTTTGCACCTGGAAGTTTCAATTTGGACCCCCAAGATGCTCCAGTGGTTCCAAATGTTGTTGCTCCAGCACCTCCCGTGGTGCATGCTGTTCCTGCTGCACCTCCTTCGGTGAATTTGGTTCCGTTTGTTAATGAAGATGTATGTCGCCCTTTCCCTCCGCCGAGTGAAGATTTGGGTCTTTATGACAGAATGGATGATTTCCAAGAGCGGTTTGATAAAATGCAAAGAGAGATGGAGGTTCTTAGGGAAAAAGAGTTATTCGGGCAGAATGTGAATGAGCTGTGTTTGGTCCCGAATGTCAAAGTGCCTGCTAAGTTCAAGGTCCCGGAGTTTGAGAAGTACAAAGGTAACAATTTCCCTTGTGCTCACTTGGTGATGTATGTAAGGAGAATGTCTACCCATACCGATGATCAGCGTCTGCTGATTCAC
Organism: Vicia faba; assembly: GCA_948472305.1. Taxonomy (NCBI): domain Eukaryota; kingdom Viridiplantae; phylum Streptophyta; class Magnoliopsida; order Fabales; family Fabaceae; genus Vicia; species Vicia faba. Next base: position 753,761,822 of record OX451736.1, on the reverse strand, counting down.
TTTTTCCAAGATAGTCTGACTGGCGCAGCGTTGAAATGGTACATGAGTTTAGACAGCGCCAACATCCATACCTTTAATGATTTGGGAGAAGAATTCATAAAATAATACAAGTAAAATGTGGACATGGCACCCGATCGTGACCAGCTTAGAGCCATGGTTCATAAAGACAGAGAATCGTTCAAAGAGTACGTGCAGAGATGGCGTGAAGTGGCTGCACAAGTGATTCCTCCCATGGAGGAGAAGGAAATGACTAAAAATTTTCTGAAGACGCTAGGCGCTTTCTACTACGAAAGAATGGTAGCAAGTTCCCCAAGTGATTTTACAGATATGGTAGGAATGGGTGTCCGCCTAGAAGAGGCAGTAAGAGAAGGCCGTTTGGCAAAGGGTGAAGGATTCGAAGGTGTGAAAAAGCCAGCTTATGCATTCACAAAGAAGAAAGAGGGGGATACAAATGCTGTCATACAAGAGAGGAGAATAAATGCTCCTAGAAGTAATTATCAGCGTCACCAACAAGTTGCTTCAGTAACTCCTGTTATGAATGCCGCTCCAACTACCGTTGCTTATCAAAGACACTCCCAGCATGGGAACCAAGGGAATAATCAGAGAAGGGAGAACTATGACCCTATTCCCATGAGTTATACAGAGCTTCTACCAGCATTGATTCAGAAGAAGTTGGTCCAAACACGACCACCTCTAGCTGTACCATCACCGTTGCCTTGGTATTACAAAGCAGACCAGACGCGTGCCTTTCATCAGGGAGCACCAGGGCATAGTGTTGAAAATTGTTATCCTTTGAGGACTAAATTGAAAAGGTTGGTGAAGTCCAGAATTTTATCTTTCAAATACATGGGACCTAATGTAAAAGAAAATCCTCTACCCAAGCACGGGGGAGTGAATGCTGTAAATATGGTGGCCGATTGTCCAGGTGACTTCTGGATTTTTGACATTAATTTGGTTAGAGGGGATTTGGTAAAGATGCATGCAGATCTCTATTAATTCAGTTATTGTACGCATGACCACGCCTGTTGTGCTATTTGAAGTATAAACATACAGGGTTCCAAGAAGATAAAGGCTGATTTACAGGAGATGATGGATGAAGGTCTAATTCATATAATCAGGTCTAGGGCAGAATATGAAGAGGAAGTTAATATGGTTTCTGGATGTCCGGGTGAATTCATAATTTTTGAAGTAGAGCATTTGAATGAAGATCTCGTACATTTGCATGCTACCTTCTACCGTACTGCTGGTCAGGTGGAACACCAATATGGATCCTACGTAGTTTGTTGTCAAGACCCCCGAGGATATTCTATTGTGAGAAAGGTTGTTCAATTGCTGTTAGACAATGGAACTATCAATATCACAGGTCATAGAGATAATTATCACGAGATTGATATGGTTGAAGTTTGTTTGATGGGAGAAGTGTCAAAAGAAGAATATGCCTCCGCGGATGAGTATTTCTCTTCAGACGAAGATTTGTTTGCCAGAAATGGTCTTTTAAGGGCTGATTGTGTTGAGGAAGGTGTAAACATAATTGTACCTTGTTTTGGTGCACCCTCTCATCTTGAGGTGGAGTACCATATCAAACCAGTTGTTACCCCATTGGTAATTAGTCTGCCAGGACCTGTTCCTTATAAATCAGATAAGGATGTGCCTTACAAATACAATGCTACAATCTTAGAAGATGGGGTGGAAGTTCCCCTCCAGGAAATGCCAGACGTTGGAAATATAGCTGATAATAGCAGGGTGACCCGTAGTGGTCGCGTGTTTGTGCCATTTATTCGAAGAGACGTTATTGCTAGAAAGAAAATTGCTGAGAATGATGATCCTAAAAAGGCTGCAGGAGAGACTAGTGGAGCTACATTGGATAAAGAAGTGGATGATATCTTGAAGATAATTAAAATGAGCGACTACAAAATTGTGGACCAGCTATTGCAGACTCCTTCAAAGATATCCATCCTAACTTTATTGATGAATTCCTCCGCTCATAGAGAATCACTGATGAGAGTACTAGACCAAGCTTTTGTAGAGAATGACATGTCGTTAGATCAATTCAGTAGAATAATTGGAAACATTACGTCATGTAACAACTTAAGTTTCTGCGATGATGAGTTACCAGATGAAGGGAGGAATCACAACCTGGCCCTCCACATATCTATGAACTACAAGAATGATTCGCTATCCAATGTGCTAATTGATAACAAATCCGCGTTGAATGTTATACCGAGAAGTACTCTCATGAAGTTAAAGTATCAGGGAACACCTATGCGCTCGAGTGGCATCATTGTGAAGGCTTTTGATGGGTCGAGGAAATCTGTCATCGGTGAAGTGGACTTGCCCATCCATATAGGACCACACTTGTTCTTGATAAATTTCCAGGTAATGGACATTATTCCCGCGTATAGTTGTTTGCTAGGACAATCATGGATACACGAAGCAGGGGCTGTCACTTCAACTCTGCATCAAAAGCTAAAATTTATGCGTGAAGGGAAGGTAGTGATCATAAATGGGGAGCAGGCGTTGTTGATATCCCATCTATCCTCTTTCAGTATTGTAGAAGCGGATGAGGCTGCTGTTGGAACCCAGTTCCAAGCCCTATCCATTGACAACATAAGGAAGAATGAGAATTCAGTGGTTTCCCTGAAGGATGCGCAACAGGTGGTGCGCAATGGTCATAATGCAGTTTGGGGACGACTTGTGGATCCACTTGTGAACAAGAACATAACTGGTTTGGGTTTCTCTTCGAGGAATGGCAAAGGCGAAAGTTTAAAGTCAAAGTCTTCTGTGAACAGTTATCATGATGTTTTCCGCAGTGGAGGCTACCTCCATCCGATTGGTTCTGGAATTAATGATGTTGAAGAGTATGAAGCAGAGCAGAAAGTACCGAATTATATCACGCATGGAGTCCGAGTTCAGAACTGGGTCACTATTGATGTTCCTTCTTGCATGCATGTTTCAAAGTAATTTGTTTTGTTAATCTGCTTCTTTCTTTTGAAAAGCTTTCACTCTGCCCAAGGTGGATGTATTAATGTTGTAGGGCTTATTTGTTTTCTATAATTGTTAATATCATTAATAAAAGTTGTCTCTGCTACCAATAATTATGTCTTTTATTTTCTGCCTTTTTCTTGGGAAATGGTAATAAAAAAAAATAATTAAAAAAAACCCTTTCAAAATAAATAATAACTGAAAATTAATCTGCATGATCACTTGTTATATGTGTCAGTTTGTAAAAACAATCATAAATCATATGTGCAGATTAATTAAAAAACCCGTTGAATACAATGACCCTGCACCCTCTCCCAACTTTGATTGTCCTGTGTTCGGGGCTGAAGAAGAAGATTATGATTAGATTCCAAAAGAGGTCTCACGGTTTCTTGAGCACGAGGAAAATAACATTCAGCCATATAAGGAGCCTTTGGAAGTGGTTAATTTGGGTTCAGAAGAAGATCCGAAGGAAGTCAAGATTGGAGCATTGTTGCATCCTGATGTAAGGAGCGGGTTGATTGAGCTGTTGAAAGAGTATGTGGATATTTTTGCTTGGTCTTATCAAGATATGCCTGGTCTAGATACAAACATTGTCGAGCATCGTTTGCCGTTAAAGCCAGAGTGTCCGTCAGTTAAACAAAAGTTGAGAAGAACCCACCCGGATATGGCAGTAAAGATCAAAGAGGAGGTCCTAAAACAGATTAATGCTGGTTTTCTTGTGAAATCAGTGTATCCTCAATGGATCGCCAATATTGTCCCAGTACCGAAAAAAGACGAAAAAGTCTGCATGTGCGTAGATTACAGAGATCTAAATAAAGTTAGTCCAAAAGATGAATTCCCATTGCCTCACATTGACATGTTAGTGGATAGCACAGAAAAATTCAAGGTATTCTCGTTCATGGAAGGATTTTCCGGGTATAATCAAATAATAATGGCTCCAGAGGACATGGAAAAAACAATGTTTATCACACCCTGGGGAACATTCTGTTACAGAGTGATGCCCTTCAGGTTGAAGAATGCTGGTGCAACGTACCAGAGGGCTATGACAACCCTATTCCATGATCTGATTCACAAAGAAATCAAAGTATATGTTGATGATATGATTGCCAAATCCCAAACTGAAGAAGGGCATATAGAAGATTTGTTGAAGTTGTTTCAGCGTTTGAGGAAGTATCGTCTCCGCTTGAATCCAAATAAATGCACCTTCGAAGTTAGATCTGGAAAATTGTTGGGTTTTATTGTTAGCCAGAAAGGAATTGAAGTTGACCCTGATAAAGTCAAAGAAATTCAAGAATTGCCAGCACCAGGAACTGAAAAGCAAGTCAGGGGCTTCCTCGGGCGTTTGAATTATATCTCCAGATTTATTTCCCACATGACTGCAACGTGTGAACCGATCTTTAAGTTGTTAAAGAAAGATCAAGGTTGTGTGTGGATAGATGACTGCCAAAGGGCATTTGAAAGTATTAAAGAATATCTTCTTGAACCTCCTATCTTGCTCCCTCCCATAGAAGGAAGACCGTTGATTATGTATCTAACAGTGTTAGATAAATCCATGGGTTGTATTCTGGGACAACAAGATGAAACGGGAAAGAAAGAGTTCGCCATTTATTATCTCAGCAAGAAGTTCACTGATTGTGAGTCGCGGTATTCTATGCTAGAAAAAACATGTTGTGCTTTGGCCTGGGCGGAAAAGCGTTTGCGGCAGTATATGTTGAATCATACTACTTGGTTGATCTCCAAAATGGATCCAATCAAGTATATTTTTGAAAAGCCTGCTCTTACTGGGAGAATTGCCCGCTGGAAGATGTTGTTATATAAATATGATATCGAGTACCGCACTCAAAAGGCTATTAAAAGTAGTGTGTTGGAAGATTACCTTGCTCACCAGCCGGTGGAAGATCATCAATCTGCAGAATATGAATTCCCCGATGAAGATGTGATGTTCTTGAAAGTGAAAGATTGTGATGAACCATTGCCTGAGGAGGGCCCCGACCCTGAATCTCGTTGGAGTATGGTATTTGATGGAGCTGTAAATGCTTATGGTAAAGGAATTGGTGCTGTGATTGTTACTCCTCATGGATCGCACATTCCTTTTACTACGAGGTTAACATTTGATTGCACTAATAATATGGCGGAATATGAGGCTTGCATCATGGGTCTTGAAGAATCTATTGGTCTCAGAATCAAGATTCTAGATGTTTATGGTGATTCAACCTTGGTAATAAATCAGATTAAAGGAGAATGGGACACTCGTCACCCTGGCTTGATCCCTTAAAAAGATTATGCTAGAAGATTACTACCCTTCTTCAATAAAGTTGAATTCCATCACATTCCTAGGGATGAAAATCAAATGGCAGATGCTCTGGCAACTCTGACTTCCATGTACCAAGTAAATGCTTGGAATGATATACCCCGAATTACAGTTCGACGACTAGATAGGCCCGCTCATGTTTTTGCGACAGAGGAGGTAGCAGATGAAAAACCTTGGTATTATGATATTAAGCATTTTCTTCAGACTCAGGAATACCCGTTTGGTGCATCAAAGAAAGATAGAAAGACACTGAGAAGATTGGCAGACTGTTTCTTCCTCAGTGAAAATGTGTTATACAAGAGGAATTATGACACGGTCTTGCTCAGATGCGTGGATAGACACGAAGAAGACATGTTGATGCATGAGATCTATGAAGTTTCATTTGTCACTCATGCTAATGGACATTCAATGGCTAAAAAGATGCTAAGGGAAGGTTATTATTGGTTGACAATGGAATCTGATTGTTACAAATTTGCAAAGAAGTGCCATAAATGCTAGATTTACGCAGATAAGATCCATGTGCCTCCGACACTCCTCAATGTGATTTACTCCCCATGGCCTTTCTCTATGTGGGGTATTGACATGATTGGGATGATAGAACCCAAATCTTCGAATGGGAACCGTTTTATCTTGGTAGCAATTGACTACTTTACCAAATGGGTAGAGGCTGCTTCGTATGCCAATGCTACCAAACAGGTGGTTGTGCGTTTCATCAAAAACAATCTTATATGCCGATATGGTGTGCCGAGCAGAATCATCACTGACAATGGATCGAATTTGAACAACAAGATGATGACTGAACTGTGCGAAGAATTCAAGATTGTCCATCACAATTCATCTCCATACAGGCCAAATATGAATGGGGCTGTTGAAGCTGCTAATAAGAATATCAAGAGAATTATCTAGAAAATGGTTGTTACTTATAAGGATTGGCATGAAAGGCTCCCTTTTGCTCCACATGGATATCGAACATCTGTCCGCACTTCAACAGGAGCAACCCCGTTTTCTTTAGTGTATGGAATGGAAGTTGTACTCTCTGTCGAGGTAGAGATTCCCTCGTTGCATGTGATAATGGAAGCCAAATTGACAGAGGCTGAATGGGTTCAGAACAGGTTTGACCAATTGAATTTGATTGAAGAGAAGAGAATGACAGCTTTGTGTCATGGGCAGTTATATCAGAAAAGAATGAAGAAAGCATTTGACAAAAAGGTAAAACCTCGTGAATTCAGAGAAGGCGACCTCGTGCTCAGGAAGATCATGTCTTTCAACACTAATTCTAGGGGCAAGTGGACTCCCAATTTTGAAGGCCCATATGTTGTCAAGAAAGCCTTGTCTGGTGGTGCATTAATTCTTGAAACTATGGATGGCGAGGAGTTTCCACATCCCATGAATGCTGATGCAGTCAAGAAATACTTTGCCTAAAGAAATAAAAGAACAGCTCGCTAAGTTGAAAACCCGAAAGGACGGCTTAGGCAAAAAAGAGCGTCTTGGTAGGCCGAAAACCCGAAAGGGAGGTCTAGGCAAAAATTAGAGACATAAACAGAATAAATTTCCCGCTAAGTTGAAAACCCGCAAGGGCAGCTTAGGCAAAAGTTAGGGACTTTCTTGGCAAGTAACTGCGTCAGACGAGACTTGATCGTTGAAGAAACAATCTTCTCGGATCCTCACCATACTTCAACGGAAGCTGCTACCCAGGATTTCAAAAGTTGTTAGGGGGGATAGTGGTTATTGTATCTCAATGTATCTTTTCCATTATGTATTACCATTTCCAAAACTTTGTAATCATCTATGGAGTCTCACCATTCACAAACTACCATTCTATTAATGAAATTTGAGCTTTTGCCTAACTCTTTGTGTTCTTATTTTTATTTAGCTTGCAAAGACTTCCTTTATTACTGATAATAACTGTTAAAACAAAAAGATTAAAAAAGAAAAATTGACTTTTAAAAAAAAAGAGAGAGATCTTTACAAATTCAATTTACTTTGGGATTTGTGATGAAACAATGACAAAAATAATGGTGGTCCCAAGAATGAACAAACTCCAGTTGTTTTAAGAAGATTTACTCTCTTCATGAAAGTTTTCTCAGGTCATTTTGCTGGTAGGTGCACAATCTTTGTGTGTTTCTCAGATAGTTAAAGACGATATCAGTGGGTGCAAGGTACAATATTGGGTTTATGATCCCATTATCACCAGTCAATTCTTGGTTCGCTTTTGATTTTGGGTTTGCATGGTCATAAGCCTCTGTCCCAGATTCCCCAGCGAAGTCTTCCCTCATATAATGAAAGGTTTTATTCCTTTGGTATGCTGGGATGTCGCTCTTTTTGCAGTTTTGGCATTAATATTGACTTCTTGACTTCCCAGGAAGATTATCCCAGGGCATCTCTTGTTGGAATGAGTATTCATGATGAAAGTTTTCTCCAGGGAGGTAGGCTTGAATCCCCCAATGAGGTTTGGTTGTGTCGACGTCAGTCTATTTTATTTGAGGCTGGTCTCGCAATCCCCAGTAGGCATGTTGCTTTTGGAAAACTGTTTTCTCCGATGAAACCGGAAGAAGGATGTTCTATCCCGATATCTGTTTGATTTGGCTACGTCCGAATTATGTTTCTCCTCAGTGAAGTAAAAGCAGGCAATAGGTTTGGTTTCCGCATTTGTTTTTACCTTTGTTGGATTGATCGTTCTGGTTGAAGTTTAGCCCAATGTTGTTAGTACCTGAGGCGGTTTTGTTTGTTTGTAATGATCATGTATCCTTTTACCAGCATATGCACGATATCACTCATACATACATCATGCATAGCTAAAAATCATCGTTCATTAACATTGTGTTCTGATCTTCCTGTAGCCCTCTTTGCTTAGTTGAATTTGGTTTTCCCTCTTGAGTTTATTTCTCAAAGGATGTATCTTCATTGGCCGTCTTGCTCCAATGTATTTCTGAATTGGATTTGTGGTTGCATGACAATATTATTTACTTTGGATTTCTGAGAACTTTGAGTTTGGGTTTGTGCAATTATTTTGCACGGGAAGACTTTATCTCCTCAGCACGAATATCGTGGCATTTCCCCGGGAAGTCATATTTCTATCCCCAGAAAGTCATTTCTCTTTGCAAATCCCCTTGACAATAGGTGGAAGTCTCTTTATTTGAGACATATTACGTATTACCCTTTCCAGGAAGATTTCCTCGGTTAAAGAAGAAGTTGAGACCTGTTCTTGGCAAAACACCAGAATCTTGGGGTAATATGATATATTTTCTCTTTCTACCTTCAGTGAACGTTGGTAGTACATCGGCAGTGAACATCAGTGTTTCTTATCATTTTTCTATCTTCAGTGAATGTTGATAGTTCATCGTTAGTGAACGGCGGTGATATGATATATTTTCTCTTTCTACCTTCAGTGAACGTTGGTAGTACATCGGCAGTGAACGTCGATGTTTCTTATCTTTTTGCTATCTTCATTGAATCTTGATAGTTCATCGTCAGTGAACGACGGTGATATGATATATTTCCTCTTTCTACCTTCAGTGAGTGTTGGTAGTACATCGGCAGTGAACGTCGGTGTTTCTTATCTTTTTGCTATCTTTAGTGAACGCTGATAGTTCATCGTCAGTGAACGGTGGTGATATGATATATTTTCTCTTTCTACCTTCAGTGAACATTGGTAGTACATCGGCAGTGAACGTCGGTGTTTCTTATCTTTTTGCTATTTTCAATGAAAGTTGATAGTTCATCGTCAGTGAACGGCAGTGATATGATATATTTTCTCTTTCTACCTTCAGTGAAAGTTCGTAGTACATCGGCAGTGAACGTCGGTGTTTCTTATCTTTTTTTTATCTTCAGTGAATGTTGATAGTTCATCGTCAGTGAACGGCGGTGATATGATATATTTTCTCTTTCTACCTTCAGTGAACGTTGGTAGTACATCGGCAGTGAACGTCGGTGTTTCTTATCTTTTTGCTATCTTCAGTGAACGCTGATAGTTCATCGTCAGTGAACGGAGGTGATATGATATATTTTATCTTTCTACCTTCAGTGAACATTGGTAGCACTCGGAAGTGAATGTCGGTGTTTCTTATCTTTTTTCTATCTTCAATGAATGTTGATAGTTCATTATCAGTGAACGGCGGTGATATGATATATTTTCTCTTTCTAACTTCAGTGAACGTTGGTAGTACATTGGCAGTGAACGTCGGTGTTTCTTATCTTTTTGCTATCTTTAGTGAACGTTGATAGTTCATCGTCAGTGAACGGCGGTGATATGATATATTTTCTCTTTCTACCTTCAGTGAACATTGGTAGTACATCAGTAGTGAACGTGGGTGTTTCTTATCTTTTTGCTATCTTTAGTGAACGTTGATAGTTCATCATCAGTGAACGGCGGTGATATGATATATTTTCTCTTTCTACCTTCAGTGAATGTTGGTAGTACATCGGCAGTGAACGTCGGTGTTTCTTATCTTTTTTCTATCTTCAGTGAACATTGATAGTTCATCATCAGTGAACGGCGATGATATGATATATTTTCTCTTTCTACCTTCAGTGAACGTTGGTAGTACATCGGCAGTGAACGACGATGCTTGTTATCCTCCTCTTTGATTCTTTTCTTGTGGTCTACTAGTGATTTATTTTCCTGGTGGGATTGCTCTTTTGTTTCTACATTTCATGTTGCATCCCCAATTCTACTTTGCATCTTTTTTTTCCCATTCATATGCATAAATGTTTGCATGACATCTTAGGGCCAAAAACAAGGTTTGTTTTATATTTAAGTGTCTTCGATCACGTCGACATGAAGATTTTTAACCATCGTATCTCCGGATAGAAGAAACTTAAATAAGGGCAGCTGTTGTACCACAATTTTTGCCCCTGAGATCCCTTCATCATACCATATTGTTTCAATAACCACAAAATCACATTAGGGTTTTTGGTTCTTCTCCCTATCTTTAGCCTTTCTCTTTGAGGAGTTACCAAGCACCTTGACTTGTTTTCTTTGGTGATCATGGATATTTTGTTTTGATTTTCTCTTTAAATTAACAAAATACAATATTGGTTTGTCTTACTTGTTAATAATGTAGGTAAAGGCAATAAGGTTTAGCAAGTTGCATCATGGGTTCATGAGTTTATTTCCATGCCCTAGTCAAAAGCCTGAGAGATTCAAACCTCACCATTGAAGTTGTTTTGAAGTTGGTATGGAAGTAGTTTTGGTGGCCATGAGTCCTCATCATCATCCTCAACAAATTCTATTCACAAAGGAAGAATATTGGCACCAAAAGTTTGTTCAAACTTGGCAAAGTTCCACCAAGCATTCTCTTGATCTATAGGCTAGGGTTTTGGACTTCAGAGGGGCATATATTGTTAATATTTTGGTATTTTTGAGTGATTCCAAAAACATTCTTCTCTTCAAAGAGTTACCAATAAATCACTTCAAAAGTTCCAAGGATTTTTCATGAGGAAGGAACTTGGTGAAGAAGAAAGATTACAAGTCATCCAGATGAATCCCTCATTTTCCATTAGTGACTTCAAATGGTCATAACTTGGTCAATTTTTATCACCTTGAGCCCATTATTTTTTCATGATGACCCTAAGGATGTGTACTTCATGCCTTCTTTTATGTGAAAAGTAAGAAAATGGATGGAAGTTGCCTTAAGAATGCAAGAGATTATAGGTCATTTCATGATTTTTGGACAACTTCAACAAGTCATAACTTTCTCAATTTTTGGAGATTTTGAGTGGTTCAAATTGTAAAATGTCATTCGAGAGATCTACTTCATTTCATATTTTTTGGTCAAGAGCAAATTCTAAGTGCAAGGCCATGTTTGGATGCAAGAGATTATAGGTCATTTTTAAAGAAGAATTTAAAATATTTCTAAGTATGGAAAGTCAACTCTTTTTCTTCAACTTTGACTCCATATAGTTTTCAGCTGAAGCATCCATTTTATTCCATTATTTTTCCATTGCAAAGCATGTTACCTTATCTTTCCAAAGCATCAAGAATTTTGCCCTAAGACCCCCTGAGGTGGAAATGTCATTGGATTGAACTTGGTAACTTAGAACTGAAGTTTCACCATAAGTCAGAATTTGAAATCCATGTTTTGGCCTTTAAACATCAAATTAGCACGCGTTTGTGATCTAAACATGTTTAACTAAGTTGCCAAAGTGGATTAGAGCCTTGAAACACAAGGATTTGATGAGTTTTGATGCAAATCAGATCACACTTTGCTCGTGTATGAGGTTCACACGATTTCCCTCCAATTTTCATAATTCCACACGCTTGAACATTCCATTTGATTCCCTATAAATATAGGGTCATCCCTCATTCAATTTCCCAAGCTTAGATAGCCAGAATCACCCTACCAAACTTGCTTCACAACTCAGAATTCAGCTACTTCGAATCCTATTCTCAAGCCTTTTTCAATCCATTTTTTTTCATCAATTCACTTTCCTTAATCTTCCCTAAAGCTAACCATATAATCACATTCAAGAATCATGCCCTATATCGCTCTTAGGGCATGATTCATCTTCTAACCAATGTGTCATCTTCTAACCAATGAAAGCGTGACATTTGTTATTTTCAAATTCTGACTTTATTAATGATTCTGTATGTTATTCATTAAAGACCATGATATGCACAGCGCGTCAGATCCTTTGGATTTGATTAGTAACGTGTTTTGACTCTCATCCGATGGTCCATATCTTTTTCTTTTAGTTTCTTTTTCTGATTTTCATATTTTAATTGTTTTAAATTTCAAAAAATCATAGAAAATTCATTTTTAGTCCAAAAAATCTAAAAAAATTATGAAAAATATTTTTGATTATTCACTTTCTGATTTTTATTTTTTCACAATTTAATTTTGTGTTTTGGTATTTTTTATAAATTTACACTTTATTTTAATTGTTTTAAATGTTTAAAAATACTTTTATGCATTTTAAAATTCTGAAAAAATTATGGAATGATCCAATGATATTGTGACAAATATTGGTGACCTTATTTTATTTTTGTTTCTGAATTTGCTATTTTTTTACTATTTTTGTTTATGTTACCCATTTATTTTAATTTTTAAAAATAGTTTATGACTTTTAAATATTCCCAAAAATTTTGTAAAATTACTTGGCCTCTTTTTTGATTTTTCTATGGTCTTATTTTTTATTTCTTGATTAATTTGAATATAATTGGCATTTTCTTCATTATTTTCCATTTTTAAAACATTTTTAAACCCTTTAATGAACATATTAATTATATTATTATTTTGTGAATATTTTCTGGCTGTCTTGGGTTGATTTTTTATTCATGGCTTTATTAACATCATTGGGTCCACGGTGTTGAGTTTAACTCCACAAAAAATGGATGAATGATTTTAATAATAGTTTGATTAAATATTAATTCAAATGTGGTTTTTCTTTTTACCCTAATTCCTCTTCATCTCATCCCCTTCTTATTGCATTAAATATTGTTAGAGCATTATCTCTATATCATGTCTCAAAACAAATGGTGCATAGATTGCTATTGACCGGCCTCAAAATAGGTGCGACTTCTATATAAGTCCACTTACGATTGCTTAACATAGCACTAAATTTTATCCTAATTCGAATAAATGATCATTCGTGGCCCAAACTTATGATTACAAGCCCAAGTATGTTAATTTGATCTCTTTGATCCAATAACCTTGAGATTCATTGTGTGGAGGCTTTGGTTCTACCAATCCTCTAATGGATCTACAACACCTTTGGTCAATACGGATCACTTAAACATCATTGATCATTAAATGGTACTTGTGAGAATTCAAAATGGATGATATACTTGACAAAAAGCAAATGCAACTTGTTATGTGGATTCTTTGGTTCTAGCAATCCTCTAATGAGTTCCAAATGCAAGTTTCAAGATGGTCATCAAACTAACCACTAATTATTGACTTGTTTTACTTTATGCTTTTATTCTTTTATGCTTTATGCACTATTTGTTTTTTAGCATTTTACATTTCATGCCATTTTCATCTTTTCTCATTTGAGCATTTATTTTCTTGTCATTTTTACTTTCCTCACTTGAGCTTTTCTTTTTCCTTTTTCTAAGATACTTAATAACCAACTTAAACCCTAAAAAACTCTTAATGGTACTTGGACTATTTGGTTACTATCCTTGGCATGATGGAGCAGTGGACTTTTTCTTGGACTTAGGATTAGAAACCTTGGCCTATCTTGGATACCTTGTGATCTTATCTGATTATTTTGTCTGGAGCTCTTGAGGTTTATCTCAAGACATTAGTTTGCTTGTTTATTTTTGTGTGCACGTTTTTGTGATTACACTCTTTGTTTGTAATGTGAAATTCACCCGCATACAGCCGTTACTCTGTCCAATATTTGTGAAGACTTAATACATTTGAAGAGGTCTAGTATCTTTGCTTGCTTGGTTTCACTCCAAAGAATGGGAATTCTATCTTGGCTCATAATGTCAAGTTTTGTCTTCTTATTGGTTAGATGGTCCTTATCCTTAGCTTTTACCTTATGCTTTAGGATAGACTCTTCTTCTCCTCCCATCTTCTTTAATTTCAAAAATCTTCTCCCTCCTTTTGAAAACCCTTTTTGTTTTGAAACTTAAACACTTTCATAATAAACTTGGACCTAAGTCCATGCATTTTCAAAATCATTTTTATAAATAAACTTCAATCTATTTAATAATACCTTGACTTTTTTTTTTTGAAAAAAGACTAAAAGTTAATTAATCTCATTTCAAACCATTTTGCCACTTTGGCTTTTACCTTTAAACTTTTCTTAAAAGATTAGGCTCTTGTCAATCCTTGTAGTTATGCAAACAACTATACTTCTACAATATGTAGTGAAGTGAGATATTTACCACTTAGGTGTTGAGTGAGGCGTTGTTGATTTTAAAATCCAAGCCATATCCTCCATTTTGAGATGATGCAAATTCTCCTTTCTCATGATTGTGGGTAGTAAGTATGTTTTCCACACGGACAATGACGATGACGTCTTATCTCATAAAATTAACCAACACACTCGTGTTTCAAATTTTTAAAAGAGGAACTACGTGTACCCTGATCCCCTATTGCATGAAAGGTGGTACGTAGGCGCTAAAGGTTCGCAACCGTAGAGGGTGCAAAAATCATTAAAAAAATACTTCTTTTCTCACCTCCACTATCCATTTTATATACAACACATTTTTATAGCCAAATTATATAGATTTTACAAAGAGGTTCATGCGAAGTACCGTAGATGTTTAGGGTGCTAATACATCCCCTTTGCACAACTAACCCCATTACCTTGAATCTTTCCCCTTCTTTTGGGGTATTCGCTCTTTTCACATTCCTTTGGAAACAATAAAGCACGGTGGAGATTTTTATTTATTTTTATTTGTATAAAGTCTAGTCAATCCAATGGCTTAGTCTTGAACATTTCTACCGCTACACTCCCCGATCGATTATCTCTAGAATGAGCTGATAACGCTTAAGTATGTGTTTGGATCTTTGGTGAGATCTAGGCTCTTTAGCTTGTGCGATAGCACCATTGTTATCACAATATAGATCAATGGGACCCACAATTCTAGGGACTATGCCAAGTTCACTAATGAACTTGTAGATCCAAACAAATTCATTTGATACATTTGAGACAGAAATACACTCTTCCCCGGTTGTAGAATCAAGAAATGTATCTTACTTTGAACTTTTCCAGCTCACATCGCCACCATTTAAGAAAAATACATAACCAGATTGCGATCTAAAGTCATCCTTATCGGTCTGAAAGCTAGCATCGGTGTATCCAATTACAGCAAGCTCTTCCTAACCTCTATATATCAAGAACGAGTCCTTAGTAGTTCTCAAGTGCTTAAGGATATTCTTGACAGCCACCCAATGAGCATCATCGGGATCCGATTAGTACCTACTTGTTGCACTTAAAGCATTTGAGACATTTGGTCGAGTATATAACATGGCATACATGATAGATCCTATTGCAGATGCATATGAAATCTTATTCATGTGATCCCTTTCTTCCTTAGTTGAAGGGGATTGTGTTTTTGATAGACATAAGCCATGCTGCATATGAATGAATCCCTTCTTGGAATCATGCATATTAAAACATCTCAGAACTTTATCTATGTATGTACTATGACTTAGGCCAAGTAGTTTTTATGATCTATCTCTATAGATCCTGATTCCTAATATATAGGCTGCTTCACCAAGGTCCTTCATAAAAAAACATTTCTCTATCCAAGTTTTGACTTCTTGCAAGGTAGGGATATCATTTCCAATGAATAATACGTCATCTACATATAATACTAGGAAGACATCCATGCTCCCACTAACCTTCTTGTAGACACAAGGTTCATCTTCATTCTTGATGAATCCATATTGTTTTACTGTTTCATCAAGACAAAGATTCCAGATTCTGGAACTTACTTCAACCCATAGATTGATCGTTGTAACTTGCATATCTTTTGGGCTTCTTCTGGTATGTCAAATCCTTTAGGTTGTGTCATGTATACATCCTCAAGGAGATTCCCATTAACGAAAGCAGTCTTGACATCCATCTGTCATATTTCATAATCATGATATGCAGCGATATCAAGTAAAGTCCGAACAGATTTAAGCATTGCAACTGGTGAAAAGGTTTCATTATAGTGTCATTCCCTAAATTTTCCATACTGATATCACCAATCATTATTTTCTATTAAATGATTTTTTTGTCACTACGCATTTATTTTTCACTTAATTTTTTGTAGAATGTTGCTTTAAAAGGTCTCTGTCTTTAAGAGAGGGGTGTATTGTTGTCAAGAAAGGTTATTAATCTTGGGCTGAATCTATTAGGCCCATTAATATTTTTTGGAAGCTCGTGTCAAGTCTGATTAAGTTAAATTGGGTTATTTATTAGATTGTTGACCGAGGTCAACATGTTATGTTGTTCTTACAATTATTATTTTATTTTATAGGTTTTATTTTTTATTTAAGATTGGCCTTGTTGACTAAGTCAACGAAGGGTTTTGAAACCCTAAAATGCAAGCTATGCCCATATGTATCTCTTCATCTCCAAGTCAGAAAAAGCCCGGAAATCACACTTTGCAGCAAAATCAAATCCAATATTTGTTTAAAATTTGTTTTTATTAACTGAAAACGAATATACACATAAGGTAATCCAGATGCATTAAAAATCATAAACCCGAAATCTATTTACATCACAAAATCAAATAACTTAAAATCAAATCTTAAATTGAATCAAATCTGAATCAATCTAAGTTCCTAATTGACTTAAAACTGCTAATCTAACAAACATTTCCTAATCTAACAATTCCTAAAACCATAAAAAGAACCCTAAGTTATTGAAATCAGGACAGAGATGAAAACCCTTGGAGATTCTTGTTATTGCTGCGCATCCCTATACCCTCACTAAAGCTCTACTTTAGTGGAAAAATTGGGTTTCACAACTGAAACCCTAAGTTCTTCAGAGCTCAACCTTCAATTTAAAGTACCTGCGAAGAGAAAAATGGAGATTATAATAGGAGGTTAGAGAATTAGAAGAAGGGAATTCACGTAAAGAATCACTGCAGGCAAGGTAACCCTAAGTACTTAACTTTTAGGGCTTGATTAACTTGTTGTGGTTGATGTTTGGACTCTGTTAATCGTATGATTTTTGGTTCAATTTGTGTTTCTGGGTTTTGATTTGGGGTTAAGGTTAGGGTAAAACACCTTAGGGGTTGGCAATTATGTTAGGGTTAGGATACGAACAAGTTATGGTTTAGTGATTGGGTTAGGTTGAAAGAATTAGGGTTAGGGTTCATGTTAACCCTTAGGGTTCGTAGGGTTTCGATGAAGATCATAAGGGTTCTGGGTTGATCTTCATAGGGTTCATGCGAACCCAGATAAAGATATGAAGGCGTCTAGGATTTTTGATGAAGATCTTCATGAGATCTGGGTTATTGTATGAATATGGACGGTGGTGATTGATGAAGGTGGTGGTTTCCTAGAGCAGCCACCGACGGAAGCAATTTCCGGTCAGTGGCGCCCAGGGCGGAGGTGATTTCAGATCCCTAGATATCTAGAGAGAAGGCATAGACTCTCTCTCTATAAAGTTATAAAGGTTTGGCGTTATTTTATGGAGAGAGAGAGAGAGAGAGAGAGAGAGAGAGAGAGAGAGAGAGAGAGAGAAGAGAAAAATGAGCCTTGAGCTCATAGATTTGCTTATATAATACTCTCCCCATCTCTAGATGCACGTTAGGTGGCTCCCTGAAAGCCCCTGGATGAGGTGACTATTGACCAGTCACTTGTGCTTCACATATCGTACTCCCTCAGTCAACTTTGAATCCCATCCCTCAATTATGATTACCACCATATCAACGCTCTAGGACAAGATTCTGAGAGTTGTTGGATCAAATCAAACGCGCAAGATTCATTATCCCCACCACAATTCCATGTACCTTCCCCTACGCTGGCCAAATAAACTGAGAGTTCTTTTTGGGCTTTCTGAATAAAAATATGGGTCAAGCCCAATTCTGACCACACTCCTTTATTTACTAATCAGTTATAATTCTTACCCCCACACCTTATTGGAATCTAATTTAATTTGGGCTTAAGCCCTTCATTATTTTCACCTTCCTGATTAATTCACGCACCCCCTACTTTAAATAATAAATTTATTTATTAAATTTAATATTTTATTTTATTTTGTTTATTTTATTTTATTTTATAATATCTCATGTCATTTTTTAGCATATTGCATTAAATATTTTTTTTGTGCATTTTTGTCATGGAATCATTAATAAATAAATATTATATTAATATTAAAAATATTTAATATATTTTTTAATAATAAGAAAATAGTTATTTGTTAAATATTTTCTAAAATACTAACCATATTTTTTCAATTTATCAAACATTTAAACTCTTTTTTTAGATATTATACTACGCATTCTAAGACAGCTAACCCATCAAATACTAACATTTTTTACTAACTTAATTCAAATATAATTTTATTTTCAAAAAGGATTGTGGAGACATTTTATATTAACTGCGAACTGCGTCTACGACTATTCTATTTTCAAACTCAGATAAGGTTTAAGGATAATTTTAAACATTTCCACAATCCATATAAAAAACTAACCAAACATATAAGAACTATAAAATGGGACTCTGATTCTTTGCAAGGAGATATGTAGGCACACAGTTAAAACCAAGGAGAGTCCCCTAAATAAAAAATTTAAATCCTTTTCTCAACACATAGAAACATTAACTACCAAATTCCCATTTTACCCTTAAACCTAAAAGCGGAGCCCCTTGAGAACAAGTGAGATGAAGGGTGCCTAACACCTTCCCTTCGTCTAATTGACTTACGAATTTAGAATCTCTATACGAATTAGAGTTACCGTTATACTCCTGTCCTTAGGATAAAAATTAATGGTGGCGACACTATAATTTTTTGCTAGTTACAACAGCTGACGACTCTGTCGGGGATCCAACCCTAGGGTTTATAGTCTTCCATATCTTTTAGGTTTAGGGTTTCTTGGGTGATTTCTATTTTTGGTATATTTTGCTTCTATATGTGTTCATTTATTTGTTTTTTATTTATTCATGTTATTCATATTATCATGTTATATATTGTTGGTGTGGTATTTCATTTAAAATATAAAATGAAACCTTATAAAGAAGGATCGTCTATTGGCCAAGGGGGGTAAACACCCCTATGAGTCTTTATGATGACTTCGCCTAGAGTCGGTGAAATTCCAAAAAAAAAGGAATATCTCTTAAAGGGATAAACTTTTTGGGAGATAGGACTTTGGAACTAAGCCAATGACTCTTTGTATAACCCTAAACAAAATCTCATGGTGAGACCTTGTACGACCTAAGAGACGAAAGTTTCGGTCTACAATGAGGCTCAACTTAAGTGAGGCCCTTGTGCCTTTACCCTTTAGTGTTATCCATGATACCCTTAAGGAGACCACCCTTTTGGGGAGGGTGGAATATATGTAGGACGAAACTAGGAGCCTACCTACTAAGAGTATCTTTCATAAATCCCACTACCATGTTACATCACCATGCATACATACATCTTACATTTAAAATATTTATTATTTTTTGCATTTTTGTATTGTCTTATTCATAGGATTTCTAAGAAAAAATAATCAAAGGTTTTTGGTGAGTATCTTAAAGATGAATACCAATAAGAAATTAACCATCTGAGTTAGCATCGTGATTTCTGACTTGAAGAAAACAAAGCTGATTAAGGAAAAATGACTGAGAGAGCTATGAAAATGTTTGTTCGATGCTATGGGGATATCCTTGACTTGACCAAAGTAATTGTATAAGTGGAAGCCATCACAACCCTAGCTTAGTTCTACGATTCTCTGCTTAGATGTTTCACTTTCTATAATTTCCAATTGGCACCTACCTTGGAGGAATTTGATAGGATCCTGGATTTCTCTAGAATCAAGGTTGAACCTTATGTGGGGATTGGGATGACTATCAACGTCCGAGATTTGTCTAAAGAATTAGGAATACCCTTTACTGACTTGTTGTTTAGTTACAAGAAAGATGGCAGAGTTCAAGGGATTAAAAGACAATATTTAGAGTCTAAAGCTCTTTCTTTTGCTGATAAGAAAGAATGGGGACCTTGTGTAGATTGCTTGGCATTTCTTATCTTTGGTTTGATTCTTTTTCCGCATATTGTGGATTACATAGATCCTATTACTATTAGTGTGTTTTGGACCGTAAATGTGTTAAATGTTGATCCTACTCCCGCTTTACTTGTAGATGTTTATTACGCTCTTCATACTCGTTCTAAAAAAGGGAGAGGCGTGCTAAATTGTTGTACCCCTCTCTTACATTCTTGGCTTATCTCTAATTTCTATAAACCAGACTATATGGTTCAAGATCTAACCTGAGATCATTGGTCCCAAAATCTGAGGGCTCTCACTGCTGATTCTGTCTTATAGTATTCAAGGAAGCTGAAGATAGAGGAAATTGTCTTTAACTGTAGAGATTTTCCCAATGTTCCTTTGATTGGGTCAAGAGGATGTATTAACTAAAATCCCACTTTGGATTAACGCCAACTTGGGTACCCTTTGGAAGTTAAACCTTCCGACGAGCAACTTCAACAGTTAATTCTTCATGACATGGGTAAAAACAATCTCAATTTACTTAACAAAATCATTCGAGCTTGGAAGAGAGTTAACAAGAAGGATTCGAGAGAAATAATGTTGTGGAAAGGGGGCCCTATACTCAATGGGTTTTGGAAAGGGTTCAAATAGTCAAGTTGTCATTTGTTGTTGATCCTACCTACATACCAGACATACCAGATCCTCTTTTAATGTCTGTAGAGGAGATAGAAAACTTGAAGAAAGCCTTGGATCAAGCTTAAAAAGAAAAAGAGGGATTGAAGCATAGCCTTCATGACATTACTAATGAGAAAATACAATTGCAACACGAGCTTAGCTTGAAGGACCAACAAATTCAAAGAGACCATGCAATGTTTGAAAAGGAGAGTCTTAAGAGAAAACATTCGACTGAAGGGTTATTGAGTGCTACTTTCAACTTGGATTTCCACAACTAAGGTTTGGATGATGCTGCTAGAGAAATTGGAAGGCTAAACAGGTGGTATGAAAAATAACTACAAGACAAAAATGAGATGGAAGAAAATTTGAGAGCCCAAATCTAAGGGTTGGCAGAAGGTGCTATAGATTCAGAGGACCAAATCCAGTTCCTTGTCACAAGTCTCCGTGAAAGCCAAGAATCCTAGGTAAGAGAACGCCTTAGAAAGATGGAAGCGGAGAATCTTCTCTCTAAAAAAGTAGGAGATTATGAGTAAGTCTGTCAAGAGTTGGAAAGCCTCCAAAAGGATTTCCTTATAGAAAGGGAACTCTATAAGGAAATGAGGGTTGAAAAGATGTATTGGGAAGGACAATATGCTAAAATTGCTCAAGCGGAAGAAGACAACAAGAAGATAATTCTGACACTATACAAGGAGTATCGGAGGTACAAAGACAAGAATGCGAAACTTGCCTACTTAGCCAACAATCTCATTGAGGACATTCCTAGGAGCTTAAAGGATGTGGAAGCTACAATGGTTCCTCTCCCGAAAGATGTTCAATATTTCCTCAAGCTTTGTAGGGAAATGGTTGATGGTTTTAGGGCAGAAATCCGCAAGCGTGCTTAGGAGATTTTAGTTTCTCTTTTTATTATTTCTTTCAGTATTTGATATTTGGTTATGATTTCCCATTTTCAGTATTTCCCATTCAATATATGTTTCAGAATTTGGATTGTATTTCCCTTTTGCAAGGATAACAATTATTACTTAATAAAGTACTTTTGTTTCAGTATTTCATTTGTGTATTTGTGTGGGGATACTCACCAATAAAAAGTAAAACCTGAAAAAATAATAATGATTAATAAAAGGAAATCCAAGTGAATAAGACATGCAAAGTAAGCTCTTAGAATATTCATACGCATTCATCCATAATACAAGTATCGCATTTCATATTTCATACAAAAAACCTATTATTTTCATATCATCTCCAGCTAAATCATTAGGAAAACCATGTTACCTTCCTGACCACCATATAAAACAAGAGCTAATCAAAAGAAAGTAATGGAGAAAATAAAAGAGAACTAAGTGGCCTTTCAAGAAGACATAGAATAAGTGAAAGGAAGTATTGACTCGATGAAGGAAGACATGAGTCAAGCTCTGCTTGCCTTGAAGAATATCATAGCAAGACAATACGAGATTCCAAAGGTGGCTTTTGAAGAGATAGCCCATACTATTGGTGCATTAAGCAGTCACCAACCAAGACATGAGCCAAAATCTGGCCCATTGAAGTCAACTATTGCTCAACAAAAATTCAACCAGAATCCCACTGAAGGTTTTGTTCCACCTCCTTCGAAGGTAGGGGCATCCCATAATTTTCAAATTCCAGTTAACAATATGGATAATTACATAGACTTGCAATATAGAGACCATGATCTGGAAGGAATTACTCAAGTTCCCCAACCCAAGCCTGTTGAAAACCCCATGACTGCTAACCAATACAAAGCTCTTGAAGAAATGTTGAAGGTCGTGGAAGGTTATGATGCTTTGGACGCCAATGCTCTTGAAATGGGTCTGGTTCCAGATGTAGTGATTTCTCTTAAATTCAAAGTACTTGACTTTGGAAAATACAAGGGACTCACACGCCCAAGGAACCATTTACGCATGTACTGCAGAAAAATGCATTCCTATGCTCATAATCAAAAGTTGATGATCCATTGCTTCCAAGACAGCCTGAATGGGGTATCTTTAAATTGGTATATGCAGTTGGAGCGAGCACATTTCCAATCATGGGCAGACCTTGCTAATGAATTCTTAATACAATACAAGTACAACTTAGACATGGCTCCTACATGCATGCAACTTCAGAATTTTTCTCAAAAGAAGGACAAATCTTTCAAAGAATATGTTCAACGACAGAGAGAAATGACAGCCCGTGTGCAACCACCTCTACTTGAAAAAGAATTTGTGGACATGTTTATGAGTACCTTACAAGGATTGTATTATGAGAAGATGGTAGGAAGCATTTCCTCAGGATTCTCTGACTTAGTAACAAATGGTGAACGAATCGAAGCTGGTGTAAAGAGCGGAAAGATACAAGGGGCATCATCTAGTACCTCTTATAACTCAAAGAAGCATGTTCTGAACTTCCCTAAGAAGAAGGAAGGAGAAACTAATTCTACCGCCGTACACCAGAAAGCTCAGAAACCATTGGTGATTCCACGAGAACAACAACCACAAAATAGGTTTGAAAGACCTCCAAGAATATTTGATCCTCTCTCTATGACATACAATCAATTACTACAATATCTACTCAAGGCATCATTGGTAGAGCTAAAGCCACTCGCTCCACCAATTGGGGCACTCCCAACAAAATATAATGCAAATGCAAGGTGCAAATATCATGCCAATTCTCCAGGGCATACCATTGAGAAATGTTAGGCCTTCCGACACAAAGTCCAATATTTATTGGACTCCCAAGATATCACCTTTGATACATCGAATATTAAGACAAACCCTATGCCTCCGCATGGTGGTCCAAATCTGAATGAAATTGAGGTAGTCACTAATATTGGAGAGACTAATTGGATAAAAGGCATGACAGATATGTTGAAGGGTCATTTGTTGGAACATGGTTTTCATATGAAGCACAACGATGCTTTCGAAAAAACTTTCAAGAGATTGGTGGAGCAAGGGATAGTCCAATTTGGTCATTACCCTGAAGAAGGATATGTAGCTGCAATCATTGGAAATACAAGAAGGTCATTGGTAATTCCTTGCCAAAGTCCAAATCCTGCAAAGAAAATACTTGTAATTCCTTGGGGAGAATCAACTCCAACAAAAATACCAGTAACAATACCAGTACATCCAAAGAGTAAAATGGTGATCAGGGGGCCATCTCCCACTCCTTATGAAAGTGATAAAGTTTTGTCGTGGGGTTATAACACTACTGTTTATATCAACGAGAAGAAACAAGAGTTTGAATCATCAACAAGCCGAGAACCTGTAGTTACAAATATAGCAGGAACATGAGGAATTACTCGCAGTGGTCGTGTATTTGCCACAACTCAAAACAAGAAGGACGATGAGTTGGTTAAGGATAAAGGAAAGGTTGTGGTCAAAGATAATCATGGGAAAGAGCCTCCGAGTAAAAACTTCACCGATAAAGAAGCTACAGAATATTTGGAAATAATCAAGAAGAGTGACTATAGGGTGGTGGATCAACTTCACCAAACTCAGGAGAAGATTTCAATACTCTCATTGTTAATTAATTCAGAGACACACCGAGATTCTCTGATGAAGATTCTGAGTTCTGCACATGTTACAAGGGAGATTACAGTAAATCAATTTGATGGAGTGGTGGAAAATCTAACATCAGGATCACGCCTAGGCTCTAATGATAGTGAGTTACCTCTACAAGGCAGAGCTCACAACAAGGTGTTGTACCCCAAAAATTTCCCTGCATATGTTTCACCATCATTTGCATACCTGCATATCATTTTTACTGTGGCCATGGGATCAAAGTATTTATCTTGTGCAAACTACGAAAGACTATTATTCCGTCAGTTGATACAATAGAGAAAAGTGTAGGATTTTAAAGTATTGAGTGCACGTCGTGCATTTCCCAAGCTCTCAGATCAAGGAATAATTATGTCCTCATCATGGAAAGTTCACATGTACTTTAGTGCACTTTGAATTATGAAGAAAGTTTACTGTTTCAGTTGATTTGAGATAGTTCAGAACGAAAATCAATTTTTAAGGTGTGAGCTAAAAATTCATATCTTTTGCCTAGAAAATTGTTTTGTCAGCTACAACATTGCTCCAGACCTCGAGTTTGAACAATACTCCGAAGCCTTCCGTTCATGGTCCATTTCACAAATGGAATAGTAAAATAAGCCGCTGAACCGAAAAAGACAGCGTCGGGCCAAAGTTTCTCGCCATTCAAAAATTCATAACTCGCTATATTATTATCGTATCACTTCCATTATTTTAGCATTGTGTCAAAAATTTCGTCATCTATAATTTTTCTGTGAGGCTCGCGTCGGGATTTCGCACCGAACGTCATGAGTTTGTGGTTTATTCTCGGATTACGCATAAAATGAAAATTCTGCAAGGCCCAAATGATGTGAGAGGCCCAAAAAACAAAGCCCAAAAGTGTGTCTATATATATCTCTTAGACTTAATTTCACAAACACCTACCACTCATTTTTTTACAAATCTCTCAATTCACTCTCCATTTTTTCTCAATTCTCTTTCAACTTTTCCCAAGAACACCAAGAAAATTTATAGCAAGTTCTTCACAAAATTATCAAATCTTCAAGAAATTCTCCTTCACTCTTCTGATCCAACACCTCCATCGCCGGACACATCATCGCTGATGGTCACTGATCTCCTCCCTCCCTATTGGAAACCGGCCGAACCACCTCCCTCCGACGATCTGCCCCGTAAACAATCTCTCCCATCGGCCTCTGATCTCGTGCGCTTAGCGCCCTCCGCCCAACGATATACTCCTGGCCGCCTATTCTTCCTTCCTTCATCTATTTTCCGATCTCACTCCGCATCCCCGATCGGATCACCTTCAAGTCTCCTTTTCGCTTCATTTTTGGTAATTCACTACAATTTCACTTGATTCCATTACTTTGTACAATTTGTGAGTTAAATTGTGATCACTTAAAATTACATGAGTTGAATTTTAAGTTGAAGATTTAATTGATTCTTGAATTCAATCATGTTGAAGATTGTTGCAGTTGATTGAACCACAACCTTGATGATGTTGTGAACTATTTTGATTCAATCAATTGTTTGAGAATTATGTAGAGCTTATGCATTGAAATTCACATTTATTCTTTATTTTTGAGATTTACATGTCGTAAATTGATTCCGATTTATTATTTCTTTGAAAAATGTTTAAACTCATGAATCAAAATTAATTTGCAACTCGATTAATCATTTTTGACGCGTAAGAGGATTGTGTTTTCATTGCTTTTTGATTATTGTTTCAATACCGATTTTACAGATGATTTTTGTTTGTAAATCCCGAGTGAACTTCCATATGATGATATTCAGTTTAAGTGCTTCCTAACATGTGAATTAGTTCTGGATTGTTGTTTTTTCAAACTTGTTGGAACTTTTGCTGAATACCGATACCAATTTTGGTGGATTTTATTCCAACTTTTCGAGCACTTCAAAAATTATAACAGTGATGTTCGAAATTCAATTTTACCTGAAAAATGATATTTAATTCTTGAATAATGCATAAGTGTGCTTAATCGGTCATTTCTTTGACACCGATACCAAGTTTGGTTGCTCTTAATCCGGTTTTTACACCGATTTCATGTGTTACGATACCGCTTCCTGGAGTAATAAGTATGGCATGTAGCTTGATTTAATTCCAACCTTATGCACATTTGAGCTTGCTAGCATGTTTACTTGACACCGATATCAAGTACCGTTGAATTTGACTAAACTTTTTGTGCATTTCAAATATACATAAAATTCTGCCCGAAAAATCTATTTTGCATCTACATTGTGTTTTAATTCATTCTAAACACATATTTGAGCTTAATTCTACAAGTACTTGATATCGGAGTTGAGTTTTCATATTTTTATGACGACTTTTTGTGCACTTCTGCGTGCTTATGCGGTGCTGCCCAGTTTTCTACTCCATGATCCGATACTTTTCGGATGAGATTTCACCGTGTTGTGATCTTATTTTGTGTTGTGATATGATTTCTTACATTCCATTATGATTTCTTGTTATTACTAACTATTCTTGTGTACTTGTGCAAGGATTTTCAAGAGAGTTTTCGATCGATAAATTAATGCTTGGTTTTCCTATTGAAATCTATTATTCCACTTCCTTGTGGTTTGATTTTGCTTCCGATGTGATTGATTACAAGTCTTATTCTATGAGATGCATATATTGTTGTTTGTTTTTTTGGACTTGTGTTTGTGCATGTTTATTGATTGACATTCAAATGTGTCCAATACACATTCCAATTGTGATTTATTTTCACATTGATGATGCTTCGATGCATATTCTAATATTTTGTTGTTGATGCTAGCTTGCATGAAGTTTTCCGGGTTTCTTTGCTTTGTTTGATTAGTAGAAGAACTTGTGTTTGATTGGTATTTTCTTTCATTCCCTTTACTTTTTCATGATCATTTACCGCTTTCCTTGCCATGAGAAGTAGGAATAGAGATGCGTGATTGGGAGTCCCTACTTTAGGTGGGCAATGTTGTTTTAAAAGACCTTTAGAAGGCAATTCCTACTTGTGCTTGCTTGTTTAAAGTCCTCAACAAAGGAAATTCTGTGTGTTTACATTTTTTCCAAAGACCTCAAAGAAGGCGAGCCATTCTCATTCCCCATTGATAAGTCCTCAAAGAAGGCATAAGGTGAAGTGAGGGTCCGCAATCGACCCCCGCAATTTCAAGTCCCCAAGTCATTCTTATCTCACATTGTACATCTATGCTAATGAACCGTGCTACTCTTGTATCGAGTCGATCAAGTAGAAGAGGGTTCACAATCAAACCCCCACACTTTTTCTCAAGTTCACATTGGATGAAGTTGATTCTTTATGTTATCTCATTATTGACTTCTATCTCCTACCTCGATGACATGATATCTTGGTTAGGTGTTTAGTCGCCTATGACGACTCACTTTTGCTCTTCTCTTTCCTAGATGACATGATATCTATGGTTAAGGGTCGACACCCCATATTCTTCTTGCCTTGATGGCATGATATCATGGTTAAGAGCTACTAATTTCCCCCCAGTTTTGCTTGCCTCGATAACTCGATATCTTGGCTAAGCCTCCCCTTATCCTACCTTGATAAACTGATATCATGTTTGGGTGTCCCTTTCCCTTATCCTACCTCGATGACACGATATCGTGGTTAGGTGTTATCCCTCTCCCCATCCTACCTTGGTGACATGATATCCCAGTTAGGCGTGTGCTACTTGAGTGAGTGGATACTCCTCAAACTTTGTGTGTTTACTTTATATTTCATGATCACATGCTCCCCATAGGATCATTGGTTCACTCTCCTTCAAGTATGAACCAACTAGACCCTAGGATTGTATCCATGTATGCCAACATTAGGTATAACTTCCCTTGATCTAATTTCTAGGGACATAATTGCATGTTAATATTAGGGATAGAATTAGGCTAGTCTCTTTTTGACCTTTTCTCCTCCCCTTTTGCATCTTTAAAACTAAAACTCTTTTCTTTAATCAAGTGCATAAAACATCTCTAACAATACAAAAACCCTTTTTTCAAGGTAAAAATCACCAACCAATGCAAAAGTTTTTGTCCTCAGACTTTTTCTTTTAAAACATTTTCAAAAAGGACATGCTTTGCTAGCACAGTTCATAAAAAACATGCAACTCACCAAAACTTTTGAGGTGAACTACGAGTGCCCTGATCCCCATTGCATGGTAGGTTGTACGTAGGCACAAAGGTTCCCAACCGCGGCGAGCACAACTAATAAAAACTTTCTTTTTTGTACATAATACACTGCATGCATTCCCTTTTCAGCTTTAAGCCTTAGACATATATTTTAGACACATCCTTTAGATTAGACAACAAGAGTGGATCCCGTGGAGTACCATAGACGTGAGTGGTGATAACATCTTACCCTCACGTAATCGACTCCCTTACCCAACCTCTTGGTCCTAAGGCCATGATTTCACCCTTCAGGTTTACTCGATGTTTTCCTTTCCTCTTCTGCAGGATATAAAATGTTCGATGGCGACTTCATTGTTTGTTTTGATGATTTGTCCAGCCGTTTCAACTGGCGACTTTACTGGGGACAAATTGACCAATTATTGGTCCATCCATATGAGAGTGAGTCCTATATCTTGTTTGTCTATATTCATTTAGGTGTTTGTTTGCTTATTGCTTTGTTGCATCTTATGTATATATGTGTGCATGCATCTGCATTTGGATTATTATTTCCATTATTTTGTGTTGGTGTTGTGTTGTGACGTTCTTTGTTGGGAGGGGTTTACTTTGAGGTAAGAGGCTCATTACCCAGGCCAATGACACATAGGTTTAGCATGTATACTCATGTCGAATCGCATGTTCTATTGACACATGCGAGGTGGCATGAGATACCACACACATGGGAGGTTCTCTCGACAATGCCTTTGTCTCACACCTTTTATGCAGAGACGAGTTGTTAGAATAGAGGACTCCCTACTCTGGTTTCCATTAGAAACCCTATTCTAATTAGAATTTACCCGTGAGGTGGGGTGGGAATTATTATTATAGGTACAGATGCTGATATTTGGTACTTGATTCTTTGATATTTTGAAACTACGCCGGACCTTTGATCCTATGGTATCCGGTTATTCAGAGCAATACAATATTTATCTATTATGATGGGGAGATTTTGATCCCATGTTATTTATGATCTTCATGGTAGATGGTTCTTGTGTGTTCTAAGACTATGACAGACTTTTGATCCAGTGTCTTTCAAGTGGTTCAGAGGTAGTGCAGCCGTCACCCAGTTTATGGAACCTTGTTCCTGTACCTTTGCATTCATAAGCATTGTTAATCTCATGTTAGCATACATGTTCTTTCCCTTACCAAGGAATCATATCTTTAAGCCTTGTGTTGAACTCTTCCATACATTACCTATTTAAAATCAAAATCAAAGCATTTAAATTCCTTGGAAATGACAGAACATGACATTGCATTCACTCATGCATATTCATGCATTTATAACGGGTACTCAGAGTTAGGGATTCTTATTCAGGATTGGTATTCTTTTTAGAGTTACAAACTTGTATTTTGGTTGTCACGTGTCTAAATATCAGTTATGGAACAACTACGTAGGGGATTGACTAGGATAATGATTCAAAATGGGCTGTTTGTAGTATACATGCAAGCCACGACCCATGGTGGGGAACTGTTAGAGAAGGAAGATAGCTAGTAGAAGACTTAGTTGAGCCGAGTTATGGAAACAATATCAACCAAAGTCAATCCTACACCTACTACTGCAACAAAAGTTATCTCTTCTCCTCATCTTTTAGGATTTCCTTCAAACCATGGAGTGTTTCATGGATCCCCTCTGCAATCTCGAGTTCTTAGGACGTCTTGTTAGCAAATGGGTCCCATTCACCAAGTGAATTCAAGGGATATGTTTTATCAACAAGGGCAGAAGAGGCATGAAGAACAATTTGATCCCATGCCAATGCTTTATTCTCATTTGTTTCCAAATTTACTTGAGCTTCAGTTGGTTAGGCTTTGTATTTCAGTATCGTCTACAAATTCCCTTCCTAATCGTGATACCAACATCAGATGTGGTTACCACACCGGAGCACCTGGCTATTCAATCAGGGGCACTCTCCACAACCTCGTGTTCATGGTTCTCATCAACAGTCAGTGCTTGTTCCCCAAGTGAAACCATGGGGCAAAGCTTCTCAGCAGAGACAGAAAAAGCCCGAGAAGTATGATGATACAATCCTAATGCGTTACACCCTGTTACTTCCTTGTCTGTTGGAAATTCAGTTGATTAAGCTACATGATTTGGGTCCTCCTCCCATAAACCTCTCTCTTGATTTCAATGCAAATGTTAGATGTATCTCCTATTCTGGAGCACCCGATTATGATATTGAAGACCGTAAGGAGTTGAAGTATAAAGTTCAACACTTGTCTGGCGTCTTTTTCAAAGTCCAATTCCTATTTGGCAAATAGTTTTAGACTCTTTCTAACCAACTAAATGTTTCTTCAGTGTGATAGAAGATGAATTGTATTGCTTATTTGTAGTACAAGATACTTGGTGATGTAGTTTATACAAATTCGTTTGGTAAATCATTCATCCTTTCTTTTGAAATAATCTTCTATGAATATCATCCTGGGGCACCTGGCCATTCGGTTGAAGATGGTTTGTCATCCAAAGACAAGGTTCAAGACTAGATCAATTCAGAGACTTCTTCTGTGAATATCATTATGGGGAACTTGGCCATTCAGTTAAAGACAATATGTCATCTATAGACAAGGTCCAAGATTGGATCAATTCAGAGACTGTTGTATTCACATCATATTAGAAGGGGAATCTCTAGCCCAAGTGAGCATCAAGACTGTAGAAAGTCTTTGGAATCAACCAGTCCAGATGGGGTCAAGTCTCCTCAACAATGGCAATCATTAGTTTCTTTACAACATTTTCATTTGTAATCTTGTTTGTTTGATTAAACATTGCTCGCATGTAGAAACTTGTCTATTTTTGAATGAAAATCTTAATTCAATAAGCATGTTTGTCTTGAAGTGGTCCATTCGTTTTCACTCGTCTATTTGTTATCACTCATAGAATGATTTGCTTGCATATTAATACCAACTTTACCAAGTCTTTTTCTTAGGAAAAGATTGGAGGGAGGATGACGATAATTGAAAAATGAAAAAATATATGGTTTGTATGCTTTTGAGTAAGACCCTACTGGCGATGTACAAGCATTGTTTCAAATCCCTAAACACCAGAGATATAAGGCAGTGAAATCCTTGTTAACCCCTTTGAGCCTTGAAGCAAGAGTTTCTTTTCTATTCAGAATAAACCTTCATTTTTAACCTGCGGGCAGGGTAGTGTTTAGCTAATCTGGTTGAGCGTTCAAATCTCACCATGAGTGTGAAATGTATAAAGCAAACCCACGATGGACATTCCTCACATCAAGAGTTCGAGAAAAATCAAAAGATGACGAAACCACAATCGTTATCCCTCACCGACCAAGGAATGAGGCAGTCACAATATTTCCAATAAGTCGAAAACGACTTTAGATTACACGATTTATTCCAAAAAAAGAAGAAAGAATGAAAAAAAGAAAAGAGAAAGAAAACACGCTAAGTCGAAAAACCTGAAAATAAGTGACTCGGGAAAATAATTAGGGCATCCTGTTGGACTATAAAATCAAAATTTAAAAGAATTTGTCCATGAAAAAGTTAGGGAAAGTGAAAAATAAAAAAATGAAATGCCTAAAAGGTGAGAAAGGATTACAAAAAACAATCCTCAACAAAGAACAAATTCGTGTGATCAGACACCAAAAGCAAAGGTGAGTGACTGTCGTGTCCAAAAACCTCGTTGCTTCCTTAAACGTTTCAAACTCCTTTTGAGAGATGAGTGGTCATATCAAGTTAGCTGAACGTAGGACTGGAGAACATCATGGAGAATGGGTGAACACCAAATAATTTTGAGCCTTAAAATCCTTTTTTCTAAAACCGTGAACCAGGCCATGTTACAACCCTGAAAAGTCCTAACTGAAGCATGGGTTAATTCTTAGGAATACGACAATGAGATGGTGTTTAATTGACTCCCAAGGCGTGTACTAAATATCTGTGTTGGTATCATATGCTTGTCTTATCATTCTTAAAAAGAAAATGTTTTCAATGTTGCACTCTAAAAGTGATTCGTTCACAAAAAGTTGCAATGTCATTTTCCATACAAAACTTCAAGACTTACATACGTTTTGCATTAGAATAATCTTTCTCATGATAAACACTCTTATGCATGCAAAATAATTGCTTGACATCAAGGGAGTTTACAAAAGTAGCATCAATGAAGAGCTTAATCTTTTTAAAGAAGAGAGGCTTGAATACTCTGTTGAAACAAAAGTGAGCTGGCTCAAGAGAAGTAATATGATATCCAAGGGCATGTTGCCCATAGATCCTGTTAAGTGAAAGAGGAATGGTGTGTTATAGTCTGAGTACCCTAAGGGGTATGTTTTCCATAGAATCCGATGAATATATACAATGTGTACTAGTCGAGAAGTACGGTTGTGTACTAGCCCATTTTCAGGATGTAAGTCAACCACCCTAAGGGTATGTTGTCATACAAAGACTCTGTGAACTTCTCATTCCTCCGTAAGCATGAAGCGAGGAAATGGTTTTCCAAGACTCTGTTGAACAGGGGCAGGAATTTCAATAGTAGTACTTCATTGAGCAGAAGTAAAAGTATCAAAATTTGATTTCCCTAAGGGGAAGAAGCGTGTGAATACTCCATTGAGTAAGAGTTCTGCCAACTTGAGGCAATCGAATCGAGATTCAATCTCCCAAAGTTTATCTGATCTGGCCAGTCGCGTTGAGAAGTCTCTCAAAGTACCACCAATCTAGGGCAGTTATGTCAAGATTCAAAGAATCTCTCAAAGCACCGAGTAATTAGGGTCCATTATCCAAGTGGCTTTAAAGCCACTTTCAACATTGGTTAGATAGGGACAGTGTTCCGAAGTACATAACACCGAGGAAACTTATCCATAATGACACAGATTTCAGGAAGTCCTCTCAAAGCGAGTCTCTTCAAAGTTCACTCAATCTGAAGCAGTTACGTTGAGATTCGACAAATCTCTCCATGGACCAGTTATGTAAGAGAACTATTCAGAGCTTAAGCTGCATCGGGAAAGATAATCTTAAGTCAATATAGTACCATGATTCTATAAGAAACCTCTCAAGTGAAGTTGTCATACTATACCTGGGGCATGTTTGATGATTAGTTTCATAGGGACTGTCGTTCACTCACGATTACAAGCAAATTTTGCTAATACCAGAAGAATATCTTTCAAGATGAATGCATTATCCCTAGTTTGGGTCTTATCCCCATCAGCATTGAAATCACAATTCTTCTCCCCAGTAAGTCTCCCCAAGCAGAGAGGGTGACTGATATGCAAATCTTTCTTCTCTTAACATCTCTAGAGCCAAAAATCCTTCGTCAATAAGTTGTGATTGAGAGATAGAATCTTTATTCCCCCAGCAGACGCGTGTGCTAGGTTAGATTCATTGGGAGAACGTCTACCCCTCAGAGCAGAGCCTTCACCACTAGCCAAGAGTTCGGGTTGAAAATTCCTCTTATTCCTCGACGAAGTCACTGCATGAAGTTTCCTCATTCAAAGATTCTTTTTTCTCCAACCAAAGCCTGCATTGAAATTCCTTGTACTGGACTCTTTTCTCCTCCACCAGCCGAGTCGATTTGAGAATATTTCTGTTTCTCCAAAAGAGTCATGTGAGGGTCATCTCACCCCCCAGAATAGGCTACTTGTTGATATCCCTTGTCCAATATTTCTCATTCTCAAGTAGAGTCGCTTTCAGAAATTTCCTGCCTAAGATTTCTCATTCCCCAGTGGAGTCACTTGAAAACTCTTCTCCTCCCCATTGGAATTGCCTCTCTAAGATCTCTTGCTCAAGATCTCGGCAAAGTTATAGTATATGAAGTCTTTTACTCTAGATCTTATCTCCCCGCTAGAGTGACCCTCTTGAGATCTCTTATTCAGAAATTCGTATTATCTCAGCGGAGCCAAAAAGTCCTCATGCTAGGATACTCCTTCTCCCAGCAGATCTTGACCCTGGTTTTTGCTAAATATCACATCCCCAATGGAGTGCTCTAAGTTGGTTTCAAGCCTGAGGATCTGACAAAGCCCGTTTTTACCGAAGATTACTAGTAAATTCCCAGTATGGGTCCTCATGTCCCTGATAGTGAAAATTCTTATCATCCCCGGCGAGAGGTTGAAATATTATTCCCCAGGAAGTCAGAGGAATTTTGATACCCCACAGGTCCAATATCTATTTATATCATTCCAACCACGTCCAACCTCCATTGGTGTTTGTTTTCTAATATTACAGCTTGACCAAATCTTCTCCAACAAAGTTTGCAGTTTATTTCTTAAAGTCTTATCAGAATACGGCTTGTGGTTGCGGGTTATTTGATTTGTTGTTGCCCAGTGAAACATCTAATCATGCATCATCACATTGCATATTCAAAGTGTATTGTTTCCATTCGCTTTGGAACAATACTCCATAGAAAAACAATTCAAACGTGCATCAAAACATTAGCCATGGTTGTTTTTCTTTTTTCCAGCAGAATTACTAAAAAAAAACTTTGAGATATTTCCCAGCAAGGCTGCTATATCCTCAGTATCCAAAATTTTAATACATGCAAGTATCCCTTTGATGTTACCATCAGATTGACCAATGTCTGCTTCATCAATGTCAACTAATCGCCAATGTCATTGTTATACCTTTTGGAATCTATTTCTATCCTTGACATTCTTTTGGAGCTCTATCATCTCCTTTAGGTCGAGGTCACCATTCATCATCTTGTTTCAATCATCACCAGAGTTCCTATCGCGTGCCTGTAAGTGTTTGTTTGTTGGCATTTTTTTGGTAAAACCAGTTTTGTGAATGTCATGACTGATGTCATAACATTCTGGGATAAAGGTACATTCTGCAGAAAAAGAATGTCATACAGGAGCTACTCAATATGAGTGTTTATCATGATCATTAAGCAATGATCATATTTATTGCATTCTACCAAAATCAGTAATTAGGATTCTTGTTGTCATAACCAATGTTAAGACATCCTGTACTGATTTAACATTTGTGCAGATTTGTTATTCCTGAGATTTTTCAGGAATCTGATATGCTTCTCTGAGTTGGTGTTTACAGTCCAGATCAGATGCTCACGTGGAAATTAGGTTAAACTTGCTTAACCCTAATATGGTATGATGAAAGCCTAAGACCAAGTCTTTAGGTTAAATTGAGTTAACCCTAGCTATTTTCATGGAAGCCCTAACTGAAGAATAGTCGGCCTATATATTCCTCATGAAGATTAATGGTGAAAGACACTTTTGAGACAGAAGATCAATAAGGGATTGTATAGCTGTAACTACTGTGAGCCAAGCAATTATCATTGTGATAAGTGACTTGGAGTAGGATTTGATTGTAAGGGTTGTGTATCACTCAAAGCTTTGAAGCACGAGTGTTTGTGTTACTTGATTAAAGCTTTGAAGCAAAATCAAGTTAGGGTTGTTTATCACCCAAAGCTTTGAAGCACGAGTGTTTGTCACTTGATTAAAGCTGTGAAGCAAAATCAAGTGTGTGTACTGAAGAGTGTCTTCATAATCTCATTATTCAATAGTTTAGTATCACTGCTGTGATTGAGGGGGAGTGAGTAGGAACTCAGGTTTAAGTTGAACTTAGATTGAAGTTGCATTGGGTAGATCTTAAGTGAAGGAGATAAACTGGTTGGTTTATTCCTGAATTAATATCTCTTATAGTGAATTCCCCCCCTGGCTTGGTAGCCCCCAGAGTAGGTGTCGTTACACACTGAACTGGGTTAACAATTGATTGTGTTCTTTACTATTTTTGAATTACTGTCTTGAAGTGTGTCAGATATGGTTTCATAACATTCACTGTGACATTAAGTATCTGTTTCCAGAATTTCAATTGGCATCAGAGCAGGCACCCTTCCTGTCTTACTGGGTGAGATCTAGGGATATTATTTTCTGGCGTTATGGACAAGGAAGGAGGATTTGGGAACAAACCACCTACTCTGGATGGATCAAATTATGACTACTGGAAACCTCGTATGATTTCCTTCTTGAAGTCACTGGACAAAAAGGCTTGGAGAGCGGCTGACAAAGGATGGAACCATCCCACCATAACTGGGAAAGATGGGACGACCATTCTGAAACTTGAGGAAGAATGGAGCAAAGAAGAAGATGAGTTAGCCCTGGGTAACTCCAAAGCATTAAATGCCTTGTTCAATGTAATTTATAGAAACATATTCAGACTAGTACATCAATGTGAACTAGCCAAGGAGGTTTAGGACACTCTCAAAACCACCCATGAGGGTAC
Organism: Vicia faba; assembly: GCA_948472305.1. Taxonomy (NCBI): domain Eukaryota; kingdom Viridiplantae; phylum Streptophyta; class Magnoliopsida; order Fabales; family Fabaceae; genus Vicia; species Vicia faba. Next base: position 753,725,409 of record OX451736.1, on the reverse strand, counting down.
ATCCAAAGTAAAAATGTCAAGACTTCAGATGCTTAGTACAAAATTTGAGAACCTAAGGATGATGGAAGATGAGACCATTCATGAGTTTCACATGAACATCTTGGAAATTGCCAACACCTCAGGAACATTGGGATAAAAAATTTCATAAGAAAAGTTGGTGAGAAAGATTCTCAGATCCTTGCCTAAAAGGTTTACAATGAAGGTGACTGCTATAGAGGAAGCTCAGGATATCTGCAACTTGAAAGTTGATGAACTCATTGGGTTACTTCAGACTTTTGGGATGGGGATCAGTGAAAATGTTGACAAGAAAAACAAGAGCATAACACTTGTATCCAATACTGAAGATGAAAACAAGGAGGATGATGAAGAGAATATTTCAGAAGCTATAGCTATGCTTGGAAGGCAGTTCAACAAACTCATCAAGAGAATGGACCCAAAGTCAAGGTCAAATGTCAAGAACATTCCCTCTGACATTAACAAATCCTATGACTCCAGCAGAAGACCAAGGTCTGAAGAAAAGGGAAATCAAAGCAAAGGAATCCAATGCCATGGATGTGAAGGATATGGGCACATTCGAGCTGAATGTCCTACCTTTCTTAAGAAACAAAAGAAAGGAATGTCTGTTACTTGGTCTGATTGTGACTCAGAAAGTAACTCTGAAGAAGAATCTGCCAAACTAGTTACTGCACTAGCTGGTATTTGTAACTCTGATAGTGACTCCAATGATGAGGAAGTGACATTTGAAGAACTTGCTGACACCTACAAGAAGCTATGTATCAGAAGTGCTGAAGTCTGCCAGCAAAATGAGAAACAAAAAAAACTCATAGTAAAATTGGAGGCTGAAAAGAAGGAAGACACTGATACTATAAACCATCTCGAAGGTGAAGTTCAAATGCTAAACTCAAAACTTGATCAGATGACCAAATCTGTTAAGATGCTGACATATGGAACTGACAAATTGGAAGAAATCCTTCAGGCTGGACAAAATGTGGGAAACAAGTCTGGTCTAGGATTTGTGACTGCAAAGAAACCTATTGTAGTCAAGAAGAAGATCAGTCCTGATAAACAAATGTCAAAGAAGATGTCACAACATAGCACTCAACATCTAGAACAGAGAAATATGAAGAAAAAGTATCAAAGATGGAGAATTCATCATTGTGGAAGGTTTGGTCACATAAAGCCATTCTGCTTCAGATTATACGGATATCCTAATCAGATCCCAGTTGTCAAACTTAAGTATAACAAGGCACCATATGCTCATCAGTGGAAGAAAAAGTCTGCAACCCTAATAGCTCACACCTCCCTCAGAGTTTCTGCCAAGGAAGACTGGTACTTTGACAGTGGATGCTCTAAACACATGACTGGAATCAAGAATATTCTGAATAATGTTAAACCTCATACTACTAGCTATGTCACTTTTGGAGATGGTGCTAGAGGAGAAATCAAAGGAGTTGGAAACTTGGACTGCCCTGGAGTTCCAAACCTAAATGAAGTGTTGCTGGTAAATGGCTTGACTGCTAATCTCATAAGTATCAGCCAATTATGTGATATAGGATTCAAGGTCAACTTCACCAAGTCTGAATGTCTTGTAACTAATGAAAAACAAGAAGTTGTAATGAGAGGAGTCAGATCAAAAGACAACTGTTATTTATGGGAGTCTAAGAACACTAATTACTCTTCTGTATGCTCTATAGCCAAAGAAGAAAAGGAAGTGAAACCGTGACACCAAAAACTTGGTCATTTACATCTAAGAGGGATGAAAAAGATCATATCCATGGAGGCAGTCAGAGGGATTCCAAGGCTTCAAATTGATGAAGGGAGAGTTTGTGGTGAATGTCAGGTTGGAAAGCAAACTAGAATGTAACATCCAAAGACAAGACATCTGACCACCTCTAAGGTGCTGGAACTTCTACATATGGATCTGATGGGTCCAATGCAGGTGGAAAGTCTTGGAGGAAAGAGATATGCGTATGTTGTTGTGGATGATTTTTCCAGATTCACCTGGATTAACTTCATTAGGGAAAAGTCTGATGTATTTGATGTATTTAAGGAACTGTGAAAAATAATTCAAATAGAAAAATAAGGATGCATTGTCAGAATCAGAAGTGATCATGGCAAGGAGTTTGAAAACAGTAAGTTTGATGAGTTCTGTTCCTCAGAAGGAATCAATCATGAATTCTCTTCACCCATAACTCCTCAACAAAATGGAGTTGTGAAAAGGAAAGACGGGACTATACAGGAATCTGCCAGAGCAATGATACATGCCAAAGTACTTCCTATTCATTTTTAGGATGAAGCTATGAATACAGCCTGTTATGTCCATAATAGGGTCACCTTGAGAAAGGGAACATCATCCACCATTTATGAACTATGGAAAGGAAGAAAGCCTACAGTAAAGTACTTCCATGTCTTTGGAAGCAAATACTATATTCTGACAGATCATGAACAAAGGAGAAAGATGGATCCTAAAAGTGATGAAGGAATATTCCTAGGATACTCTACCAACAGCAGAGCATATAGGGTATTCAATTCCAGGACCAAAGCTATGATGGAATCTATAAATGTCATAGTTGATGATTATCATGAGGAACCGGATGTCCCCTATGATGTTGAGACATTCTTTGAGACTTCAACTCAAGTGTCTAAAAAGGATGATGTACCTAAAACTACTTCATCAGAATCTGAATCAAAGGAAGCTAACAAAGATCCTTCCATCAGAATTCAGAAAGATCATTCTAAGGAACTCATCATAGGAGACCCTAACAGTGGAGTCATTACAAGATCTAGAGAAATCATCTCAAACTCTTGCTTTGTTTCTAAGATTGAACCAAAAAATGTTAAGGAGGCTTTGACTGATGAATACTGGATTGGAGCAATGCAAGATGAATTGAACCAATTCAAGCAACATGAAGTATGGGAGTTAGTTCCTAGACCAGAAGGAGCAAACATTATTGGCACAAAATGGATCTACAAGAACAAATCAGATGCTGAAGGAGTTGTCTCTAGGAATAAGGCAAGGCTTATTGCTTAAGGCTACACTCAAGTTGAAGGGGTTGATTTTGATGAAACTTTTGCTCCTGTAGCCAGACTGGAATCAATCAGACTTCTTTTGGGAGTTGCTTGTCTCCTTAAGTTTAAGTTATTTCAGATGGATATAAAGAGTGCCTTCTTAAATGGGTACTTAAATGAGGAAGTATATGTGGAATAGCCTAAAGGATTTGTGGATCCAAACTGTCCTGATCATGTCTACAAATTGAGGAAAGCTCTATATGGCCTGAAACAAGCTCCTAGAGCCTGGTATGACAGATTGACAAAATTCCTCACTGACAAAGGATACATGAAAGGAGGCTTGGATAAAACCCTTTTTGTCAAAAATGAAGAAGGAAAGATAATGGTAGCTCAAATTTATGTTGATGACATAGTGTTTGGAGGAATGTCAGATAAAATGGTTAAACATTTTGCTGACCAAATGCAAGCTGAATTTGAAATGAGCCTCATGGGAGAATTGACCTACTTTCTTGGACTGCAAGTCACACAGATGGAAGACTCAATTTTTCTGTCTCAAAGAAAGTATGCAAAGAATATTGTCAAGAAGTTTGGAATGGAGAATGCCAGACACAAAAGGACTCCGACACCTACTCATTTAAAGCTTTCCAAAGACACAAGTGGGGCAAATGTGGATCAAAGCTTGTACAAAAGCATGATAGGAAGTCTGCTATACTTAACAGCCAGCAGACCTGACATTGCTTTTGCAGTTGGAGTATGTGCAAGATACAAGGCTGAACCCAAAGTAAGGCACATCAACCAAGTGAAAAGAATTCTGAAGTATGTGAGTGGAACTTACAACTATGGCTTGCTGTACTCTCATGGATGTGAACCAATTTTGTCTGGTTACTGTGATGCTGATTGGGCTGGTAGTGCTGATGATAGAAAGAGCACTTCTGGAGGATGCTTCTTTTTGGGAAATAATCTTGTCTCTTGGTTCAGCAAGAAACAGAACTGTGTGTCTCTATCTACTGCTGAAGCTGAATACATAGCAGCTGGTAGCAGTTGCTCTCAAATGATCTGGATGAAACAGATGCTAACTGAGTATAATGTCACACAAGATGTCATGACATTGTACTGTGACAATCTAAGTACTATCAACATCTCCAAGAATCATATACAGCACAGCAGGACTAAGCATATTGACATTAGACATCACTTCATCAGAGATCTTGTGGAAGAAAAGGTGATTAAGCTGAAACATGTTGCCACTGAACTACAACTGGCTGATATTTTTACCAAGGCACTTGATGCTAGTCAGTTTGAAAATTTGAGGGGCAAGCTGGGTATTTGCCAATATGAAGAGATGTAGCAATTAATTTTGCTTAAAACAAGGGATGAAAGAGATATTGGGCTAATCATTTGTTTTCCTATTTCTTTCCAAAATTTTAAGAAGTTGAATAGACATTCATATATCTCCCTCTTCTCGCGGTTCTGCAACAATCTACATTCTCTCAAACGTAGATTTCGCTCTCGCTGTTACTTGTTTTCTAAATCAATCAAAATGTCTCAACAATCCATATCATCATCTTCTTCAAAGGCGACTACTTCTTCCACATCCTCTAACAGCGAACCTAGGGCAATCACAAACTGCATGGATATTGATGTTCTTGAGATAACTCCTCTTTGTGAACTGGCAGCTGATCCCACTAAGGTCAAGAAGCTGTGAACCAGACATGCAAGAAGATCACAAGCCTCTCCATCTGGTAAATCTTCTCAACCATCATCTTCTATTCCTCCAGAAATAGCAAATAGGGAAGGATCTGCCTATGTTCATCAAGCTATTGCTAGACTAGTCACTAGGATTCTTAATGAGAATCACTCTGTTCCTGGAATTTCTATACCTTTGAACCAAGAAACTGCTAGTCCTAATGTAGAAATGAATCCAGATGTCACTCAGAATGTTGAGACACCTGACGACAACATTAGGAAATCTCCAAAAAAACATGATGATCACCAGAACCCTACTGACAAGGTTGTTGAACCCCCGGTTATTGATGTTGATGAAGAATACTCTGACAATGATTTAATTGCTAATATCAACCCTAGCATAGCTAGAAGGATGATGAGCAGAAAAGAAAAGAAGGATGCTGCCCAAAGCCCCTCCAAAGAGAAGGCTACTAAAGTTGTTCATAAGAAAACCAGGTCTGAGAACAAGACTAGAGTAGAAGCTAAGAAGGATCGAAAAGCTGGAATGTCGAAAGGGAAGGGGAAGGTAAAAGCTAGAGTACCTGTTGGTAGTCTTTCAAAACCTTTGAGACAACCAATAGCCAAGAAAAGGAAGGATCATAAACCCTCTGAGTCTGATGAGGAATCAGACTTTGAGTTTGTTGTTGAAAGCAATGTTCCTCTCAGGAAGAAACCCTCTTCTAGCAAAATGCCTAAAGTCCCTGAAGTTGCCATTGACAACATCTCCTTTCACCATCCAGAAAATGCAAATAGGTGGAAGTATGTGTTTCTAAAAAGGATTGCCTTGGAGAGAGAGCTTAACAACAGTGCTATTGAGTGTAAGGAAATCATGGATCTAATCAAGACTGCTGGTCTAATGAAAATTGTGGTCAAGTTTTCCAACTGCTATGAGATTCTTGTCAAAGAATTCATAGTAAATTTATCTGATGGGTGTGTTGATAGAAAGTCAGCTGATTTTAAGATTGTGTATGTGAGAGGAAGGAAGGTAAATTTCTCTCCTTCTGTAATAAACAAATTCCTAGGAAGGCCTGATGATGCTTGTCCTGAGCTGGAAGTTACTGACAACCAAGTTTGTCAAACCATCACTGCCAAGCAAGTCAAGAACTGGCCCTTGAAAGGGAAGCTAAATGCGAGCAAGCTGAGCATGAAGTTTTCCATACTGCACAAAATAGGTGCAGCTAACTGGGTTCCCACCAACCATACATCCACCATTTCCACAGGTTTGGGAAGATTTATCTATGCTGTTGGAACCAGGACAAAATTTGATTATGGCAAGTACATCTTTGATCAAACATTGAAACATGCTGGAAGCTGTGCTATTAAAGGCCCTATTGCTTTTCCCTCTCTCCTGTGTGGTATAATCATTGCTCAGTCTCCTGATATACTAGTTGAAAAAGACTCTGTTTGCAAAAGAGCCCCTGCTCTTGGTTTGCACTATAAACTGTTTCAGGGAACACATGTCCCTGACATTGTTATGACATCTGCTGAGACATCAACTGTCAAATCTCATTCCAAGAAAATTGATGTTATAGCTGTGCTAAAAGAAACCTGCAGAGAGCTTGATACAAGAAAAAGGACTCTTGAGGAGCTGATTGCTAGACTAGAACAGGAGGGGAATGAAGAACAAAGAAGGGAAGAAGATGCTGATGAAGACTAGCATAATGCTGAAGATAGTGCTTCCTCGGAAGATGACAGTGCTTGAAGATCAGTATTGTTGAAAAGATTGCTGCTGGATCCTGTTACTGCCAAATGACTTCTTATTATTTCTGTGTTTGTTTTTATTATTCCTTTTGGTTGACTGTATAACTTAAAAGTACAAGTATCTTTGGCCTCTTTATGGCTAAAAAGAGGGAGAAGATTTTGTGGTAATTTTGGTAGAAATAGACTTGGTAGCTGCTATTAAAAATTCTACTACATTCTAATCTCTGATTTGCTGCATTCTAATCTCTTATTGCTTAGGATTGTTTAGGGGTTTTAGCCAAAAATTTGCCAAAGGGGGAGTTTGTAAGTGTTTGTTTGTTGGCATTTTTTTGGTAAAACCAGTTTTGTGAATGTCATGACTGATGTCATAACATTCTGGGATAAAGGTACATTCTGCAGAAAAAGAATGTCATATAGGAGCTACTCAATATGAGTGTTTAACATGATCATTAAGCAATGATCATATTTATTGCATTCTACCAAAATCAGTAATCAGGATTCTTGTTGTCATAACCAATGTTAAGACATCCTGTACTGATCTAACATTTGTGCAGATTTGTTATTCCTGAGATTTTTCAGGAATCTGATATGCTTCTCTGAGTTGGTGTTTACAGTCTAGATCAGATGCTCAGGTGGACATTAGGTTAACCTTGCTTAACCCTAATCTGGTATGATGAAAGCCTAAGACCAAGTCTTTAGGATAACTTGAGTTAACCCTAACTATTTTCATGGAAGCCCTAACTGAAGAATAGTCGGCCTATATATTCCTCATGAAGATTAACTGTGAAAGACACTTTTGAGACAGAAGATCAATAAGGGATTGTATAGTTGTAACTACTGTGAGGCAAGCAATTATCATTGTGATAAGTGACTTGGAGTAGGATTTGATTGTAAGGATTGTGTATCACTCAAAGATTTGAAGCACGAGTGTTTCTGTTACTTGATTAAAGCTTTGAAGAAAAATCAAGTTACAGTTGTTTATCACTCAAAGCTTTGAAGCACGAGTGTTTGTCACTTGATTAAAGCTGTGAAGTAAAATCAAGTGTGTATACTGAAGAGTGTCTTCATAATATCATTATTCAATAGTTTAGTATCACTGCTGTGATAGAGGGGGAGTGAGTAGGAACTCAGGTTTAAGTTGAACTTAGATTGAAGTTGCATTGGGTAGATCTTAAGTGAAGGAGATAAACTGGTTGGTTTATTCCTGAATTAATATCTCTTATAGTGAATTTTCTCCCTGGCTTGGTAGCCCTCAGAGTAGGTGTCGTTACACACTGAACCGGGTTAACAATTGATTGTGTTCTTTACTGTTTTTGAATTACTGTCTTGAAGTGTGTCAGATACGGTGTCATAACATTCACTGTGACATTAAGTATCTGTTGCCAGAATTTCAGTGCCTATAGTGGTAAAAATGTTGAGACTAAGCCATTGGATTGACTTAACTCGTACAAATAAAATAAAAATCACCACCACGCTTTATTGTTTCTAAAGGAAATGGGAAAAGAGTGAATGAACCCAAAAAAAGAGGGGGAAGAATCTAGGTATGGGGTTTGTTTATGTAAAAGGAAGGTATTAGCACCCTTAACATCTATGGTACTCTGCAGGAACCTCTTTAAAATCTGTGTATTTTGGCTATAAAAGGTGTATACAAAATAAGATGGTGGAGATGAGAAGTATTTTTTACAATTTTGCACCAGCCGTAGTTTCGAACCTTTAGTGCCAACTGTTGTACCCCAAAATTTTCCCTCACATTTTTCTCAAAGCATTCTTTCAAGGCTCTTCGGGTAGTCAAGACACTCAAGGGTTGACTAGTCAAGATGCTCCTCTTAAGTCAAAGGCCTACAACTAGGATTTAGAGTTTCTCAAGGAAATTTGGTTTACAAAGGTCTCAGGTGGCTTCCATGGTTCTTCATGGGTCCTCAACAAGGTTCATGTCAAGTTTCAAGCCATACATCACAAGTTTTCCCAGTCAATGGCTCAAATGTTTGAAAATCAACTATATTAGTCAAAAAGTCAATTGTGGTCAACATACAGTCAAACTTCAAGATTTTTGGTTAACATCAACATTTTTAAGTGATGTTCATCATTTGATCAAGGGTTGATCATGATTCCCCAAGGAAAGTTCTCAAATCATCAAAAGTCAAGAATTGTCAAATTAGGGTTTCCTTAGGAGAAGTCAACTAAACTTTGACCAGACATAGCTTTCACATTCTTCATCAAATTTTCCCCAATTAAATCCAATTTTGAAGAAAATTCAATCATCTACAACTTTTATTTCTTTCTCAAGTCCAAAAAATGTTTCATTTGGAAGATATGATCTCATACATTATAGGTCATTTTCAAAAGTCAACAAAAGACACTTTTTTGTCAAGGCAACTTACATCTATATAATGTCTTCAAAAGCAAAAATGATAAACATAGATATTGTAGAGGACATCATGGGATTTCCAGAAAGTCAGAGATCAACTTCAGAAGATGAAAATTGAGCAAGTTATGGTTTGCACAATTTGGTAAAATTTGTGAAAATGCATGAAGTCAACTTTGAGCAAAATTGCAGTTTTGAACCAATGAGCCTAGTTTTTTATGTTCAAACATGTCCATAATATATTAGAGGGCCTCTAAATCCATTTTTTCATGGCCTTGATTTTTATTTATATTTATCTTGATTTTATTTAATTTAAAATCAAATAAATTAAATAAAAATACAAGAAATAACGGGCTAGAGCATTTGGGCTTGACTTGACCCATCATGGAGCCCAAGATTTCGTGCAGGACATATAGAACCTGTCCAGATTCGTTGCACATTCAAAAGGGCAAGAAAACATACAAAAGGAAGTTTTTTAATTTGTTTGATTTTGAGTTAATTAGGGCCATGAAGTCTTGATCTCTTTCCTTGTTTGTCAACTCACTCTCCTCCTCTATAAATATGGCTCCAAAGCAAGCCAAAGGGACACGCATAGGTTGTATAGAAAGGCCATACGAAAATTCTAAAAATTCCCTCAAAGTTGCAAAATTTTAAACTCTCACCTCACGCCTCTCTTAAGCCAAACAAAGGATCAATTCATTCCCCTGAGGTTTACAGGAGTTGAATCAGGCTCGTAGTCAAGCTCCTCCACGTCCAAAACTCCTATATCCAGTCACCACCATTTTGGTATACTTCTTTGAATCCAATCTTGTTAAATATGTATTGTTAACCGATTTAATGTTTACATACGTGTTTATAGAAATGCACAAGACAAGTTTGACATGATACATACGAGCTTTACGGCTTAGAACATAGGTTGTTATTTCTAGGGAACCCAAGGACATTTGAACTGAATCTCGTGATACAGGGACTTTCAGGCCAAACTAAGGCCAGATTTGAACTCAGGGCTTGATTTTACATAGGATAGGCCCTTTAGTTAGTCACGAATCTCACGTTTTTGCAGGTTGTCATTTTTGTGCCAACCAGAGAAGACAACCGAAAGGTTGAATCCGGTGGCTGACTCTGGTGGCTTGGCTGTCACAACACCATTGGCCTATTCAAAATCCAGCGCACGCGAGTTTTAAAATTCAAATATTTGAGTTCTTTATAATATTTATATTTCTTTACATTTTGATACAACGAATGACTAAATGGCCCAGTGGTAGCATGTGTGTGTCAAAGGTGTACCTCCCCCATGTCCTGGGTTCGATCCAGGCGTGAGGGAGTTTTTATTTTTCTAACAATTTCCTTTCAAATCTAATGCTGCACGGATCCAGTACATGCACGATGCACTTCAACCCCTAGTAATTAGATCTCATTAAACATGATCAGAGCGCCTCAGATGCATATTTCTTCCATGCATCCCTCAAGGATGACCATACAAGATCTTTTTTGCAGCGCCTGGGCTCTGATTTATTGGGCCTGGAACATTTTCTGGTTTCCACCCTCTTTTTGCTACTTCAACGCATGCCCATCAAGTTTTCTTTTATTGTTTTTTTCTTTCTTTATTTAGGTTTTAATTAACATTTCTTTTGTAATCTTTTTATAACAAAAAATCATAAAAATAAAAAAATCACAAATAAACCATTAGACTTAGATTTTTATTAATTAAAAAATAATTTTAATTAATTGATTAATCATCTTTTTTCTTAGTTAATTAAGCTAATTAGAATTAGGGTTTTTCTTCAATTTAACTTAACTATTTTTTCTAAGCAAAAAATGAAAAAACAACAAAAATATTTCTTTTCTTACCATTTAGAAATTTCTAGGGTTTTATCTTCTTCGTACGTTTATTTATTTTTGCTCGGGTTTATTTTCAAAATTATGTAATTGTACATGGGTTGTAATAAAATTTAACTAGGACCTTTTTACTTTTTTTCTTCCCCCATTTTTGGTCAGTAAATTCCTTCATCCCGAAGCATTGTAATAGCGTAGATTCAAATTCCCGTACTTTATTTCTGTATTTGTAATATTTAACTGCTAGATGTATGCACAATAGGATTTCATGATAAGATCTGAAAACAAACGGTAGAAAACCTAAGTTTAAAGATAAATAACTAAATCATAACACACTCGCACACATGAACCTCTAAGGCACCTCCACTTGTTGCCTTCGGAAAAACAAAATAGTCATGTCCCTCGAACGTGGGACACTTTAGCAAAGACCATCGGTTAAAAAGACCGTAGTCCCTCGATGACCCTCTGATGCTGCCTTCGGTAAACGATCTAGTCCCTTATGATAAATTTGCTAAATTGTTCTACGAGTTGCCTTTATAATTATATGATGACCCGCGCCTGTCCCTCAAAATATCCATTGATAGGGCTACATACTAACTAATAGTAGGATAGCACTGTCAAAAGGAAAAGAGGAAAAGAACAAAAACCGGTCGAGTAGGTAAACCGCTTATAGTTGCTTGCTCACAAAAACAAATAAAACAATTTTTCACACAAACACAAAGCATTTTCAAAAGTGAGCTAGCAACTAAGAGCCCGTAGATAACTACAGATGGAAATGGTGCTAACACCTTCCCTTTCTATAATCTACCCCCGAACTCAAAATCTTTAAAAAGGTCTTTTCTGTTCTTTTCACCCTTTCCTTTGTTGGATAAAAGAAAAGTCAGTGGCGACTCTTGTTAACCGCAACATTTGCGATAAAAATGCAAAACCAGTAAAAGTCAGTTCTCCCACTGTATTACAGGACTGGCGACTCTGCTAGGGAGATCAAACTAAAAGTGGGGTTACCTTAGAGCTAGATCATATTTAAAATGCTTTATTTGTTTGATTTGTGTGCTTTACCTTTTGGGTTCATGTTTGGGTTATTGTAAATGATCCTACACCTGGATCTGGGACACTTTTTAGGTAAGCAACAATAAATCATGGAGACTGTACGACATAGACCGTATCCTTTATGTTGAATCAAGGAGAATACGGGGCCGTTGTGTGGTGTCATAAAGCACTAACTGACCTTAGAACCTTAGTTGAACAAGCTTGGCCATTATAAAGTAGTGAGATAACCGGCTTCGGTATAAAACTGATGACTGGTTGATACTCGATACTACACTCATTATGATCAGATTTTCAGGATATTTTGGCCGTGAGAAAAGATCGCTTGAGCTGAAACAATTCCCGGTGAAGAAAGATCAGTGATATTGAGATTATTTAAAACCCTATTACTTTCTTTTAGGACAGGTTGAACCAACTAAACTTCAATAGGGTACTCACCTACAAACCCCATGCAAGCCTAAACCTAAGGCCTTGTGTGTGTTTTACTTGTGTGTGATTATTTGCTCAAACATGACATCATGCATCATAATATCCATACTCATTTTCACTGACCATTTCAAGGACCAAGAGAATCTATTTTTGTTATGTTTTGTAGACTATGGCTTCCACTCGTAGAAATACCATCCGAATCAGCTTTGTGAAAGTACCTCCTTAAGTTAAAGAGCTAGCTTCAAGGGTTCCTGAGAATTCCCCATTCACCAAAAAATATGGTCGACTTCTGAACCTGGTTACCTCAAGCTTTGAAGAAAAGATGATGGGAGTACTCTTTCAGTTCTTTGACCCTAAATACCATTGCTTCACCTTTCCATATTATCAGTTGGTACCCATTATGGAAGAGTTCTCTCAATTACTGGGAGTACCTATTCTTGATCAGATGCCTTTCACCGGTTTAGAGGAAGATCCAAAGGCAGGAGTCAATGCGGCAACCTTACATCTGAAGCGGTCCGACATTATATCCAACTGGGAAATAAGAAGCGGAGTCAAGGGTTTCCTATCTAAGTTTCTATTGGAAAAGTCTTAGCTATTTTGGGATGATTTGGACTTTCAAGCTTTTGAAGAAGTTCTGGCTCTTCTAATCTATGGGTTAGTATTATTCCCCAATCCGGACCAACTCATAGATGTGAGTGATGTCAGGATTTTCGTCACTCGTAACCCTGTGCCTACTTTGCTCGGGGACATCTTGCATTCTCTTCACACTCGTACCATGAAGAGGAGAGGGGTTTTTATGTGTTGTATACCATTGTTGTCTAGGTGGTTTATTTCACACCTTCCTCAATTAGTTTTGAAGAACGAACAAGGTTTGTGTTGGTCTCAAAGAATAATGTCGCTCTCTCATTCAGATATTCATTGGTATTCTCGGTCTATGGAGGATGTCACTATCATTGACCGCTGTGGGGAATTCCCTAATGTCCCACTCCTTGGAATTACGGAAGGTATCACTTATAACCCTTCTCTGGCTCTACGACAATTCCATTATGCTCGAAGTAATGGTCCTTATGATGTGCTTATCCAGGGTATTATGTTCGACTAGGAGAACGGTGTTCAAGGGTATCATCAAAGGTTTGTATGAGCTTGGGGCATGGTAAACAAGGTTGATATCAAGACTTGGGGGCATAGGAATCCCATTCCTATAGAGCCTTATCTAAAATGGGTGCGAGCTCGCGCTCAAAACCTCATGATGCCATATTCATCCATCCTGCCAATAATTGTGGAGCCTATTGCAGAAGGGGATGTTCCTTATATAGTGCTTTATCCTGGCATGCCTACTAAGTTTAAGTAACTGCAGAAGTCCTGGATTCAAACGAAGGAAGAACGAGATACCTTTGAGACTCAATTTTATGCCAGCAAAAAGAAAGTGTTGGAGCTCACAAGGCAACTTAACGAGGAAAATAGTCTTAATGCCTACATCAGCATGAAGAGGAAGCGTCCTTGGGAGATTTGATTCTTAGATTTTAGGAGTTCATTTTATCTTTAAAAGCTTTTGTAAGCTGAAAAGGCAGTTGTAATTTGAACTTTGCTAATAAAATTTTCGTTTCTTGTTTCCTCCTGTCTAGCAAAATTAATTTTTCTAAGGTCCTTGAAAACATTTGCATTCACATATCATGCATCATTTCATGAACAAGTTTTCTAGTACATGTTTCTCATTTTTCTCGCTGTTTATTTTAGTAGAAAAATGGCTCTTGAACAAAATGCCAAAGATCTTCAGGCTCAGCACACATAGTTCTAGGAAACTCTTCTGAATCTGGCCAAGAGGAAGCAATAAATAATGACACGCCTTGCTAAGTAAAAGAAGAAGACCAAGAAGCTTGTTGTCCTTAATTTGGGAAGGAGATTCAAAGGGCTGGTCCAACCAATTTAAGTTGTTGAAGTCTCCTCTGAAGAAGATGATGATCAAGATGAAGTGGATAGGACAGTCAAGCAAGAAGATAAGAATAACCAAGGTTCTGAAGATGAGGACTAGTTGGACGAGCAATACCCTCCTACTAATGACAGATATAGACAGATGGAGGATAGGCTCAAGGCTATGGAGGTCCAAAAGATATCGGGATTGTATTTCAGAGAATTAGGTTTGGTTCTAGGGGTTGTCATCTCACCTAAGTTAAAGGTCCCTGTTTTCATCAAATATGATAGGGTCTCTTGTCTTGAACTGCACCTGAGGTCGTATGTCAGAAAGATTCAGCCTCACACCACTGACCAGAAGTTATGGGTCCATTTCTTCCAAGACAGCTTGGCTGGAACATAACTGTAAGGTTCTATCAGTTGGAGGGGACCAATATCCGCACCTGGGAAGATTTGGCTGCTGCTTTCTATAAGCAGTATCAATATAATACTGACCTGGCACCAACTGGAGTACAATTATAGAATATGTCCATGGGCTCAAGAGAAGGGTTCAAGGAATATGCGCAGAAGTGGAGGGACCTAGTTGGTAGAGTACAACCTCCTCAGAATGATCTAGAAATGGTAGACATGTTCATGGGCACTCTGACAGCCCGTTCTTCAATTTTCTTATCGGGAGTTCCTCATCGGGTTTTACAAATATGATTCTGACTGGTGAAAGAATTGAAAGCGGCATAAAAAGTGGGAAGATCCCGATGGCTGCATCTTCTAGTGCTGCGAAGAAGCCCTTCATAGTAAAAAAGGAAGTTGGTGTTGTCTATGGCCAGAAAATCTGTAGCAGAGTTAAACTCCTTCAGTCTGTAGGAGCGGTTTTGATTTCCAATCTGGAACCTGCCCAACAACAATAGTAGGGTAACCGTCAAAGGCCAGGCGCTCGGTGAAGGCAGTTCACTAAGATGAATATGCCTTTATTTCAGGCACTACAACACCTTTTGAAGGCAGAGTTAATAACATTGAAGGGTCCTCCTCAGAATCTCAACACTACTTCTCCTTAGTACAATCCTAATGCGAGATGCGCCTATCATGCCAATAGTCCCGGACATGACACGAATAACTATTGGGCTTTAAAGATTAAAATTCAAGATCTGATTGATAACAAGGAGATTGAGTTCGATCCTCTAGAGACCCCAAATATAATTACAGCACCTATGCCTAAACACGATAAAGGCGTAAATGTTATTGAGGATATTCTATATGTTACTTCTGTGAATGATGTGGTTACCCCGCTCTCCATAATAAAGAAGAATTTGCTACAAGTTGGTTTATTTCCAGGTTGTGTTGAAGTTTGTTATTATTGTGCAATCAAACCCAATGGCTACGAGTCACTAAAAAAGGATGTTCAAAGCTTGATGAATGAACATATTATTCTGATTGAAAATGTTCCGCCTACCAACAATTTCTGCCAAGATCTGTCTGTTATCTCCGGTACTCCTTTTAGGATCCCTTCCAAAGGTCCTATAAAGATTACCACCAATCTAAAAGCCGCTCCGCTGGTCATTACAATGCTCAGGCCTATCGCGTATTCCTCAGATAAAGTAATTCCTTGGCACACGGATCTGACGTCTATTATCATGGTGTCAAACAGGAGTTGTTCGATGAAGAAAAAGAAGAAGCCAATCCCAGTATTGTCAATATTGTGGGTATCAGTAAGACTACAAGAAGTGGATGAATTTTCTCTTCGGAAATCTCTCCACCTGCTCATATTACAGTTTCCAAAACGACAGCTGGAGCTCGAGGTAAAGAGCCGACGATAGAGCCTACCCGGACAGAGGCGCCAAAAGAAGCTCATGTCAAAGATACTTCTGGGGAAGATTTAGAAGAGGTTGTGAATATTATTTACCGAAGTGATTATAAAATTGTCAAACTGTTGGGGGCAGACCCCATCTAAAATATCTATGTTGTCACTACTGCTGTGTTCCGAGGCCCAAGCGAAGGCTTTAGTGAAATTCCTAAAGATTGCTCATGTGCCGCAGGAAATTTTAGCAGATCAATTTGGAAGTTATGTGGCCAGTCTGACAACTGACAATGGTTTCGATTTCTCCGATGCTTACTTGACTCTAGAGTGGAGGAATCACAATAGGGCCTTGTACGTCTCCATAGAGTGGAAGGGCACTACATTGGCCCATGTACTGATTGACATTGAATCATCTCTGAATGTTCTGCCGAAAGGCACTCTCGACCGGTTAGATTGTGAAGGGTTGGTGCTGAAGCCCAGAAATATCATAGTTCGAGCTTTCGACGGATCAAAGTGAATGGTACATGGATAGGTAGACCTCCCGATCAAGGTGGGTTCACATATTTTTGAGTCCACTTTCTATGTCATGGATATCCGGCCTACTTACTCTTGTCTATTGGGACGCCCTTGGATTCATGGGGCAGGTGCTGTCACTTCTACCCTGCACCAGAAGCTGAAATACTTGATGAAAAGGAAAGTTCTTACTGTTTGTGGAGAGGAGGAATATATGGTCAGCCACCTCAACTCGTTTCAATACGTGGAAATGGACGGAGAATTCATTGAAACACCCTGTCAAAACTTTGAAGTGCTCTCCTCTGCTACTGTTGAATATGTTTCAGCCATCCCGAAAATCACCAAAGCTCCACACAAGATGGCCTCCTTGAAAGATACTAAGGTTTTTATTGAAGAAGGTGATAGTACAATTTGGGGTCAGATTCCTGATATCCCCTATAAATCTAACAAGTTTGGCCTGGGCTTTACGGCCGAAGATCAGAGGGCTATTCGACGCACTCGTGCCGGAAGACCTCCGTTCGACATCAGCAACAAATGGGTCAATGCTATAGAGGATGCAGACAATGATGGTGACTTCAACAACTGGATTTTTCCTACTATTGGTGATGGACTGGATAACTGGAAGGTAGAAGACGTGTTCCCTATCTCTTTCATCCAAGAGTAATGACTATAATCCTGTTTTTATTACTTTGAAAGTTTTGGTTATGTAAAATTTTGACAATGACTTTAAAACCTTGTGTCTTACCCAGAGCATAATGGTTCATTATTTGTTAAGGGTTGATTAATTCATAAAAAATTTCTCATTCGATAAAAACATTGGACGTTTTGCATGAAAATTTTGTGATCCCTGTCTTTCTTTTTATCTTATCTCATTTTTCAAAATAATTATGTGTTCTCGCATACACCCACATACTATATGTAGATCCTCATCCACTATGGATCTCGTCGATAATAATTATGCTATTGCCTCATATGACTTCGAAAATCCGATCTACCAAGCCGAATGCAAAGGTGGGGAAGATTGAGAAATACCTGGAGAACTTGCCAGACTTTTGATACAGGAAGAGAAGACTATCCAACCACATGAGAAGCCAGTTGAAGTGGTAAACCTGGGTACCGAGACAGATAAGAAAGAGGTCAAGATAAGTGATTACTTAGACAACAATGTCAAGAGAAGATTAATCTGGATGCTACATGAATATGTTGAAATCTTCACCTGGTCGTACGAAGACATGCCAGGGCTCATCACCAATATTGTGGTTCACCGCCTGCTGATGAAAGAGGGTCGTGCTTCAATAAAATAGAAGGTTCATCGCATGCGTCTTGAAATGTCATAAAAGATCAAGGTTGAGGTTATGAAACAATTCAATCCAGGGTTCTTGGTAGTGACATCATATCCTCAATGGGTGGCTAATTTTGTTCCAGTACCAAAGAAAGATGGCAAGGTACATATGTGTGTAGATTATAGGTATCTAAATAGGTTAAGCCCCAAAGATGACTTCCCACGACCATATATCGATGTTTTAGTTGACAACACTGCTCATCGTAAGGTATTCTCTTTCATGGATGGCTTCTCAAGTTACAATCAGATCAAAATGGCTCCTGAAGACATGGAGAAAACTACCTTCATCACGCAGTGGGGCACTTTCTGTTATAAGGTTATGCCTTTTGGGTTCAAGAACGTCGGGGCAACCTATCAGCATGCCATGGTAGCCTTATTTCATGATATGATTCACCACGAGATAGAGGTCTATGTTGACGACATGATAGCCAGGTCACAAACTGAAGAAGAGCATCTCGATCATCTGCATAACCTGTTTGAAAGACTGAGGAAGTATAAACTGAAGCTAAATCTGAACAAGTGCACATTTGGGGTGAGATCCAGTAAACTCTTGGGCTTCGTCGTCAGTGGTAAGGGTATTGAGGTTGATCCTGCAAAAGTTAAAGCCATTCAAGAGATGCTAGCTCCTCGTACCGAGAAGGAAGTTAGAGGTTTCTTGGGACACCTGAATTACATTTCCCATTTCATTTCTCATCTAACTGCTACTTGTGAGCCAATCTTCAAGTTGCTGAAGAAAGATCTAGTAGTAAAATAGAACGAAGATATTCAAATAGCCTTTTATAAAATTAAGGAGTACCTACAGGAACCTCTCATTCTGATGCCACCAGTCGAAGGAAGACCGCTAATCATGTACTTAACAGTTCTAGAGAACTCAATGGGGTGTGTACTAGGGCAGCATGGTGAGTCTGGTCGAAAAGAGCATGCAATATACTACCTTAGCAAAAAATTTACCGACTGTGAAATAAGATATTCACTGCTCAAGAAAACTTGCTGCACTTTGGCATGGGATGCTCGCTGACTAAGACAGTATATGTTGACCCATACTACTTTGTTGATCTCTAAGATGGATCCCGTCAAGTACATATTTGAAAAGCCAGCTCTCTCTGGAAGAATTTCCCGATGGCAGATGGTCTTAACAGAATATGATATCCAATACACCACTCAAAAGGTAATCAAAGGAAGTATACTAGCTGACCATTTGGCGCATCAGGCTGTAGACGACTATCAATCCATGAACTTTGAATTTCCGTATGAGAATATCATGCTGGTAACAGATTGTGAGGAACCTGGACCGTATGAAGGACCTGAACAAGGATCCTGATGGACTATGGTTTTTGATGAAGCTTCCAACGCTCTTGGAAATGGAATTGGTGTTGTGATCATTTCCCTTGAAGGTTTCCATACACCTTTTACTGCCAGAATATGCTTTGACTGTACCAACAAAATGGCCGAATATGAAGCTTGTAACATGGGTCTTAGGGCTGTTATTGACCTAAGAATCAAATTCTTAAGCGTGCATGGGGATTCAGCTTTAGTAATCAGTCAGGTTAAGGGATATTGGGATACGAAGCACCCGAATCTCATTCCTTATATTGAACATGTATTAACCCTGGTCCCATATTTCGAGGAGATTACCTTCGAGCACATACCAAGAGAAGAGAATCAGCTAGCGGATGCTCTGACAACCATGTCATCTATGTTTAAGGTCAGATGGGACAATGAGGCTCCTAGAATTACCATTAAAGGATTCGACGAACTTGCTCACTTCTGTGGAATCGATACTGATGGAGTAGATGAAAAACCCTGGTTTCATGAGGTGAAAAGGTACCTTGAGGCTCAAGAATACCCTGAGGGGGCATCCATTAATGACAAGAAATTCTTGCAAAGATTTTCATCCAAAATCTTCTTAAGCAATGGAATTCTATATAAGCACAATCATGATTCAACCCTGCTTCGTTGTATGGATAAGAAGGAAGCAGAAGAAATTATGCAAGATATGCATGAAGGTGTCTTTGGTACTCACTCTAGTGGGCACACTATGGCTAAAAAGATCTTAAGGGTTGGTTACTATTGGTCGACCATGGAGATTGATTTTCACCACCACTCAAGAACTTGTCATAAGTGTCAAATCTATGTCGATAAAGTTCATGTACCCCTAGTACCTTTGAACGTCACGACTGCCCCTTGGCCGTTTGCAATATGGGGCATTGATATGATTGGAGAAATCAATCCTACAGCCTCTAACGGACATCTCTTCATCCTCGTCACCATTGATTACTTTACAAAGTGGGTTGAAGAAGCCTCGTTCGCTATTGTCACCAAAAATGTGGTTGCCCGGTTCATCAAACACAACTTGATCTGTCGGTATGGCATCCCTGAAAGGATCATCATAGACAACGGTACCAATCTCAACAATACAATGATCAGTGAGCTCTGCACGGCGTTCAAGATCAAGCATCACAAATCTTCTCTGTATCGACCTAAGATGAATGGTGCAGTGGAAGCCGCCAATAAGAATATAAATAAGATCATACAGAAGATGGTTGTGACATACAAAAATTGGCACAAGATGTTACCATTTGCTCTTCACGACTACCACACCTCGGCTAGAACATCAACTGGGGCAACCCCATTATCTTTGGTCTATGGTATGGAAGTCCATCCTGTCGAGGTTCAGATTCCCTCTCTAAGAATCATGAAAGATGCAGACTTGTACGAAGACGAGTGGATTCAAACCAGGTTGGATCAGTTAAATCTAATTGATGAGAAGAGGCTGGAGGCTATATGTCACGGTCAGATGTATCAGAAACGCATGGTCAAGGAATTCAACAAAAAGATCATGCATTGGGTATATCAGGCTAGTGACTTGGTAATAAAGTGCATCATTCTACCGCAGGGTGATCCCAGGGGTAAATGGACTCATACTTATGAAGGGCCATTTGTAATCTAGAAGATATTCTCTAGCGGTGCTATGATATTGACCACCATGGACGGTGAAGATTTCTCGCACCCTGTGAATGCATACATAGTCAAAAGATACTACGCATAAAAATGATCCACTAGGTTGACTGGCCTAGGAAAAAATAAGGGCATCCCGATGAACCAAAAGGGTTCGGGCAAAAATCAAGGATATATATGAAAACATTGTACACCCGGCAAGTCAAAAACCTGAATAGGCGGCTTGGGCAAAAAAGGGTATCCCGCTGATCTGAAAACCCGAAAGGGAAGTCCAGGAAAAAATTAGGGATTAAAGCGTATAACTATGTCCCCATTGGATCACTCACTACAAGTTTTATTACCAAATTTCGAGTTCAAACGATACAGATAAATTCAATCTCCTTCTTCCGATAGCAAGGGATGAGATGTTTGAAGGCATAAGGGCAATACCAGATTTGGAACCGGACAAGATTATTTCCACATAGCTATATGTTTTCTTTTCTTCGACGATGTCCTCTTACTAGGATTTACGTCTCTTTGTACAAAATTGTTTATTTATGGGTAAATCATCAATACAAAAACAATTTCAAAGCCAAATTATGTTTTTACTTTTCCTGTTTTGTTTGTAAAATGTCCAATAACTAAAATTGAACGAGCATATGCATATGAATACAATTGATTATTTAAAAATGCATAAAAATAAGAATAATTGTTTACTCAAGACTGTAGGAGTTGGGACAACGTTCAAGCCACCCACCAATCCCCACAGAGCAACTTCCATGAGATTATCCCTACATGTTGATCTTCACAAGTTCGTACATTCCCCGCAATTTTACCAGCAGATTGCTCTAGCAAAATAAAGGAGTGCGGACTTCTTCCCTGTAATATTACCTATATACATAATCCCGATCATTATAGTTTATGGGAATTCTTCTCCCCAGTTGATTTTTCAGAGCTGTAAAAAACCCTGCAGATTGCTTCTCTCCAGCAGGGTTTATTCCTCCATCATCAGGGTTTATTTCCCCAACAAGGTTTATCTCCCCAATGACGTCCAATCTCCCCAGCTTGAGTCTGTTCCTCAGATGGCCATGAATCACCGGAAAAATTCCCTTACCCAACAAAGTCATCACTATCCTCAGAGAGTTGCTACTTAATCTAAAATCAGATCAAATGTCAGTCAACTTTATCCTCCTCAGACGAGTCAGAAAGTTATCCATCAATGTTATCCTCAGTCAGGGTATACAAGGAATTATAACTTCCCAGTAGAGCAAAGAACAACCAAAGTTTTTGAACTCTTTTTCCCCAAGCAGGAATCCCCAGCGGAAACAAATCCCAGAAGATTGAAGATCAGACATACTCTTCATCCCCAACAACAGTTAGGGATTTATTTTCCCAGACTAAGATGCTGCTCAAGAATTACAAATGCACCTAAGAAACATTGCACATTCATACACATTTATAAAATATCATAGCATATGAATACGAAACGCATACAATACAGTCTCATTTATTTTGAGGACATCATTATACAATGCATTTCATACATCATGACATTGCATACGGTTAATTCTTTACCTTTTCAGGTAAAGTCTACAGACAGATGAATATCATCAGCTATCTACATGACCAGACGACATTTCCTCAGAGACTGAACTCTGACAAAGCATTTCCTCGGAGACTGAATTTCGACAAAGCATTTCCTCGAAGACTGGATTTCGACAAAACATTTCCTTGGAGACTGAATTCCGACAAAGCATTTCCTCGAAGACTGAATTTCAACAAAGCATTTCCTTGGAGACTGAATTCCGACAAAGAATTTCCTCGGAGACTGAATTACGACAAAGCATTTCCCCGGAGACTGAATTCCAAAGCATTTCCCCGGAGACTGAATTCTGACAAAGCATTTCCTTGGAGACTGAATTCCAACAAAGCATTTCCACGGAGACTGAATTCCGACAAAGCATTTCCTTAGAGACTGAATCCTGACAAAGCATTTCCTCGGAGACTAAATTCCGACAGAGCATTTCCTCGGAGACTGAATTCCGAAAAAGCATTTCCTTAGAGACTGAATTCTGACAAAGCATTTCCTCGGAGACTGAACTCTGACAAAGAATTTTCTCGGAGACTGAATTCTGACAAAGCATTTCCTCGAAGACTGAATTTTGACAAACATTTCTTCGGAGACTGAATTGTAACAAGCATTTCTTTGGAGACTGAATTCCAACAAACATTTTATCTCATAAGCTTACTCTGAAAAGCTTTTCCCTCGGAGATCTAACAAATATCCTCCTCAGAGACTAAACTCTAAAAGGACAGTTCCTTTGAAGACTCATTCCAATACCCTTTATAATGAAAAATTAGGTAAAAGACTTATGTTGGCTCGGTTTAAGTCAACCAAAGATTTATTCTGGTACTTCTACCAGTTGAAGTCAACAGTTATTTTGGATGGCATCTATAAGCCCATCTCTGACGACTCTCCTCCGCTTCTCCAAATGGCATCTATAAGCCAATTCCCAATTAAATTAGCCAACAACGTCACCATCTTGCACAGGCGAGTGCAAATATCTGGGCACTTGAGTGTTCAATCATCTTCTACCTTTAAGTCACGAATGGCGGACACGTCAATCTAAATCTTCAGGTTTAAGAAGATTGAACAGGGGAAGTTGTTGTACCCCAAAATTTTCCCTCACATTTTTCTCAAAGCATTATTTCAAGGCTCTTCAAGTAGTCAAGACACTCAAGGGTTGACTAGTCAAGATGCTCCTCATAAGTCAAAGGCCTACAACTAGTGTTTAGAGTTTCTCAAGGAAAATTGGTTTGCAAAGGTCTCAAGTGGATTACGTGGTTCTTCATGGGTCCTAATCAAGGTTCATGTCAAGTTTTAAGCCCTACATCACAAGTTTTCCCAGTCAATGGCTCAAATGTTTGAAAATCAACTATATTGGTCAAAAAGTCAATTGTGGTCAACATATAGTCAAACTTAAAGATTTTTGGTCAACATCAACATTATGAAGTGATATTCATCATTTGATCAAGGTTTGGTCATGATTCCCCAAGTAAAGTCCTCAAATCATCAAAAGTCAAGAATTGTCAAATTAGGGTTTCCTTACGAGAAGTCAACTGAACTTTGACCAGGCATAACTTTCACATGCTTCATCAATTTTTCCCCAACCAAAGCCCATTTTGAATATAATTCAATTCTCTATAACTTTTATTTTTTTTCTCAAGTCCAAAAAATGCTTCATTTGGACGATATGATCTCATACATTATAGGTCATTTTCAAAAGTCAACAAAAGACACTTTTTGTCAAAGCAACTTACACCAAGATAATATCTTCAAAAGAAAAATTTATAAACATAGAGATTGTATACGACATCTTTGGATTTCCAAAAAGTTAAATATCAACTTTAAAAGATGAAAATTGATTAAGTTATGGTTTTCACAAGTTAGGCAAATTTGTGAAAATGCATGAAGTTAATTTTGAGCAAAATTGCATTTTTGAACCAATGAGCCAAGTTTTTGATGTTCAAACATGCCCATAATATCTTAGAGGACCTCTAAATCCAATTTTTGCATGGCCTTGATTTTTATTTATATTTATCTTGATTTTATTTAATTTAAAATCAAATAAATTAGATAAAAATACAAGAAATAATGGGCTAGAGCATTTGGGCTTGACTTGACCCATCGTGGAGCCCAAGATTTCGTGCAAGACATGTAGAACCTGTCCAGATTCGTTGCACATTCAAAAGGGCAAGAAAACATGCAAAAGGAAGTTTTTTAATTTGTTTGATTTTGATTTAATTAGGGTCATGAAGTCATGATCTCTTTCCTTGTTTATCAACTCAATCTCCTCCTCTATAAATATGGATCCAAAGTAAGCCAAAGGGACATACATAGGTTGCATAGAAAGGTCATATGTTGTACCCCAAAGTTTTCTCTCTCATTTCTCAATTAATATCTCACAAGATCTCCTTTGGTTCAAGACTACACTAAGGTTGATAAGCTCAAGACATCTCCTCAAGCACTGATGACTGAAAATTAAGGTCTTGGATCGCATTTTTGCTCAGTCAATTGATCAGATGACCTAAAATCAGTCGTATTGGTGAAAAAGTCAACTGTAGCACCAAAAGTTAAACTTTGACTTTTTGGTCAACATTAAGTTTCAAATATCACAATTCATCAAGACATTCAAAAATATCAAGCTTGATCATCAAGAAGTTAAGAAAGTCAAAATTCAACTTCAAAAGTCAAGATTTCCAAGACTTAGAAATTTTCTAAGTGTTTTTACACATGATAATTTCACCACTTTATGCCAATTTTTCGCCATGATGCAAGATGATTCAAGGAAAACCTCCAACATAAAAGTTGTAGATCTCAATGAGATCTAAAACATTGTAGAGCAGGACTTTTTCTATAAATGTTTGGATTTTGAGTTATAAATTCATGAAGTCATGGCATTTTTGAATAAACACAGAGAGAATTTTTCAGCAGGTTTGGACAGGTTTTTATCCTAACTTCTTGGCCAATTTCCATCAAGTTCCAGTTTAATTTAACAAAAGTGGTCAACATGAAAGTTATAGAGGATGTTTCAAGTTTTACAAAACATCCAAGAGCATCAATTTATCATACTTAAGCTAGGAGATTCAAGGGCATGAAGTTGGGCATCCACCCTTGATTTGCAAGTCATTCTATTGAAGAACACACAACAAAACCCTTATGCTATGCTGCATAATCTTATGTTGCAGGCCTTCTTTCTTGCAAATATCTACATAATTTAATGTTTACACCCACTTTTGAGCTATTACCCAAGTGTTTAAGCCATTGTCCAAAGGATCTTTCCATTTATGGCATAAAGGCACCATTGTTATTCTTGAAAAGCAAGCTTTTTGTACAAAACTTGTCTTGAGACCATACTTTGTTTGTTTCTGATTTTACTCCACCATAAAACATGGAAATCAACCCCTCTAAACCAGCAACTTTGGCACTTTATCTTGGATCCATGGAGTACTTGACATGGTTTGATACTTACATCCCAACCAAACCATAACATGTTGTCTTTTAAACCTATTCATCCTTTATTCATAAGTCCTTTGCCTATAAATAGAAGGAGCATTAGCAAGGAGAAAAAAAGAGGAAGGAAAAAGGGAGAAAGAAAACCAGAAGTTTTGTTGACAAACTCTCAAAAAATCTCATAACTGAAAAAGGTCATAACAGTCAACAAGGCAACACCTCAAGCTCAAAACATACATTCTAGCTGCAAGGTAGGTCTCCTTAACTTTAAACTCTTCATTTAAATCATCATCATTTGGTTCATTTTTTAGGCTAAAATGCAGTGACCTTTGAAGAAAAGGTTTGTAAAAAATCATGAACAATTGCCAAGATTGAGTGAAAAGTTTTCCATGAAATAGTATCATGAACAGGCAGGCAATCGATTGCACAACTATGTAAATCGATTGCACGGGGTTCCAGTAGCCATATTTCCAAATATTTTAAGTGTGCAATCGATTGCACAACCATGCAAATCGATTGCACGGGGTTCCAGTAGCCAGATTTCCAAATATTTTGAGTGTGCAATCGATTGCACTGGAAGTCAGTAGCCAATGTTTTGAAAAACTGAAGTATGCAATCGATTGCGCTAACATGCAAATTGATTGCACTCAAAATGAAAATTGAATTTTTGCTTTGAAAAAAATTGAATAAAGAGTTGGACAATATAAAATGTTTTCTTTTTGACCATTTAGCATATATATCTTAAGTTCAAGGTAAGTATTATCATTATACCTTGAAATTTGCTAAGGGATTGAACCAAAGACTTCATCCAAGGAGGATTTTAGCTTGATCAATAATTTTTGCCTTCTTTATCAATCATGATTTGTCTTCATCAAAACAAAAGTGCATTCGAGAAGCTTGATTTTACGGCATGTGTCGACACATAATGATCCAAAATGTTTTCTTGTCCTTTCATTTTTCTTTATTTTATACGCTTCATATATTTTCTTCATGGCTATTCAATATGGTTGTAATAGATAATTAGGATTTTAATTTCTTGTAATCCCCATTTGTAAATTTGTACACCCCATCCCCAAATGATTGTAATAGCGTAGGATATTTACTTTCTGCAATTTATCGCTTTATATATAACATGTCAATAATTAGAGTTTGTATGGCAAGATAAAACCAATCAAATAGAAAACCCTAATTCAAAACAATATCAAGCATGAAAATGATACACTTGCACATAAACACCCCTAGGGTTACTCCACTTGGTTTCCTTGAACAAAATGGCCATATTACGCATGTAAGGTATCTTAGCAACACAAACAAAAAAAACAAGATCATAGTCCCTCGATGACGATATTCAAAGTTGCGTTACAAAAATGATCTTAGTCCCTCAAAATGCTAAGATACTTTGCAACATTGCTAATCATGGTTATACGATGACCCACGCCCGTCCCGTTTACATCCAAAGATAGGGTTGCTTGCCAAATCAATGGTAAGACAACAATATCAAAGGAAAAGAAAATGAACAAGAAAGACATTTGAGTAGGTAGATTACTTTTAGTTACTTGCTCCATTTCAAACAAATATCCTTGCTATTTTCAAAACAAACACACACATTTCAAAACATCTTACAAACTTGAAAACATTTTCAAAAAGACAAACATCTTTATATACATTCTTACGAACGAGAATAATTACAAAGATTGCCTAAACAATGGCCTCTTTTACAAAATACGTTCAAAACCACACAAAGCACAATTTCAAACAAAAGCAAGTGATCTAGCAAGTAACTAAGAGCCCATGGAAAACCATGGATGAAAAGGGTGCTAATACCTTCCCATTTCATAATCTACCCCCCAAACTCAAGAAACAATCTCAAAGGTCTTTCCTGTTCTTTTTTTACCTTTCCTTTTGGATAAAAGAAAAGTTGGTGGCGACTCTTGCTAACCGCAACATTTGCGATAAAACGCAAAACCTTCAAGTCAGTTCTCCCACAGTATCACAAAACTGGCGACTCTGCTGGGGAAAATTCTAAAAGTGGGGTTACCTTAGGGTTTAGATCACATTTACTTGCTTACATTGATTGACTTGTATGCTTTACATTATGGTTCTTTGTTTAGGTTTAAATCCTCTACCCGGATTTGGGATACATTATAGGTAAGTAGAAATACATTGTGGAAACTGTGCAGGGTATACTGACATGGTCTAAGCAATAGCTATGTTAGTGCGACATATTTGTGGGTACTGGTAGCCTTTGAGTTAATTAAAGAGAATACGGGGCCGCTGAGTGATGTCATGAAGCGCTAATGAACTTCTAGAACCTTTACTTGACCAACTTGGCCTTTAGGACGTAGTGATATGACGGGCTTTGGTGCAGTCTGAAGGTGGTAGATACTCGATACTATACTCATTGAGGTTTGGTTTCTTGGGATATTTCGGTCGCTGTTAAAGAGGCTTGAGCTGAAACAATGACCAAGGAAACAATCCAGTGATATTGAGCTCCTTAGAACCCGATTACTATTACTAGGACAGTGTGATCGGTGGATCTGGAACTGACTGTTTAACGCTGGTTTCGCGAAATGTCACGGAAGCAAGAGTCACCACCGTCTTTTATTTTCTCCAACATGGAAAGGACAAGAGCAAAAAAATTCCTTATTGAGATTAGTTCTCGGTTCGGGAGGTAGATTTATAAAAAGGGAAGGTGTTAGCACCCTTTCTATCCGTGGTTATCCACGGGCTCTTAGATACTTGCTCATTTGTGTTTTCAAAAAATGTTTGTTTGCTTTTCAAGAGTGAGTGGGTTTGAAAAAAGTTTCATTTAAAATTTCAGTTCGACTCTTGTATCAGTCCTCAAGAGTGTTTGAAAAATTGTTTTGAAAGCTTTTTGAAAAGTGTCGGTGTGAAAAGAGTTTTTGATTTGTTTTTTTAGAGCAAGTATCTATGAGTCATCCACCTACCCTAAGGAATTCGTCTGTGTAAATGTCCTTAAGATAGTGCCATCCCACCATTGAGAGGTAGGGAGCACCACCGTTGGAGGTGTTCGGGTCAATTCGAGGATTAGGGACAGTGTGGTCACCAGAGAAATAGGAGGACACCTTAGAAGCTACCCTCATGCCATGTTCATGGACATGAGGACTTTCTAAAACGTCCTCTACTCGATGACCACGTTTCGAGGGGCAAGGCAACAGTGAGGCGTACCCTAAGAGTGGTGTGTGAATTGTGTGTCATTTTCAATTATTATTTGTTTTGTCATGCATTGGGTGAGCTACGCTTGATTTTATTTTTGGCATACATTCTTTCATGTGATAGTTATAAATTTAAAGGTGCGGAATTTAAAGTGCGGAAAAATAAAAGTCCTACGCTATTACAAAGGCGCGGTCTACAACGCCAAATTAAACCAAGACCCGATTTGAATAAATAAAATGCGGAAAGTAAATGTCCTAGTTATCTATTACAAAGCTTTGGGGCAATTACATGAAATTTAAAAGGAAATAAAAAGCAAATGCGCGAAAAGAAATAAAGATCGAGAGTGCGAGGGCGTTGGACCCTTTAAAGAAATTAAATCGAAATTATAAAGTAGTTAAATTAAATAAAGGAAAGAACTTATTTTTTGATGTTTTTTGTATTTATGAATTTAAAGAAAATTAAATGGAATTAAAACCCTAATTTTAAGCATTTTTAATTATTAAAGAAATAAATTCAAATTTGACCTAATTTACTAATTATTTAATTATAAGTTATTTACAAAAATAATTAATAATTAATAGTGATAAGAAAAAAAGATTATTTATTAAGAAAAAGAATAAAAAATGATAAAAGACATATTTTTATATTTTTTTAATTATTTAAGAAAAAAACATTAAGGTTAAAACCTCAAATTAAAACTAAATTGATTATGAAATTTATTTACAAAATAATATTAAATAAGACATATTTTTATTTTTTATGACTTTCTGATTTTTTTGTGTTATAAAATTATTTTGTGGAATTAAATAAAATAATTAGAAGAATTAAAATAAATAAGAGAGAATAAAAGAAAATATAAACATGATGGGGTTTCTGACCCAGTTGAGGAGGTGTGTTTGCAGCAGTTTGGCCCATTAGATTGAGGCCCTTTTGACTTTTCAATGATTGTGTATGAGCGTTTGACCAATGCACATGATGATCTGTAAGCTCTGACCTTTGGATTGGGGCCCTTGGCCACTTGGCAGGAAAGTACGTACGCGTGTATGGTGGACTTCAGGTAGGCGCTGCATGGAAACATATTAAGCAAAATAATATTGGATAAGGGAGGGGACCTGGGAATCGAACCCAGGTCCCAACGTTTACCAAGTATATCCTTTGCCAAGTGAGCTGAGCGCGCGCGTTGTATAGAAATTGGCAAGCGAATAACATAAGGCAAAGCAACGCTGAGTGGTATCCAACGCGCCAAATTTCAAATGTGCCAATTATCAGGGGACACGTCCTCCTTCTTCTTCATGTTTCCTGCAAATAAAAGACAGATAGCGGGGGTTTTAAACCCCCACTAACCCTAAACCTGGAAAATAGCGATTAGGCCATACATGAATATAAAAAAGGCGCGAATAGTGAGATTAATTCGTGTGTGTCTCCTGGTTTCAATGGTACAGGTTTGATTGGCTAATTTTGCCTTATACGTAAAACCCCAATTCAAGGTTCCTGAAACCCTAAGCATCGTTCATGGTAAATTTCCATACGTGCAAGCATTCTTTAATTAAATGACACCAAAAGCTTCAGCATGATCATGTTAGTGTAAAACAAGCATTAAAATGTATGGAAAATATGTGCAAATCAAAATACGAATATGCAAAAATTCATGGACAGGACGTCTTCATTCTACCAGTTCTTTGTGTACGGAGAGTGGAAAAGTATTGGGTTATGTTCAGGAAAGTCCCAGCAAGCTTGTGAGATACTTTTTACGCCTTGAAACGCCTTCTAGATGCCAAAACAGTTTTGAGGTTTTTTAAGAAAAATGCAAGTTTTTGTTTTCAGATTCTAGCGCAGCATGCTTGTCTTTTTGATTAGGGTTGCATTGTGTATATGTATGTGAATGCATTAGGTCAACATTCCAAGCCCAAAATCCATTGCATTCATGTTTTTGAGATTTTGATTTTGCATAATCTTTTTTCAATCTTTTTGTTATGAAGAACATGCCAATCATGGAAGATTTGCCTTTTTTGGACATGAAACGACTTGCCACCTTGCATTAGTTGGATTTGCTGCATCAAAAAGATTTAAAAGCATTATTTTGTATTTTCCTCATATTTAATTTTAATTAAATGAATTAATAGATTTAAAAATTCAATTAATAAATTAAAAATAAGAAAATAACTCCCCTTTGGGTCAATGGGTCGTGCATAGCTTTTGGGTGATGATTCTTGGAAGAAATTGTGGCCCATTAGCAATTTTGAGGCATTTGAAGCAAAGTTGACTTTTCAAAATTCCCAAAAATTTCCCAACTTCCACAAGGCATATCTTGCTCAATTTTTAAGCTTTGATCATGTTCTGGGACATTTTGGAAAGGTCTTGAAGTCCTCTAACCAATGCCTTTGATCCCATGTCATTTTGATTTACCAATCTCAAGTTATGGTCTTTGACTTAAAGTGCCTTTTTGTTGACTTTTGAAAATGACCTATAATGTTGAGATTGATAACTTTTTGTGAGAGCATTTCTTGGACTTGAAGTGTGACGATGAGTTGTAGGAAATTTCATTCTCTTCAAAATGATCTTTGGATGGAATTTTTCTGATGAACCATGTGGAAGTTATGCCCTGGTCAATTTGCAGTTGACTTTTTCAACTGTCCAAAAATAGAAACTTTTGCATCTTGAGACTTTTTGAGCCATGCCTTGAGAATCATGATCAAGAGTTGATCAAATGATGTTTGTGGCTTCAAAATAAGATGTTGACCAAAAATTTGGACTTTTGACTGTCAAATGACCATTTTGCCCCTGCAGTTGACTGTAGGGTAATTAAGGTTTTTGACTGTGCAATTTTGTGTTGTGAGTCTTGAAACTTGGCATAAGGATGCTTGGCAATGTTTATGGGCATGTGGGACTTGATTGGACCCTTGGAAACTTCAATTTCTTTTCCAAAACAAAAACCCTAATTTTTGACTGTTGGGAGGCCATTGGACTGTGCAACCCTTGGGGAGATTTTGAAGCATGCTCTTTGCAAATCTTGAAGAATATGGGAGGGCAAATTTTGGGGTACAACAGTTGCCCCTGTTCAATCTTCTTAGACCTGAGGATGTAGATTGGCTGACGTGCCTTTCGTGATCCGAGGGTGGAAGATGATTGAACACTAGAGTGCCCAGAAATTTGCGCTCACATAGTAGTGTGATGGTGGGAATGGGCTTACAGATACCATTTGGAGATTTATGGATAGGAAGATGGGCTTACAGATGCCATGTTGAGAGGTTATGGATAGGTGGATGGGCTTATAGATGCCATCTGGGTGTCGATCGCGTAAGAGATTCCTTAGCGAGAACTTGCGTACCTGAAAAAGAAAGATGATTACCTGGCCTGTTACAGGAGTTGGTCTTCAGACTATTTGTGTAGATGCACCCTGGTTGGTTACAGGAATCGGGTCTGGAGCTTCAAAAGGTGATGAATGAATCAGGGATGGTTACTAACTCAACGGGACGATGAGAGAACCTTGGGCGATTACTACCTCAACAGTAACGATGAGAGAACCTGGGGCGATTACTACCTCAACAGTAACGATGAGAGAACCTGGGGCGATTACCACCTCAACAGTAACGATGAGAGAATCTGGGGCGATTACTACCTCAACAGTAACGATGAGAGAATCAGGGGCGATTACTACCTCAACAGTAACGATGAGAGAATTCGGGGCGATTACTACCTCAACAGTAACGATGAGAGAATCTGGGATGTCTTCTACTGAATCTTCTTTAGGAATCGATTTAACTGGACTAGAGAAGGCCTTTGACTGGATAAGAATCAGAAAAATCTTAGGGTCGATTTAACTGAAACAAGCAAGGTCTTGGAATAACTTCAACTGGATAAGAATCAGGGAGATCTTAGGGTCGATCTGACTGAACCAAAGAAGGCCTTTGACTGGATAAGAATCAGAAAAATCTTAGGGTCGATTTAACTGAACCAACTAAGGTCTTGGAATAACTTCAACTGGATAAGAATCAGGGAGATCTTAGGGTCGATCTGACTGAACCAGAGAAGGCTTTTGACTGGATAAGAATCAGAAAAATCTTAGGGTCGATTTAACTGAACCAAGCAAGGTCTTGGAATAACTTCAACTGGATAAGAATCAGGGAGATCTTAGGGTCGATCTGACTGAACCAGAGAAGGCCTTTGACTGGATAAGAATCATAAAAATCTTAGGGTCGATTTAACTAAACCAAGCAAGGTCTTGGAATAACTTCAACTGGATAAGAATCAGGGAGATCTTAGGGTCGATCTGACTGAACCAGAGAAGGTCTTGGATTAACTTTGACTGGATAAGAATCAGAAAAATCTTTGGGTCGATTTAACTGAACCAGACGAAAGTCTTGGAATAGTTTAGAACTTAACTGGATCTTTCCTGAAAGGTAAAGGTCAGTCATATGCAATGCATGATATGGATCAAACAATGATGTTCTCAACACAAATGATATTGTAAGATATGATGCGTATATGCATGCTATAATATATGGAAATGCGATGTTTATGAATGTATTTTTTTCGTCTAGGAAAGTAAATCCTTGACGGGTGCCGGGAAGTTAAATCCTGGGCTGATGTTGGAGAATAGTGCTTTGTTGTTTCCGCTGGGGATGATAGTTGCAAGAATACTGGTAGGAGAAGATAACTTCGTTGGGGAATAAACTCGGCGAACGGAATACTCTGCGGGGAGAAAATACTCTAGCGATCTTGCTGGGGAACAATACTCTGTGGGGAGAGAGGTACTTTGCTGGGATATTGATGGTAACTCCGCTGGGGATATCGTTGTTATGTTGGAAGTGTTAATAGACTTCGCTGGGGATAAGAAGACTTTGCCGAGGGCGGTCTTGCCGTGGCTTTTGGCTGAGGATAACCCAGTTATATCCTGGTAGGGAAATAACCTTTAAATAAAGCCGGGGGACGCGTTCGTGCTCTGTAGGGATAATCTTCCAGAATCTACTAGGGATAAGCTTCATGCTGGGGAGATGAATTCCACTTTCCTGGGGAAATCTGGATTGGACTCTCCTGGGGAAATTAATTTGATATGCA
Organism: Vicia faba; assembly: GCA_948472305.1. Taxonomy (NCBI): domain Eukaryota; kingdom Viridiplantae; phylum Streptophyta; class Magnoliopsida; order Fabales; family Fabaceae; genus Vicia; species Vicia faba. The sequence goes on along the minus strand of OX451736.1, from coordinate 753,691,553 downwards.
TTGGGGAAGTGGCTCCACCGAATGTCTGGTATACCGCCGGGGAACAATCTTAGATCAAGACTGCCGGGGATGCTTGTTAAGAATGTCCGTATATTATGTTGGGAGATGTTTGAGATCTGCTGGAGGATACACCACTCCCTTAAGGCTTCCAGTATAACTCTGCTTGGGGAGAGTGCATGGACTTGCTGGCTCACTCTCTGGGGACTTAAGATATCTTGGTTGTTCTTCAGCCGAACCTATCTTAGTACCTTGGTGGACAGAGCAATTAGATCGTTTGGACAACTCATCATTGCCCCTGTTTCTGAGGTGGGAGAGGAAGACCTGTGAGGTGCTGATAGTTGTTGATGGACAAACCTTCTTCCGGTAGGCAAGTGACGAGATACCGGGACTTAGTCGTACGCTTTGATCCATAACTTTTGCTTGGACCGCCCTTTCGGGTTTTCAGTCCATCGGGATACCCATTTTTGCCCAAGCCGCCTTTTCAGGTTTTCGACTTGCCGGGTGTACGGATTTTTTCATTTCATCCCTTCATTTTTCCCGAACCCTTTTGGTTCGCCGGGAAGCCCTAATTTTTGCCTAGGTATGTCAACCTAGCGGATCTTTGATTATGCGTAGTATTTTTCGACTATGTCTACGCTCTCAGAATGTAGGGAGTTGCCCCTGTTAGAAGTGTTTTGTCATGCCACCAGAAGATTTTTGATCAGGCAAGATTCATTGTTGAAATGCCCCAAGTGACTCAGGCGGATATTTACCCCAGGCTATTTGATCTTTGAGAGATTCTCCGAATCTTGATTGGACTGCCCCAGATGATGGACAATGATCATGTCTTCCCCTTGATTGGGAGTGCTTCTTCCATTTGAGTTTTTTGTTGAGAAGATTTTGTTCACTGGATATTCGTCGTGCGAATTTCTCTGCTGTTCAAACGAGGAGTCATATGCAAACACTGTTATATCAAAATGCAAAGCTTATGTCTGTCTTGAAGATTTTGAAAATGCATTCTTTTTCATAAAAACAAGTGAATTTTTTGTAAACAGTGATGTCAACTTGTTATTTTACCGCAAGCCTTAAGGAGTCAGGATACCTTTTGTAACAGTATGCTTTCGAACTAACCCATGCTTCAGCTAGGACTTTTGAGGGTTATAACGTGGCCTGGTTCATGGTTTAAGAAACAAAGGATGAAGGCTCAAATTATTTGTACCCACCCGTTCTTCGTGATGTTCTTCAAACCTAAGCTCAGTTGATCGTGCGTTAGATCTTGTTTGAGTCTTTGCTTCGATATACCAGTGATGGTTCGGATTTTGACAATTTATTTTGAATAGGCAGTCATTCCTTTTTGTTGTTGAGGGTTTGTAGGACCTCTTTCTTTTTTGATTTTGTTATCCCTATTTTTGCCTGAACTGTTTCTTTTTGTATTTACAGTCAGCGGGATGCCCCAGTTTTGTAAGTCTCCTTCATAGGTTTTGACTTATTGGGCTTTTATTTTGATAGATAATGACTACCTGTCCTTAGGATCATTTGGAACCATCATTGTCTTTTGATTTGGAAAGACTCCTTTGGTGTCATTCGTCGTGCACTCTGGATCAACTGAGAAGACTACCCTGCCCCAGGTTATGATTAAGGGTTTTTATTTCGAAAAGAAAACTCCTACTTCTTTGGCTCAGAGGGGTTGACGAGGGATTATCTTCCTTATAACTCCAATGTTTAAGAATTGAAACAATGCCTGTACCTCATCAGCAGGGTCTATTCAAAAGCATATTGTAGATTGTGGTATCGTTTTCGTCATCCTCCCTCAAGAGGCTTAGAATTATTAATCGAGCGTTGATCATCAGAAAAAAAATATGAAAATAATTTGCATATAGTGAATATGAATATATTGCTTAAAAACAGACGTATGCGATGCATTAATGGAATAACAACGTTTATCATGAGTAAATGTTTGAACAAAAGAAAATTAACAACTTGAGAATCCTAATGAACGAAAGTCTTTTCATCTTCAGGGCTTGTTACTTCAAATGGTGAGCCTTGGAGGGATGGTAGAAAAACTCAGCCTGACCATCTTGTGTGAACTCCAATGCTCCTTCATCAATCAGGTCCTGGATCTTGTTCTTCAGAGCCCAACACTCATTTGTATCATGTCCTGGACTGGCAGAGTGGTAGGCACACCTTTTATTGGGATGATAGGTAGGAGATGATGTGTTGGGGTTCCGGGGATGAGCCCTTAATGTGATCAGATTCAATCTCAACAGACGTTGTAAAGCTTGAAACAGCGACATATTGAGCTGGGTGAATTGCCTCCTGGGTTTGTCTGACTGAAGCTGGTGAGGTTGATGCTGAATTTGTGACACTGAAGCCATTTGAGGAGCTCTCTTATCCTCTTGCCTCAAAGGTGGTTGAATGATGACTGGCCCTTCAACCTTAGATGTTTGCCCCAGTTGGTTACCCCGAAGCAGTTGGTTGACGAGAACCCCGAGCTCATCTTGTCTTTGAGCTAAGTCTTGAATGATAGTCACCTGCCCCAGCATCTGGGCTCTCATTGCATCCACCTCGGCTTGCAGATGTTTCAGCCGTTCGTCCTTATCATCCTCAGCACTGTTCCTGAACAAGGTCCCCATGAGAAGGGTTCTCAGCTCTTCCTGCCCCTTGGATAGATTCAGGAGGATTTCTTCGAACCGAGTCTCTTAAGCATGAAGGTCCTGGTTGTCTTGTTGGCGAGCCATTGCTGAAATAAACAGCGCAGATGGTAAGTGACCTGTAAAGAAAGGTACCTGTAATGCAATGATGTATATATATGCATGCAATGTTTCCAAGGATCTCGCGGGGTAGACAAGAAAAATTGTTAGAATTGGGATCCGGTAGCTTGATTGAAGTAACTTCATGTTGTTGAAAGTCCTTCTTCAAGAGTCAAAGGCTCACCATATCCAGTGGGTCATAGCCCCTGACTCGAGTTATCAACCTTGTTTTGATTTCCAGACAACCTTGGCTAGGGGAGCCTTCTTCAAGAATCAAAGCTCACCATATCAAGTGGGTCATAGCCCCTGACTCGGGTCATCAACCTGGCTAGAGGAAAATAAATCCCCTTTTGCCCCTTGCTAGGCATCATGACCTGCATCACAAACCCTTGAGATCCTTGAAATGGATTAGTCCTTATGCAGGATGTATGCAATGGTATGATGGTATGCTATGCATGGAGTAATATGGATAAACCCTGTTATGAGTCCAGATTAAGGATTGTAAACAAAACCTGCAAGAAACTCAAGTGTCAGATAACAAGCATGCAAGTAGTCAAGTTTGAAGGCACACAAGTCACACAAGAGAGCCCTTAGAGTTTAGGCCAGCACGGGGTCTAGGTATTACCCTCTTTCAGTTTGTTGGTTAAGACCTGTCCTATCAGAAGTAACCGGGTTCTAGAGGATCCCAATATCACTGACTACCCTCCATCGGTCATAACTCCAGCATCGCAACCTTTTCTTGCAGCTAGAACCATCACGAGAGTTTAGCCTCAATGGGTGTAGCATACTGCTACTGTTCTATTGGCCAAGTTGTGTCATTTAAGGTTCTAAGGTCTGTTGGTGCTTAATGACTCCTCAGAAGACCCATATTCTCCTCGTTTCAACACAAGGGATATCGGTACAGACCAAGGTGCCACACCAACGTAGCCACTGCTTCACCCATGTCGGTCTACGCTGGACAGGTCCCTCACAGCTTATGCTACCTAAACAGGGTATCCCCAGATCCGGGTTAGGATCTATGTAACTCCGATGCAACCCACAATTTAAAGCAAACAAGTCAAAACAATTGAAAACACAGTTATGAAGTATCCTAAGGTACACCTCACTTTATAAGAGTCCCCAGCAGAGTCGCCAGTTCTGTGATCAGTGGATCTGGAACTGACTGTTTAACGTTGGTTTCGCGAAATGTCACGGAAGCAAGAGTCGCCACCGTCTTTTATTTTCTCCAACATGGAAAGGACAAAAGCACAGAAAAATTCCTTATTGAGATTAGTTCTCGGTTCTGGAGGTAGATTTATAGAAAGGGAAGGTGTTAACACCCTTTCTATCCGTGGTTATCCACGGGCTCTTAGATACTTGCTCATTTGTGTTTTAAAAAAATGTTTGTTTGCTTTTCAAGAGTGAGTGGGTTTGAAAAAAGTTTCGTTTAAAATTTCAGTTCGACTCTTGTATCAGTCCTCAAGAGTGTTTGAAAAATTGTTTTGAAAGCTTTTTGAAAAGTGTCGGTGTGAAAAGAGTTTTTGATTTGTTTTTTAGAGGAAGTATCTATGAGTCATCCACCTACCCTAAGGAATTCGTCTGTGTAAATGTCCTTAAGATAGTGCCATCCCACCATTGAGAGGTAGGGAGCACCACCGTTGGAGGTGTTCGGGTCAATTCGAGGATTAGGGACAGTGTGGTCACCAGAGAAATAGGAGGACACCTTAGAAGCTACCCTCATGCCATGTTCATGGACATGAGGACTTACTAAAACGTCCTCTACTCGACGACCACGTTTCGAGGGGCAAGGCAACAGTGAGGCGTACCCTAAGAGTGGTGTGTGAATTGTGTGTCATTTTCAGTTATTATTTGTTTTGTCATGCATTGGGTGAGCTACGCTTGATTTTATTTTTGGCATACATTCTTTCATGTGATAGTTAGCAATTTAAAGGTGCGGAATTTAAAGTGCGGAAAAATAAAAGTCATACGCTATTACAAAGGCGCGGGCCTACAACGCCAAATTAAACCAAGACCCGATTTGAATAAATAAAATGCGGAAAGTAAATGTCCTAGTTATCTATTACAAAGCTTTGGGGCAATTACATGAAATTTAAAAGGAAATAAAAAGCAAATGCGCGAAAAGAAATAAAGATCGAGAGTGCGAGGGCGTTGGACCCTTTAAAGAAATTAAATCGAAATTATAAAGTAGTTAAATTAAATAAAGGAAAGAACTTATTTTTTGATGTTTTTTGTATTTATGAATTTAAAGAAAATTAAATGGAATTAAAACCCTAATTCTAAGCATTTTTAATTATTAAAGAAATAAATTCAAGTTTGACCTAATTTACTAATTATTTAATTATAAGTTATTTACAAAAATAATTAATAATTAATAGTGATAAGAAAAAAAGATTATTTATTAAGAAAAAGAATAAAAAATGATAAAAGACATATTTTTATATTTTTTTAATTATTTAAGAAAAAAAACATTAAGGTTAAAACCTCAAATTAAAACTAAATTGATTATGAAATTTATTTACAAAATAATATTAAATAAGACATATTTTTATTTTTTATGACTTTCTGATTTTTTTGTGTTATAAAATTATCTTGTGGAATTAAATAAAATAATTAGAAGAATTAAAATAAATAAGAGAGAATAAAAGAAAATACAAACATGATGGGGTTTCTGACCCAATTGAGGAGGTGTGTTTGCAGCAGTTTGGCCCATTAGATTGAGGCCCTTTTGACTTTTCAATGATTGTGTGTGAGCGTTTGACCAATGCACATGATGATCTGTAAGCTCTGCCCTTTGGATTGGGGCCCTTGGCCACTTGGCAGGAAAGTACGTACGCAAGTATGGTGGACTACAGGTGAGGCGCTGCATGGAAACATATTAAGCAAAATAATATTGGATAAGGGAGGGGACCTGGGAATCGAACCCAGGTCCCAATGTTTACCAAGTACATCCTTTGCCAAGTGAGCTGAGCGCGCGCGTTGTATAGAAATTGGCAAGCGAATAACATAAGGCAAAGCAACGCTGAGTGGTATCCAATGCGCCAAATTTCAAATGTGCCAATTATCAGGGGACACGTCCTCCTTCTTCTTCATGTTTCCTGCAAATAAAAGACAGATAGCGGGGGTTTTAAACCCCCACTAACCCTAAACCTGGAAAATAGCGATTAGGCCATACATGAATATAAAAAAGGCGCGAATAGTGAGATTAATTCGTGTGTGTCTCCTGGTTTCAATGGTACAGGTTTGATTGGCTAGTTTTGCCTTATACGTAAAACCCCAATTCAAGGTTCCTGAAACCCTAAGCATCGTTCATGGTAACTTTCCATACGTGCAAGCATTCTTTAATTAAATGACACCAAAAGCTTCAGCATGATCATGTTAGTGTAAAACAAGCATTAAAATGTATGGAAAATATGTGCAAATCAAAATACGAATATGCAAAAATTCATGGACAGGACGTCTTCATTCTACCAGTTCTTTGTGTATGGAGAGTGGAAAAGTATTGGGTTATGTTCAGGAAAGTCCCAGCAAGCTTGTGAGATACTTTTTACGCCTTGAAACGCCTTCTAGATGCCAAAACAGTTTTGAGGTTTTTTAAGAAAAATGCAAGTTTTTGTTTTCAGGTTCTAGCGCAGCATGCTTGTCTTTTTGATTAGGGTTGCATTGTGTATATGTATGTGAATGCATTAGGTCAACATTCCAAGCCCAAAATCCATTGCATTCATGTTTTTGAGATTTTGATTTTGCATAATCTTTTTTCAATCTTTTTGTTATGAAGAACATGCCAATCATGGAAGATTTGCCTTTTTTGGACATGAAACGACTTGCCACCTTGCATTAGTTGGATTTGCTGCATCAAAAAGATTTAAAAGCATTATTTTGTATTTTCTTCATATTTAATTTTAATTAAATGAACTAATAGATTTAAAAATTCAATTAATAAATTAAAAATAATAAAATAACTCCCCTTTGGGTCAATGGGTCGTGCATAGCTTTTGGGTGATGATTCTTGGAAGAAATTGTGGCCCATTAGCAATTTTGAGGCATTTGAAGCAAAGTTGACTTTTCAAAATTCCCAAAAATTTCCCAACTTCCACAAGGCATATCTTGCTCAATTTTTAAGCTTTGATCATGTTCTTGGACATTTTGGAAAGGTCTTGAAGTCCTCTAACCAATGCCTTTGGTCCCATGTCATTTTGATTTACCAATCTCAATTTATGGTCTTTGACTTAAAGTGCCTTTTTGTTGACTTTTGAAAATGACCTATAATGTTGAGATTGATAACTTTTTGTGAGAGAATTTCTTGAACTTGAAGTGTGAAGATGAGTTATATGAAATTTAATTCTCTTCAAAATGAGCTTTGGATGGAATTTTTCTGATGAACCATGTGGAAGTTATGCCCTGGTCAATTTGCAGTTGACTTTTTCAACTGTCCAAAAATAGAAACTTTTGCATCTTGAGACTTTTTGAGCCATGCCTTGAGAATCATGATCAAGAGTTGATCAAATGATGTTTGTGGCTTCAAAATAAGATGTTGACCAAAAATTTGGACTTTTGACTGTCAAATGACCATTTTGCCCCTGCAGTTGACTGTAGGGTAATTAGGGTTTTTGACTGTGCAATTTTGTGTTGTGAGTCTTGAAACTTGGCATAAGGATGCTTGGCAATGTTTATGGGCATGTGGGACTTGATTGGACCCTTGGAAACTTCAATTTCTTTGCCAGAACAAAAACCCTAATTTTTGACTGTTATGAGGCCATTGGGCTGTGCAACCCTTGGGGAGATTTTGAAGCATGCTCTTTGCAAATCTTGAAGAATATGGGAGGGAAAATTTTGGGGTACAACAGACAGGTTTAAGCCAACTAAACTTCAAGAGGGTACTTACCTATAAAACTCCATGCAAGCCTAAACTAAGGATTTGTTTTCTTTGCTTGTATATGCATACTTGTACATAACATCATGGACATCATCAACATCATATACATCCACTAAGCATTTCAAGGATTTCGGGGATTCATCTTTGTTCTTGTTTTGTAGGATATGGATTCACTTCGCAAGAAAACTATTCAAGTCAACCTTGTGAGAATTCCTCCACAACTTAAGGAGTTAGCTTCAAAGATTCCTGAGAACTCTCCATTAACCGAGAGACATGGTCGTCTACTCAACTTGGTCACCTCCAACACAGATGAGGATATGATGAAGGTGCTCTTTCAGTTCTTTGATCATTTGCACCATTGCTTCACATTCCTCGACTAACAACTTGTGCCTACTTTGGAAGAATTAACCCAACTCTTGAGGATTCCCATTCTCAATCAACTACCTTTCAACGGTACGGAAAGAGACCTAAAGCTAGAAGAGATTGCTCAAGCTCTACACTTGCACTCATCTTATGTCACAACCCATTGGGAAACTAGGAGTGGTGTCAAAGGTTTCTTAGCAAAGTTCCTGTTTGAGAAAGCCCAAAGCTGTTGGAATTCCTTAGACTTGCAATCCTTTGAGGAAATTGTGGCTCTTCTCATCTATGGGATGATTTTGTTTCCAAATCCTGACCAACTCATAGATGTGAACACCGTCAAAATCTTCATGTCACGCAACCCGGTACCCACACTGCTAGGGGATATCCTACACTCTTTTCACACTCGCACAATGAGGAAAAGAGGTGTCCTTATGTGTTGCACTCCTCTCTTAGCAATATGGTTTATTTCTTATCTTCCCCAATCAGCCATAAAGAATGAGCAAGGTTAAAGGTGGTCACAAAGGTTGATGACGCTCAAACATTCAGACATTCATTGGTGCTCTCGATCAAAAGAGAATGTTATCATCTTCGACCATTATGGAGAATTCCCTAATGTCCCTCTACTTGGAATTAGGGGAGGCATCACCTACAACCCATGCTTAGCCTTAAGACAGTTTGGTTATGCCCGAAGGGATGGCCCATACGAGATACTGATTCAAGGTTTGGTATTTGACTACGACAACGACGATCGAGTTCTTCGCTAGAGATTTATCTGAGAATGGAAGATGCTAAACAAGGTGGATAACAAGACTTTGGGGCACAAGAATTCCATCCCTCTTGATCCTTACCTCAAATGAGTACGAACTCGCGCTCAGAGTCTTATGATTCCTTACCCCTCCATTCTCCCGATAATTATTGAGCCTGTTAAGGAAGGAGATGTTCCATACACAATCCTGCATCCTGACATGCCCACATCTCTTGAAGATTTACAAAGGGATTGGATACAACTCAAAGGAGAGCGAGATACTTTTGAAGCCTAATTCTACACAAGCGAGAAGAAGGTTTTGGAACTCACTAGGCTACTTCATTAGGAGCGGACCTTGAACGCCTACATTGCACAAAAGAGGATGCGCACTACTTTTTTATCTTAGAGTTTTGTATTATTTTGTCCAAGGGGAATTGATGTACTCAAACTTTATCTTATTAATATAACGTGTGTTTCCTTTTTGTCTAAAACAAATTTGAATCTTTGAAATCCTTGAAAACATTGCATATGCATATATCATTCATCATAACATAAACATGTCTTTTGCAACAAGTCTCCTCATCTCTCTATTGTTTATTTCAGTAAGATGGATATCGAGCAAACAATGAAAGATCTCCAAGCTCAGAATACGCAATTTCAATAATTGCTCATGACCCTAGACAAGGGACAAGAAGAATTGAAGACTCTGCAAGCTGAAGAGAGGAAAAAGAAAACAAAGAAGGTAACTGGAGTCTTAAACATGGGGAGAAAGGCAAGGAAACAGCGGTCCTGTCAGAATATGAAGAGGAGGAAGAAGAGGAAGACTACTCTGAGGAACAATACCCTCCAGTTGATGACAAGTATAGACATCTTGAAGAGCGTTTGAGCGTGATGGAAATACAAAAGGTACCAGGCTTAGATTTGGAGGAGCCGGGACTAGTGTTGGGGATTTTGATTCCTCCGAAATTCAAAGTGCCCATGTTTGCCAAGTATGATGGAGTGTCATTCCCTAAAATGAATCTCCGGTCATATGTGAGAAAAATCCAACCCCATACGGCTGATAAAGACTTATGGGTGCATTTTTTCCAAGACAGTCTGTCTGGAACACAGCTCGACTGGTTTTACCAACTAGAAAGAACCAACGTCCATAATTGGGAAGATCTAGTTGCAACTTTCTACAAGAAATATCAATACAATGCTGATTTAGCGCCTACCCGTACTCAACTCTAGAGTATGGCCATGGCTTCCAATGAAGGTTTCAAGGATTACACACAAAAATGGAGAGATTTGGTTGGAAGAGTTCAACCCCCTCTGTCTGAAAGGGAATTAGTAGACATGTTCTTAGGCACCTTATTTGGTCCCTTTTTCAACCATTTAATCAGATGTTCATTTGCAGGCTTTACTAAACTAATACTGACCGGAGAGAGGGTGGAAGCTGGCATAAAAAGTGGAAAGATTCAGAAGGATTCATCTTCTTCTACAGCTGTAAGGAGGCCTTTTATTGGGAAGAAAGAGGTGGCTGCTGTATATCCGCAAAGAAACCAAGAGAGGGTCGAACGCCGACCAATGGTGGGGGCTGTTATGATTCCAAATCCTACGTCTGATCAACAAAGAAGTAATCAACCAAGGGTGGAAAGGCCAGTCAGGAAATTCACCAGAATTAACATGACTTTGTCTCAAGTATTACCGCATCTTCTGAGATCCAACTTGGAAACCTTAAAAGATGCTCCGAAAAACCCCAATACAACATCCCCTCATTATCACCCCAATGCACGTTGCGCATATCACTCTGAAAGTCCTGGTCACGATACTAATAACTGTTGGGCCTTGAAGAACAAAATACAAGACCTCATTGAAGCAAAAGAAATTGAGTTTGATGCGCCCGAGAAGCCAAATGTCATTTCTGCTCCTATGCCCAGACATGGTCACAATACCAATGCCATTGAAGAAGATTTGTTTGTTACCACAATTGATGAACTCATGACCCCACTTCCGACCATTAAGATAAACTTGTTGAAAGCCGGTGTGTTCCCGGGCTGTAATGAAGTTTGCCATTTCTGCTTATCCTTACCAACTGATTGCCTTTTGTTGAAAGCAGGCATTCAGCGCCTGATAGATAACAAAGAGATTTTGTTTGAAAGTACTCCTGTTTCACCTATTCTTGTTAAAGATGTTTCTATCATTACCATCTCCGCCAATTCTTCCAGGGTCTCCACCAAAAGACCCATTAGAATTACATCAGTTCCGAAAACAACTCCTTTAATAATCACAATGCCTGGGCCAGTCACATATGTATCAGACAAAACCGTGTCGTGGAATTACGGAGGGGACATTTACTACCAGGCATCAAACAAGACTGGATGACTGCCAAAGAAATAAACTCCGAAGAAGAATCTGACATCAGCAATATTTCCAGAACTAGTAAAATTACCCGAAATGGTAGGATCTTTTCTCCAGAAATTGCTCCCCCAAAAGCAATTTTTGGACCCGTGATCATCCTTGTGGCTGCTCCAAAGGTTACCTTCGTACCCATAATCATCTCTGCAAATGCTCCTATTGACGAAGCCGTCACAACTCCTGTTATCATTCCTACCAACACTCCCACTGCTGAGACTCGAGGAAAGAGTATTCAAGTGGAGCCCGTCCGGACGAAGGCTCAATCGCTAACTATCCCTGAGACATCTAAGAAAGAAATGGAGGAGATCCTAAAAATTATAAAGAGGAACGACTACGATGTAGTTCAACAGTTGGGGAAAACTCCCTCCAAGATCTCCATGCTGGCATTACTACTATGTTCCGAGGCACATGTGAAAGCCTTGGAGAAGTTCTTAAAAATAACCCATGTACCTCAAGAGACGCCTGCTGATCAATTCTAAGACTATGTGCCCAGCTTGACAACGGATAATGGCCTAGGTTTCTCTGATGTTGATCTAACACCGAGAGGAAGAAATCACAATGAGGCATTGCATGTCTCAGTGGAGTGTAAGGGCACAACTCTGGCCCATGTCTTAGTGGACACTGGCTAATCTTTGAATGTATTACCGAAAAAATCTCTTGATAGACTTGACTGTGAGGGACTGACGTTAAAGCCAAGCAACATAGTAGTAAGGGAATTTGATGGCTCAAAGAGGATGGTGCACGAGGAAGTGGATATCCCCATAAAGGTTGGAACCTAAACTTTCAATTCCACCTTTTATGTAATGGATATCCGCCCTTCGTATCCATGCTTGCTAGGCCGGCCATGGATCCATAATGCTGGCGCTGTCACCTCTACATTGCACCAGATGCTGAAGTATCCGGTTTAAGGGAAGATTATCACTGTCCATGGAGAGGAAGAATACATGATCAGCCATCTCAATTCCTTCAGATATGTGGAATTGGACGGCGAATTCATTGAAACTCCATTCCAACACTTCGAAGAGGTCCCCCAAGAGGTGGCAGTGACCAACACTGTGTCCTAGATTCCCAAGATTACAAGACCTCCACTCCGGATGTCATCACTAAAGGACGCCAAAGCAGTGGTAGAGGAAGGTGGTTGCACCATCTGGGGGCAACTTCTGGATATCCCGTATAAGTCTGACATGTTTTGCCTAGGTTTCACTTCAAGTTCTCAAAAAGATGTACGCCGTGCCCGTGCTGGAGGGCCACCCTTGAAGATTAGAAACCGTGAGGTCAACGCGGTAGAAGATGGTGAAGATGATTGCAACCTGGAGGATTGGATCTTTCCGAATATCAATGGAGGGCTCAGCAATTAGGAGTCTAGAGACTTTGTCCCGATCACTTTTATCCCACAGTAATTTATCTTTACATTTTGTTAGATCTGTAATATTCAAAAACAATTCGCACTCTTAAAACCTTGTGTCTTACCCGAGGCACAATGGTCCATTTGTAAGGGTTATTATTTCATCTTCATATGACATCAATGAATCATGGACGTTTTCGCATACAAACTTTTGTGCTCATTGTTTTTTCTTTTACATTTTATTTTCTTTCAAAGATATCTATACCCTTACACACACCCACACTCACAATGCAGGTATTCATCCACTCTGGATCCCATGGGTAATGATACTTCTATGGCCTTTTGTGACTCTGAGAATCTAATCTACCAAGCCAAAGACGAAGGTGAGGAAGATTATGAAGTACCAGGGGAACTAGCCAGACTGCTACAACAAGAGGATAAAACCATTTAGCTTCACGAGGAACCCGTGGATACAATCAACCTGGGTACCAAAGAAGACAAAAAAGAGGTCAAGGTGGGTTCCAATCTGGAACCCAGTGTCAAGGAGCATCTGATTCAGTTGTTACATGATTATGTTGAAGTTTTTGCCTGGTCATATAAAGACATGCCAGGACTTGATATAGACATCGTGGTACATCGTCTGCCTACAAGAGAAGATTGTCCGCCGGTAAAGCAAAAGGTTCACCGTATGGGGCCTGATATGTTAGAAAAGATTAAAGCAGAGGTCATGAAACAATTCAATGCTGGATTTTTGGCTGTCACCTCCTACCCTCAATGGATTGCCAACATTGTTCACGTACCTAAAAAAGACGGCAAAGTACAAATGTGTGTGGACTACAAATATTTGAATATGGCGAGCCCTAAGGATGATTTTCAACTCCCCCACATTGATATCCTAATTGACAATACGGCACAACACAAAGTGTTTTCCTTCATGGACGGATTCTCAGATTATAACCAAATCAAAATGGCACCTGAGGACATGGAGAAAACAACATTTGTCAAACAGTGGGGCACATTCTGCTACAAGGTAATGCCATTTGGATTGAAGAATGCTGGGGTAACTTATCAGCGCGCCATGGTAGCTTTATTTCATGACATGATACATCATGAAATAGAGGTCTACATAGACGATATGATAGCCAGATCACAAACAGAAGAAGAGCATATTGATCACTTACAAAAGTTGTTTGAGAGACTAAAGAAGTACAAGCTGAGGTTGAATCCAAACAAGTGTAAATTTGGGGTACAGTCCGATAAACTCCTAGGCTTTGTCGTCAGTAACAAAGGTATTAAGGTCGATCCTGCCAAAGTTAAAACAATACAAGAGATACCTGGTCCTTGTACTGAGAAGGAAGTCAGGGGATTCTTCGGACGTTTGAACTATATTTCCAGATTCATTTTTCACCTAACAGCTACTTGTGAGCCAATCTTCAAACTATTGAAGAAAGATCAAGTAGTCAAATGGAATGATGAATGCCAAGTTTCTTTTGACAAAATCAAAGAATACTTACAAGAACCTCTTGTATTGATGCCACCAGTCGAGGGAAGATCGTTGATCATGTATCTGACTGTTTTAGAAAACTCAATGGGGTGTGTATTGGGGCAGCATGACGAGTCTGGCCGAAAAGAGCATGCTATTTACTACCTGAGCAAAAAGTTTGCCGACTGTGAAACCCGATATTCACTACTCGAGAAAACTTGCTGCGCTCTGGCATGGGCTGCTCGCCGGCTAAGACAATATATGCTGACTCATACTACCTTGTTGATATCTAAAATGGATCCGATAAAATACATCTTCGAGAAGCCTGTTCTTTCTGGGAGAATAGCGAGATGGGAGATGATCCTGGCAGAATATGACATACAATATACTACCCAGAAAGCTATAAAGGGTAGTGTATTAGCTGATCACCTTGCTCACCAAGCTGTGGAAGACTACCAGTCCATGAAGTTTGAATTCCCGGATGAAGACATCATGACATTAGACAACTGTGAAGAAATCAGGCCATATGACAGACCTGAACAAGGATCCCGATGGACCCTGTTCTTTGATGGAGCATCCAATGCACTTGGTAATGGTATCGGTGGTGTACTCATATCTCTGGAAGGGTGTCATACTCCCTTTAACGCAAGAATCTGCTTCAATTGTACAAACAACATGGTGGAATACGAAGCATGCATCTTCGGTTTCAAAGCTGCCATAGACTTGGGGATCAAATCCTTGGATGTATTTGGAGATTCAGCTTTGGTCATCAGACAGATCAAAGGGGAATGGGACACCAAACACCCAAACCTTATCCCTTACAAAGAACATGTTTTGACATTGCTACCACATTTTGAGAAGATTACCTTCGAGCATTTTCCGCGAGAAGAAAATCAACTAGCAGACGCACTAGCCACAATGTCATCTATGTTTAAACTTAAATGGGATAACGAGGCTCTCTAAATCACCATCGAGCGAATGGATGAACCAGCACACTGTCACAAGATTAATACTGAAAAAGTAGTGGACCATCCTTGGTTTCATGAAGTCAAGAGGTATCTTGAGGCTTAAGAATATCCAGAAGGAGCTTCAATCAATGATAAAATATTCATAAGGAGATTCTCTGCTAAGTTCTTCCTTAGTAACGGCATCTTGTACAAACGCAATCATGACTCTGTGTTACTTCGGTGCGTGGATAAGGTTGAAGCATAAAGGATCATGGTTGAATTGCATGAAGGTACTTTTGGCACCCATTCCAGTGGGCATACGATGGCGAAGAAAATCCTATGGGCAGGCTATTATTGGTCTACCATGGAAGCAGATTGCTATCAACACTCTCGAACCTGCCATAAATGTCAAATTTATGCTAACAAGGTGCATGTACCTCCAGTTCCTCTGAATGTCTTGACAACTCCTTGGCCCTTTGCTATGTGGGGGATTGATATGATCATGGAAATCAAGCCGACAGCTTCCAATGGACACCGCTTCATCCTAGTGGCCATTGATTATTTTATAAAATGGGTTGAAGCAGCCTCCTTCGCCTCTGTTACCAAGAATGTTGTTTCCCGTTTCATCAAGAAAAATCTCATTTGCCGGTATGGTATCCCGGAAAGGATCATCACTGAAAATGGTACAAATCTCAACAACATTATGATTACCGCATTGTGCAAGCAATTCAAGATTCAGCATCACAATTATCCTCCCTATCGGCCAAAGATGAATGGTGTTGTCGAAGCTGCAAATAAAAACATTAAAAAGATCATACAGAAAATGACATTCACATACAAATATTGGCACGAGATGCTACCATTCGCTCTCCACGGGTATCGTACCACGGCTCGCACATCAACCGGGGAAACACCATATTCTTTGGTATACGACATGAAAGTTGTCTTGCCTATTGAGGTCCAGATCCTCTCTCTGAGGATTATGAAGGATGCAGGGTTGAACGAAGACGATTGGATCCAGACTCAACTTGATCAACTAAACTTGATAGATAAGAAGAGACTTGATGCTTTTTGCCATGGTCAAATGTATCAAAAACGGATGATCAAGGCTTTCAACAAGAAAGTCAGACGCCAAGTGTATCAAGTTGGGGATCTAGTGATCAAACACATCATATTACCACAAAGTCATCCCAGGGGCAAATGGACTCCTACCTATGAAGGACCATTTGTAATCAAAAACATTTTCTCTGGTGGGGCAATGATCTTGACCACCATGGATGGTTACGACCTGCCACATCCTGCGAATACGGACATAGTCAAAAGATACTACGCATAAGAGACTCGCTACGTTGACATACCTAGGAAAAACAAGGGCATCCCGGCGAACCAAAAAGGTTCGGGAAAAAGTTAGGGATAAAACAAAAATATGTACACCTGGCAAGTTGAAAACCAGAAAGGGCGACTTGGGCAAAAAAGGGTTTCCCGGTGGACTAAAAACCCGAAAGGGCGGTCCAGGAAAAAGTTAGGGAATTAAGACGTACAACTATGTCCCGTCGGATCACTTTACAAACAACCTTTGTGTTCCACTAACAAACTCAGAAGTTCTGATCAATTCAGTCATCTTCGGATAAGGTAACAAATAGACAAAATGCTCAGAGATATGAAGGATATAGCAGAATGGGAATCCCATGGGATTATTACACATAGTTATCTTTCTTTGTATCAAAATTTTCTTGTTTTACGACAGCATTCTCTTACTAGAATGTTTGTCCCCTTTGTACAAAAATATTTACTCAAAATCAATAAGAAGATATCCCTTTGAAAGTGAAAAAAAATATTTGTCTTTTTCTTTACGCTTGTGTTTTGTTTACAAAAACGTCCAATGATTCCTTGTTGAACATATGCATCTGAACATAATTATTATTTACAAATAAACAAAATGAGAAAGACAATTACTGATAGGTTGAAAGGATATGAAAATATCTCTAGGCTATTCCATAAGTAATTCCCTGCAGTACGTCATTTAAATCCCCAGCGGAACACAGTTTCAAATTGTTGATCCCCAGTAGAAGTTATCAAATTTCTCGGGATTCCCCAACAGATTTTACAAGCAATACATGGCATTGCCCTTACAATAGAATTTATTTCTCTCGGCAAAAATCCATCAATACTTTGACTTCAAGACATGAAGACTCACATATCCTCAGCAGCATTCAGGGATTTATTTTCCTCAATCCAACAACAATGCAGCAGATCAACTCACATACACATACATTGCACCCATGAATCATGAACATTGATAAAGTAAATACATTACATCATACGTTGCATGCAACATAACTTTGCATTTTAGCTAACATTTTACCCTTTTCAGGATAATATTAACAGTTACCATTAACAATGTTCAAAGATTTCAGATACAGTTCAGATACGCTCCAGACACGGATGCCATTCTAATACTCATTCAGTTTCAACCTTGATACAATTCAGATACGCTCCAAACACGGATGCCATTCTGATACTCATTCAGATTCAACTTTCAAGATACAGTTCAGATATGCTCCAGACACGGATGCCATTCTGATATTGATTCAGATTCAACTTTCAAATACAGTTCATATATGCTCCAAACACGGATGCCATTCTGATACTCATTCAGATTCAACTTTCAAATACAGGTCAGATAGGCTCCAAACACGGATGCCATTCTGATACTCATTCAGATTCAACTTTCAGATACAATTCAGATATGCTCCAAACACGGATACCATTATGATATTCATTTAGATTCAAGCTCCAGATACAGCTCATATACACTCTATACGCGGACGCCATTCTGATACTCACTCAGTTTCAGCTTACAGATATAATTCAGCAATCATTTCTAGATGGCGTCTACAAGCCCATCTCCAACAACTCTCTATCATCCCTCTAAATGGCATCTTTAAGCCTATTCCCTCTACCATCACATAACCGAGTGCAAATTTCTGGGCACTCTAGTGTCCAATCATCTTCAACCTTCAGATCACGAATGGCAAAACTCGCCAATCTAACTCTTCAGGCTTAAGAAGATTGAACAGGGGCAGCTGTTGTACCCCAAAATTTGCCCTCTCATTTCTCAATTAATATCTCACAAAATCTCCTTTGGTTCAAGACTACACTAAGGTTGATCAGCTCAAGACATCTCCTCAAGCACTGATGACTGAAAATTAAGATCTTGGATCACATTATTGCTCAGTCAATTGATCAGATGACCTAAAATCAGCCGTATTGGTGAAAAAGTCAACTGTAGCACCAAAAGTTAAACTTTGACTTTTTGGTCAACATTAAGTTTCAAATAACACAATCCATCAAGACATTCAAAAATATCAAGCTTGATCGTCAAGAAGTTAAGAAAGTCAAAAGTCAACTTGAAAAGTCAAGATTTCCAAGACTTAGAAATTTTCTAAGTGTTTTTACACATGATAATTTCACCACTTCATGCCAATTTTTCGCCATGATGCAAGATGATTTAAGGAAAATCTCCAACATAAAAGTTGTAGATCTCAATGAGATCTAAAACATTGTAGAGCATGACTTTTTCTAGAAATGTTTGGATTTTGAGTTATAAATTCATGAAGTCATGGCATTTTTGAATAAACACTTAGAGAATTTTTCAGCAGGTTTGGACAGGTTTTTATCGTAACTTCTTGGCCAATTTCCATCAAGTTCCAGTTTGATTTAACAAAAGTGGTCAACATGAAAGTTATAGAGGATGTTCCAAGATTTCCAAAACATCCAAGATCATGAATTTATCATACTTGAGCTAGGATATTCAAGGGCATGAAGTTGGGTATCCACCCTTGATTTGCAAGTCATTCTATTGAAGAACACACAACAAAACCCTTTTGCTATGCTGCATAATCTTATGTTTCAGGCCCTCTTGCTTGCAAATCTCTACATAATTTAATGTTTACACCCACTTTTGAGCTATTACCCAAGTGTTTAAGCCATTATCCAAAGGATCTTTCCATTTATGGCATAAAGGCACCATTGCTATTCTTGAAAAGCAAGCTTTTTGTACAAAACTTGTCCTGAGCCCATACTTTGTTTGTTTTTTATTTTACTCCACCATAAAACATAGAAATCAACCCCTCTAAACCAGCAACTTTGGTACTTCATCTTGGAACCATGGAGTACTTGACATAGTTTGATACTTACATCCCAACCAAACCATAACATGTTGTCTTGTAAACCTATTCAGCCTTTGTTCAGAAGTCCTTTGCCTATAAATAGAAGGAGCATTTGCAAAGAGAAAAAAAAGAGGAAGGAAAAAGGGAGAAAGAGAACCAGAATTTTTGTTGACAAACTCTCAAAAAATCTCATAATTGAAATAGGTCATAACAGTCCACAAGGTAACACCTCAAGTTCAAAACATAAATTCTAGCTGCAAGGTAAGTCTCCTTAACTTTAAACTCTTCATTTCAATCATCATCATTTGGTTCATTTTTTAGGCTAAAATGTAGTGACCTTTGAAGAAAAGGTTTGTAAAAAATCATGAACAATTTCCAATATTGAGTGAAAACTTTTCCATGAAATAGTATCATGAAAAGGCAGGTGTAAGGCAGTTGTTTTTCAAAACCATACAGCAGGCAATCGATTGCACAACCATGCAAATTAATTGCACGGGGTTCCAGTAGCCAGATTTCCAAATATTTTGAGTGTGTAATCGATTGCACAACCATGCAAATCGATTTCACGGGGTTCCAGTAGCCAGATTTCAAAATATTTTGAGTGTGCAATCGATTGCACAACCATACAAATCGATTACACTGGAAGTCAGTAGCCAATGTTTTGAAAAACTGAAGTATGCAATCGATTGCACTAACATGGAGATTGATTGCACTCAAAATGAAAATTGAATTTTTGCTTTGAAAAAACTTGAATAAAGAGTTGGACAATATAAAATGTTTTCTTTTTGACCATTGAGCATCTATATCTTAAGTTCAAGGTAAGTATTACCATTATACCTTGAAATTTGCTAAGGGCTTGAACCAAAGACTTCATCCAAGGAGGCTTTTAGCTTGATCAATAATTTTTGCATTCTTTATCAATCATAATGTGTCTTCATCAAAACAAAAGTGCATTCGAGAAGCTTGATTTTACGGCATGTGTCGACACATGATGATCCAAAATGTTTTCTTGTCCTTTCATTTTTCTTTATTTTATACGCTTCATATATTTTCTTCATGGCTATTCAATATGGTTGTAATAGATAATTAGGACTTTAATTTCTTGCAATCCCCATTTGTAAATTTGTACACCCCATCCCCAAATGATTGTAATAGCGTAGGATATTTACTTTCCGCAATTTATCGCTTTATATATAACATGTTAATAATTAGGGCTTGTATGGCAAGATAAAACCAATTAAATAGAAAACCCTAATTCAAGACAAAATCAAGCATGAAAATGACACACTTGCACACAAACACCCCTAGGGTTACTCCACTTGGTTGCCTTGAACAAAATGGCCATATTACGCATGTAAGGTATCTTAGCAAAACAAACAAAAAAAATAAGATCATAGTCCCTCGATGACGCTATTCAAAGTTTCCTTACAAAAATGATCTTAGTCTCTCAAAATGCTAAGATACTTTGCAACATTGCTAATCATGGTTATACGATGAACCACGCCCGTCCCGTTTACATCCAAAGATAGGCTTGCTTACCAAATCAATGGTAAGACAACAATATCAAAGGAAAAGAAAATGAACAAGAAAGACATTTGAGTAGGTAGATTACTTTTAGTTACTTGCTCCATTTCAAACAAATATCCTTGCTATTTTCAAAACAAACACACACATTTCAAAACATCTTACAAACTTGAAAACATTTTCAAAAAGACAAACATCTTTGTATACATTCTTACGAACGAGAATAATTACAAAGATTGCCTAAACAATGGCCTCTTTTACAAAGGTCTTTCCTGTTCTTTTTTTTACCTTTCCTTTTGGATAAAAGAAAAATTCGGTGGCGACTCTTGCTAACTGCAACATTTGCGATAAATCGCAAAACCTTCTAGTCAATTCTCCCACCGTATCACACCATACAAAAATTCTCAAAAATTCCCTCAAAGTTTCAAATTTTGAAACTCTCACCTCCTACCTCTCTCAAGCCAAACAAAGGATCCATTCATTCCCCTAAGGTTCCTAGGAGTTGAATCAGGCTCATAGTCAAGATCCTCCATGTCCAGAACTCTTATATCCATTCACCACCATTTTGGTATATTTCTTTGAATCCAATCTTGTTAAATATGTATTTTAAACCGATTTAATGTTTACATACGTGTTTATAGCAAGGCACAAGACATGTTTGACGTGATGTATACGAACTTTAAGGCTTAGAACACAGGTTCCAATTGTTAGGGCACCCAAGGCCGTTTGAACTGAATCTCGTGATACAGGGACTTTCAGGCTAAACTAAGGCCAGATTTGAACTCAGGGCTTGATTTTATTTAGGATGGGCCCTTTAGTTGGTCACAAACACGTTTTTACAGGTTTTCATTTTTGTTCCAATCGGAGAAGACAACCGGAAGGTTGACTCCGGTGGCTGACTCCGGTGGCTTGGCTGTCAAAGCACCATTGGCCTATTCGAATTCCAGCGCGCACGAGTTTTAAAATTCAAATATTTGAGTTCTTTATAATATTTATATTTCTTTACATTTTGATACAACGAATGACTAAATGGCCCAGTGGTAGCATGTGTGTGTCAAAGTCGTACCTACCTCATGTCCTGGGTTCGATCCAGGCGTGAGGGAGTTTTTATTTTTCTAACAAATTCCTTTCAGATCTAATGTTGCACGGATCCAGTACGCATACGATACACTTCAACTCCTAGCCATTAGATCTCATCAAACATGATCAGAGCACCTCAGATGCACATTCCTACCATGCATCCCTCAAGGATGACCATACGGGATCTTTTTGGCAGCGCTTGGGCTCTAATTTATTGGGCCTGGAACATTTTCTGGTTTCTACCCCCTTTTTGCTACTTCAACGCAGGCCCATCAAGTTTTCTTTTATTGTTTTATTTATTTATTTAGGTTTTAATTAACATTTCTTTTGTAATATTTTATAACAAAATCATTAAAAAAAAATCACAAAAAACAATTAGACTCAGATTTTCATTAATTAAAAATTAATTTTAATTAATTGATTAATCATCTTTTTCT
The DNA here is from genome assembly GCA_948472305.1 of Vicia faba. Lineage (NCBI taxonomy): Eukaryota > Viridiplantae > Streptophyta > Magnoliopsida > Fabales > Fabaceae > Vicia > Vicia faba. The sequence continues at coordinate 753,669,461 of OX451736.1, read as the reverse complement.
TAGTTAATTAACTTAATTAGAATTAGGGTTTTTATTCAATTTAATTTAACTACTTTTTCTAAGCAAAAAATGAAAAAACAAGAAAAATATTTCTTTTCTTACCATTTAGAAATTTCTAGGCTTTTATCTTCTTCGTGCGTTTATTTATTTTTTGCTCGCGTTTATTTTCACAATTATATAATTGTACATGGGTTGTAATAGAATTTAATATGACCTTTTTACTTTTTTTTCTTCCCCCATTTTTGGTTTGTAAATTCCCCCATCTCGAAGCATTGTAATAGCGTAGATTCAAATTCCCGCACTTTATTTCCATAATTGTAATATTTAACTGCTAGATGTATTCTTAATAGTATTGCATGATAAGATCTGGAAAAAAACGATAGAAAACCTAAATGTTTAAAGATAAATAATTGAAACATAACACACTCGCACACGCGGACCTCTAAGGTACATCCACTTGTTACCTTCGGAAAAACAAACAGTTATGTCCCTCGAACGTGGGACACTTTAGCAAAGCCCCTCGGTTAAAAATATTGTAGTCCCTCAATGACCCTCCTATGCTGCCTTCGGTAAACGATCTAGTCCCTTACAATAAAATTGCTAAAGTGTCCTACGAGTTGCCTTTATGACTATATAATGACTCGCACCTGTCCCTCAAAACATCTAATGATGGGGATACCTACTAACTAATAGTAGGATATCACTGTCTAAAGGAAAAGAGGAAAAGAACAAAGACCGTTCGTGTAGGTAAACTTCTTATAGTTGCTTGCTCACAAAAACAAATAAAACAATTTTTCACACAAACACAAAGCATTTTCAAAAGTGAGCTAGGAACTAAGAGCCTGTAGATAACTACCGATGAAAAGGGTGCTAACACCTTCCCTTTCCATAATATACTCCCCAAACTCAAAATCTTTAAAAAGGTCTTTCCTGTTCTTTTCACCCTTTCCTTTGTTGGATAAAAGAAAAATCAGTGGCGACTCTTGCTAACCGCAACATTTGCGACAAAAACACAAAACCAGTAAAGTCATTTCTCCCACCGTATTACACCAACGTACCACATTCCGTGCAATAGGGGGTCAGGGTACTCGTAGTTCACCTTAAAATTAAACAAAAAACACATGTGTGTTGGTTAATTTTAAGAGAAGAGACGTCATCACCATACCCGAGTGGAAAACATACTTACTCTTGTACCCCAAAATTTGCCCTCCCATATTTCTCAACACATGGAAAGTGAGGTCCAAAAATTTCTCAAGGAAGTTCAAGAGTTGACCAGGCAAACTCTCTCCTAATATTTTCTTAAGATCATCCATGTCATGTTTTAAGCCTTGCAGAAGAAGTTTGCTCAGTCAATTGCTCAAATGCCTGAAAATCAACAGTGCTAGGTCAAAAGTCAACTGGGGCCCACGTACAGTCAAACTTCAAGATTTTTGGTCAACATCCTCATTTTGAAGTATTATTCATCATTTTATCAAGGGTTGATCATGATTCCCCAAGGATTGCTCACAATTCATCAAAACCCAAAAGTTGCTAAATTAGGGTTTTACAGGAAAAGTCAACTCAACTTTGACCAAGCATAAATTTCTCATACTTTATCATAAATGACCCATACAAAGCTCATTTTGAAGAAGATGCAATTCCCTACAATTCATCTTCAGCTCCCAAGTTCAGAATATACACTCACAAAAAGATATGAATTTTGACATTATAGGTCCTTTTGAAAAGTCAACAAAAACACCTTTTTGGTCAAAGCTTCATAATGAACATGGAAGACTCAATTGATATGAGACCAAAATTTTTGCTTAGAGGACATCCTAAGCTTTCTAAAAAGTCCAAGAACACCTCTCTAGGGTCAAAATTGAAAGAGTTATGCATTGGCCAAGTTGACCATTTTTGCAAAATTGCCAAAAGTCAAATGTGATCAAATTTGCATTTTTTGCTAAATGGGCCCAACCTTTTATGCTTGCACCTCAATTATAATGTGGTCCACGTCTCAAATACTTATCCACACATTATTTGCTTCATTTTTCAATTTATTTTGATTTTTCATTAATTTAAAAGTGAATTAAATCAAATAAATGATGAAAATTAACAAAGATATGATTTGATTTGTTTTTTGACAGTCTAGCAATCAAGATATGTTGAGTTTGCAAAATCAATTCGAATCCATGGCAATGGATACAAGAAAGGCATGATTGGCATGAAAATAGAAAGATATCATACAACTTGAAAATCAAATCAAATCTTGGATAAATGCAAAGATTCATGCCAAGTTTGTTAACCTAATTCATTCTAGGTTATATATTGAAGCTTTGCAGATCAAAAGACAAGTGTTAGAGGTCGTGTAAAACCAGAACAATACTCGAAAATTTCAAAGAAAAGTGTGAGACGAATCTTCTTCCACAGGCCAATTCAAGGTGTGCTAGCCATTCCAATCGCTTGCTAGACATCTCAGGAAGCTAACAGCATCCTTTGGCACATTTTCTTAATTCGATTATTGCAATTTACGCATCATTATCACTTCTGATTGATATATTCATGTTTGTCATCATGTTTGTAAGCTAACCATGCCATTTAATTGCATTTTTTATGCCTGTACCTGATATTGCCATTGTTAGGGTTTTATGTTCTTGGTTAGGGGTTTTCAATTCAGGCAAAATTAGGCTTTGATTCTGGTACCATGATGCTCGTGAGGATGAGACGAGTTGATTGGTACCAACACTTGTCATTTATCTTGCTCGTATGCAATTTTGGAGATGAACGAGTTTGTACCTACAGTAAGCGTCTGTAGGTAAAAGCCTTGTTTTCTAAAACGACGGTTTCCAGGAAGAAGAAGCTTGCGTGTCAGCCAACCACTCGTCCGTTTGAATTTCGCGCATTTTGGAATCAGCACTTTTGCTTTTCTCATATTGTATTGTATTGTTATTATAATAACAACTAACCAATGCAGCATAGCTGGCAAGCAAGCAGTGGATTTGAGTATAAGCACCTGGGTTCGATCCCCAGGTCCCAACATTTGCTTCATATTATTTTTCTTCATGTGATCAGGTACATTACAATCTTAAGCGCCCACCATATGCTATCAACGTCCATCCTTTGATCCAACGTGCCATCAGATCCCATGCCTCTCCAACGAGAGACCACCATAGTCCTCAAGTCAACCCCCACACCAAATCAAGCATGGTCAACCAGGCCTGGGAGGTTTTGGGCCCAGAAATTCAATTTCAAACCCCACAGAATTTCTATTCAACACAGGCCCATTTCTACATTTTTTTTAATTTCTTCTTCTTTTTTTTTTTTCATTCTTTTAATATTTTCTTTAATTATTTTAATTAACACCATTAATCATTTTTTTTATAAAATCATAAATTCAAGAATTCACAAAAATTAGAATTAGGTTTTTTTTATCAAATTTAATTTAATTTAGTTTAATTTAATTTAGGGAATTTTTAACTAGTTTTTATAATTAAAACCAATTAGAAAAATTAGGTTTAAGTTCTTGATTTAATTCTTTTCTTTTTTTTCAAACAAAAAATACAAAAATAGGTTTTTTAGAATTAATTTATTTATTTTTCAAAAATTAATATTAATTAGAACTTAGGATTTTCTTTTAATTTAATTACTTCATTATTTTCTCAAATAACAAAACATGACAAAAACATTTTTTCTTTAATCAATCGGAAATAGGATTAGTCAATGGGTCAAAACCCTAATCGCCTCGCATTTAATTCTCCGCGCGCTTGTTAATTATTTTCCCAATATTTTTGTAACTGTTCATGGTTTGTAATAGTTAATTTAGGGTTTTTATTTACTGTTTAAATTCCCGAGTTTTGACTATGTAATTAATCCCCCTCCTCGAAGCCTTGTAATAGCGTAGGTTTATTTTCTCGTATTTTTAATTCCTGCAAATATTTAACTGTCTAGATGTATGCTAATAGGATTGTATGGCAAGAATGCATGACAAAATTAAAATGGTTAGAAAACCCTAATGTGAAAAGATAAATAACTAAAACAAATCACTCGCACATATCAGTCTTAGGGTATACTCTCACTTCGGTTGCCTTCGGTAAACGATCATTAAGCGTAGGGTGTCTTAGTGGTTGCCCTCCAGTCTAAAAAGATCAAAATGTCCCATTCGAACGTTGCCTCGGAAATGTTGCCTCGGAAATGTTGCCTCGAAAGATCTTAAGACTCTAGGGTTATTACTAAGGTGTCATAATATTGCTTTAATGATCGTACGTCCCGTTCGAATTGACCCTTACAAATTCCAACGAAGGTGCTACCTATTTTTCAATAGTAGGATAGCGCTGTCTAAAGGAAACAAGAATAGAAACGATCTTTTTTCGAGTAGGTATATGCTAGTAGGTACTTGCTCAAATAAAAATTGTTCACACTTACACTTTTCAAAACAATTTTCAAAAAAACTTTGTCACACCCTTGAGGACTGATATAAGGGTTATCACGAAGTAAAACATTTTCAAAACAAAGCACACAAACACAAGCAATTTAAAAATGAGAAAGTACCTAAGAGCCCATGGAAAACCATGGATAGAAAGGGTGCTAACACCTTCCATTTCTATAATCTACCCCCCGTGCTCAAAATCTCGAAAAAGGATTTTTTATGTACTTTTTTCCTTTCCGGTTGGATGAAATAAAAGTCGGTGGCGACTCTTGCTTACCGCGATATTTTGCAATCATAAAACACAAAACACAAACCAGTATTAAACAGTCGGTTCTGCCACTGTATCACAGAACTGGCGACTCTGCTGGGGATAAATAAGTGGGGTATACCTTAGGATCTAGGTCATTTAAATTGCTTCTCTTGATTGATTTGTTTGCTTTATTTTTGAGGGTTTTGTTTGGGGTTACTATAGATCCTACACCCGGATCTGGGGAACACCTTTTAGGTAAGTAGCAATAGACTGTGAGGGAACTGTACAGCGTAGACCGATACGGTTGAAGCAGTAGCTACGTTGGTGTGGAACTTTGGTTAGTACCGGTATCCCTTGTGGAGAAATGAGGAGAATACGGGGCCGCTGCATGGTGTCGTTAAGCATCAACTGGCCTTAGAACCTTTAATTGCCCAACTTGGCCATTAGAAAGTAGCGAGATAGTCGGCCTCGGTGCAAAGCTGAGAACTGGTTGATACTCGATGCTACACTCATTGAGATCATACTCTCGGAATATTTCGGCTGCAAGAAAAGATTGCGTGAGCTGAAACCATGACCGATTGAGGATGGTCAGTGATATTGAGATCCTCTAGAACCCGATTACTTTTCTAGGACAGGTTGAACCAAGTTAACTTCAAGAGGGTATTACCTTTGACCTCATGCAAGCCTTAAACCTAAGGGCTTTGTGTGATTTGACTGTATTTGTAATACTTGTGTTTGTTATACCTGTGGTTTATCATGACATCATGCATCATAACATGGCATTCATGCTTCATTACACTAACCATTTCAAAGACCAAGGGAATTTATCTTTGTTCTGTTTTGCAGATCATGGCTTCCATGCGTAGGAATACTATCCGAATCAGCTTTATGGAGATACCTTCCCAACTCAAAGAGCTAGTATCAAGAGTTTCTGAAACTTCTATGTTCATTAAGAGACACGATCAAATTCTCAGTCTGGTTACTTCAAACCCTGATGAATAGTTGATGAGCGTACTTTTTCAGTTCTTCGATCCCAAGCATCACTGCTTCACCTTTCCAGATTATCAGTTGGTACCCACCTTGGAATAATTATCTCATCTATTGGGCATATCCATTCTTGAACAGGTACCCTTCACAGGTATGGAAGAAGTTCCTAAGCCAGAAGTCATTTCCTCAGCTTTGCATTTGAAACGGGCTGATGTGGTATCCAATTGGGAAACTCGAAGCGGAGTCGAGGGTTTTCTAGCCAAATTTCTGATAGACCAGGCTCAACTATTTTGGGATGACATGGAGTTTCAGGATTTTGAGGATGTCTTGGCTTTTCTTATCTATGGTTTAGTTCTCTTCCCTAATCTAGACTCCTTCGTAGATATGAATGCTATTAAGATCTTCCATTCTCGCAACCCTGTGCCTACCTTGCTTGGAGATATTTTGCACGCTCTCCATACTCGTACTATGAAGAGAAGAGGGACTCTTATGTGCTACATGCCATTGTTATCGAGGTGGTTTATTTCTCACCTCCATAGGTCTATACTGAAGAACGAAGAAGGTTTGGGTTGGTCACACAGAATAATATCACTCGCTCATACGGATATTCTTTGGTGTTCCCGAGCTATGGAAGACACTATTGTTATTGACCGCTGTGGGGAGTACCCTAATGTCCCATTACTTGGTATCAGAAGGGGTATAACTTACAATCCTTGTTTAGCTTTGCGACAATTTGGTCGTGCTCGAAGGGATGGTCCCCATGAGTTACTTCTCGAGAGCATTGTATTCAACTATGAGGATGATGGTAAGGAGTATCGTCGGAGGTTCATACGAGCTTGGGGCATGGTAAACAGATTTGACCCTAAAGATTTGGGACCAAAGACTTTCATTCCTATGCAGCCTTACCTCCAATGGGTACGAGCTCGTGCCCAGAAGCTTATGATGCCTTATGTGGCCATACTACCAGTGATTGTAGAGCCCACTACTGAAGAAGGCATTCCTTACACGGTTCTCTATCCTTACATGCCCACTGATCTTGGGGAGTTACAGAGGTCTTGGATTCAGCTGAAGAATGAGCGGGATACTTACCGGGAGCAGTTCCATGAGCAAGAGAGGAAGGTTTTAAAGCTCACCAGGCAGCTCGAGGAAGAAAGAGTGCTCAATGATTATATCAGCACAAAGAGAAAGTGTCCATGGGACTTTTGATTTTTCTTTTCTAGTTTTAGATTTGTTTCATTTACTTATTTGTAACGCCTTAAAGGCATTTTGAACCTTAAAATTTAAGCTAATAAAGTTTTTGTTTATTTTGTTTTGCAAATTTAAATTTCCCGAAGTATTTGAAATCATTACATGTTCATCCCATTATCATACATATCATTACAGGTACCACTACAGGTTTCTCATCTTCTTCGCTGTTTATTTCAGCATAAATGTCTTCCGATCAAGTCATCAAAGATCTTCAGGCACAAAACACCCAGTTCCAACAGATGTTCATCAGTCTGGAAAAGGGGCAAGAGGATCTGAAAGCCCTCATTCTGAAAGAGAAGAAGAAGAAAAAGAAGACTGGTATTCTAAATATGGGCAGAAGATTTGGAGAAATGTTGAAGCATCAAACTGATCTGACCTCTTCATCCAAGGAAGGGGAGAACTAAGAAGGGGAAAAGGACCCTAGTCCTGCAGTCTCTGACAATGATACGGATTATGATGATGAGCAATATCCTTCTGCTGAGGATATATACAAGCAGCTAGAAGACCTTCTGAGTGCTATGGAAGTTCAGAAGATACCTGGTTTGGATTTCAGAGAATTGGGACTGGTATCGGGAGTGGTCATCCCTCAGAAGTTCAAAGCTCTAGTTTTTGCCAAGTATGATGGAGTGTCCTGCCCAAAACTCCATCTCCGCTCGTATGTTAGGAAGATTCAACCCCACACCGCTGATAGAAATTTGTGGGTTCACTTCTTTCAAGATAGTCTGTCAGGGACTCAGACTCAGCTTGAATGGTTCTACCAGTTGGAGGGAGCCAGTGTCCGAAACTGGGAAGATCTTGTTGCTGCTTTCTACAAGCAGTATCAGTATAATGTCGACCTTTCTCCCACTCGTACTCAACTCCAGAGTATGTCCATGGTTGCAGGTGAAGGTTTTAAAGATTATGCTCAAAAATGGAGAGACTTCACTGGTCTGTTTTTCAATCACTTGATCGGCAGCTCATCATCTGGTTTCACTGAGCTGATTTTAACTAGAGAAAGAGTAGAAGCTGGAATTTGAAGTGGTAAAATACATAAGGATGCCTCTTCAAGTTCGGTAAAGAAACCTTTTACCGGTAAGAAGGAAGCCAGTGCAGTCTATAGCCCGAGGGGCCAAAACAGATATGAACATCGTCAAACGGTAAATGTTGTAGTGATACCAAGACCCGCAGTTGCTCCACAATGCAACAATCAACAAAGGGTGGAAAGACCACAGCGGCAGTTTACCCGCATTAGCATGACATTGGCTGAAGTGCTGCCTCACCTGCTGAGATCCAACTTGGCGACCTTGAGAGAGGCTCCCAAAAATCCAAACATTACCTCTCCCAGATACAATCCCAACGCGCGGTGTGACTACCATTCTGAGAGTCCTGGCCACGATACCAATGACTTTTGGGCTTTGAGAAACAAAGTACAAGACTTGCCTTAAGCCAAGGAGATAGAGTTCGATGCTCCAGAAAAGCCGAATGTTATAACTGCTCCCATGCCCAAACATGGTCGCGGAGTTAATGCTGTTGACACTGATTTGTTTGTGACCTTTGTTGAAGAAATTTCTACTCCTCTTATGACTGTTAAGAAGAATTTACTTTTGGCCGGTTTATTTCTGGGTTGTGGTGAAGGTTGCCACATGTGTTAGATTCTACCTTCTGGTTGCCGCTTGTTGAAGTCAGATGTTCAGCGCCTGATGGATAATAAGGAGATTCTTTTTTAGAAGATTGTGATTCCTGTTGTTCCAAATGAAGACGTTGCCATTATAACCATTTATGCCAATCCTTCCAAGGTTTCGTCGAGAAGACCTATTAGGATTACACCTGTTCAAAGAAATACTTCGCTAGTAATCATTGTTCTTGGTCCCATCCCGTACACCCCAAACAAGGCTGTCCCATGGCATTATGGTGCTAATGTGTACTATCATGGCATTAAGCAAGATCTGAAGAATGAAGAAGTTGATACTGATGTCAGTAATATTGTCGGGGCTAGTAAGGTTACCCTAAGCGTAAGGATTTTCTCTCCCGAGATTTCCCAGAAGTTTGTCAGCAAACCTATTGTCATACCATCTGCTGTTCCCGCTAGTACATCAACTTTTGTTCCTGTGCTTACTCCAGTTATCACCCCTGCTACTGAGCCATCTGGGACTCGGGGCAAGGAAATCATAGGTGAGCCTACCCGAACGGAGGCTCCTAGGAAAATTGTTGTGGAAGCCTCTAAACAAGAAATAGAGGAAATACTGAAAATTATCAAGAAGAGCGACTACAATATGGTCGAGCAGCTGAGGTAGACACCATCAAAGATATCCATGTTGTCTCTGCTATTGTGTTTTGAAGCCCATGCGAAGGCTTTGATTGTATTTCTCAAGACTGCGCATGTGCCGCAGGAAACTTCAGCAGATCAGTTCAAAGATTGTGTGGCTAGCCTAACTGCTGACAATAGGCTGGGTTTTTCAGATACTGATATGACACCGAAAGGAATAAATCATAGTGATGCTCTGCATGTCTCGATTGAGTGCAGGGGCACCACTATGGCTCATGTGCTGGTAGATATCGGGTCTTCACTGAATGTTCTGCCGAAGAAAGCGTTAGACTGTTTGGATTGTGAGGGTTTGACTCTAAAGCATAGTAACATTATGGTAAGAGCTTTTGACGGATCAAAGAGAATGGTGCACGGGGAGGTGGACATCCCTATCAAGGTGGGTTCTCGGACTTTTGGGTCCACCTTCTACATAATGGATATCTGGCCTTCGTATTCTTGTTTGTTGGGTCGTCCTTGGATCCATGAGGCTGGGGCGGTTGCTTCCACACTCTATCAAACGCTGAAGTATCCAGTGAAGGGAAACATTTTCATGGTACGAGGTGAAGAAGAATATATGGTGAGTCACCTCAATTCCTTCTGCTATGTAGAGATGGACGGGGAATTCATAGAAACTCCTTTCCTGAATTTCGAAGAGGTCCATCAGGTCTCGGCATCAACTGAAGTTACTACCAACAAACCTCCGCTGAAGATGGCTTCTCTCAAGGATACTAGGGCTGTGGTTGAAGAAAGTGGGTGTACCAATTGGGGTCAGCTCCCTGATTTCACTCATAAAACTGAAAATTTTGGTTTGGGCTTTACTACAAGGGCTCAAAGGGCTGTTAGGAACGCTCGGGCTGGAAGACGTCCTCTACACATCAGCAATCGGGGAATTAATGCAATTGAAGGCAGTGAAGAAGATTTAGACATCGACAGCTGGATCTACCCAACAACCAATGGTGGACTGAATAACTGGACGGCTAGGGACTTCATACCTGTTTCTTTTATTCCGTCGTAATTGACTCATTTGTTTTAAGATTTGTAATAAACAGTTTGAAACTTTATAGCCCGGTGCCTTGCCCGAGGCACCTTGGCTTTGCTTGTGAGGGCTTGTTATTTGTCATTTCATTATCATTAATAAAGCATTGGACGTTTCTTGCATACAAATTTTGCGCTCCTTGTTTTTCTTTTTTCTATTTTTCACTTTATTAAAACAACTATGCTCTTACACACGCTCACGTATCATACTGCAAATCCATATCCACTCTGGATCCCATTGATAACAACTCTGCTACTGCCAGTTATGACATCAAGAATCCGATCAACCAAGCTGAGGATGAAGGTGAGGATGATTGTGAGGTTCCTGGAGAACTTGATAGACTATTACAGCAGGAAGAAAGGGCCATACAGCCGAATGAAGAGTCGGTTGAGTCGGTGAATTTGGGTACAGAGGAAGACAAGAAAGAGGTTAAAATAGGTGCAAATCTAGAGCCTAGTGTTAAACAACAGTTAATACAGATGCTACACGACTATGTTGAGATCTCCGCCTTGTCCTATGAAGACATGCCTAGTTTGGACACTGATATTGTGGTACATCCCCTGCCGACTAAAGAAGATTACCCTCCGATAAATCAGAAGGTCCGTCGTATGCGCCCTGAAATGTCATAGAAAATCAAGGCAGAGGTCATGAAACAGTTCAACAGAAGATTCTTAGCTGTCACTTCTTATCCGCAGTGGGTTGCCAACGTCATTCCGGTACCTAAGAAGGACGGTAAGGTCCGGATGTGTGTGGACTGCAGAGATCTGAACAGGGCAAGCCCCAAGGACGACTTCCCACTTCCTCACATTGATATTCTAGTCGACAACACCGTGCAGCACAAGATCTTCTCCTTCATGGATGGTTTTTCTGGCTACAACTAGATCAAGATGGCTCCTGTGGACATGGAGAAGACAACCTTCTTTTCACAGTGGGGCACCTTCTGTTACAAGGTAATGCCTTTTGGGATGAAAAATGCTGGGGCAACTTATCAACGCGCCATGGTCACTTTGTTCCATGATATGATTCACCACGAGATTGAGATTTATGTTGATGACATGATAGCCAGGTCCCAGACTGAGGAAAAGCACCTTGATCATCTCCAGAAACTGTTTGACAGGTTGAAGACGTACAAGCTAAGGTTGAATCAGAACAAGTGTACCTTCGGGGTAAGGTCTGGTAAGCTTCTGGGTTTTGTTGTCAGTGACAAAGGTATTTAGGTAGACCCTGCAAAGGTAAAATCCATACAAGAGATGTCGGTCCCCCGCACAGAGAAGGAAGTTAGAGGTTTCTTGGGACGTCTAAATTACATCGCCAGGTTCATTTCACATCTGACTGCTACTTGTGAGCCAATCTTCAAGCTGCTGAAGAAAGATCAAGTGGTAAAGTGGAATGATGAGTGCCAGACCGCTTTCGAAAGAATCAAGGAATACCTTCAAGAACCACCAATTTTGATACCTCCAGTTGAAGGAAGACGTTTGATATTATACTTTATAGTGCTAGACAATTCAATGGGGTGTGTGTTAAGGCAGCATGACGAGTCTGGTCGAAAAGAGCATGCGATTTACTACCTTAGCAAAAAGTTTACCGACTGTGAGACTCGATACTCATTGCTCGGGAAAACTTGTTGCGCTTTGGCATAGGCTGCTCGCCGACTGAGACAGTATATGCTGACTCACACTACCTTGTTGATATCAAAGATGGATCCGATCAAGTATATTTTCGAGAAGCCCGCTCTCTCCGGAAGGATAACAAGGTGGAAAATGATCTTAACTGAGTATGACATACAATATACAACCCAAAAATCAATCAAGGGGAGTGTATTGGCGGATCATTTGGCGCATCAGGCCGTGGATGACTTCTAGTCCATGAATTTCGAGTTCCCGGATGAGAATATCATGTTGGTAACCGACTGCGAAGAACCTGGACCAGATGAAGGATCCGGGAGGGACCCCGATGGTCTATGTATTTCGATGGAGCCTCGAACGCATTGGGTAATGGCATTGGCGCTGTAATTATATCTCCTTAGGGCTGTCATACTCCGTTCAACACCCAATTATGTTTTAACTGCACCAACAATATGGCGGAGTATGAAGCGTGTATCATGGATCTTCGAGCTGCTTTTGACCCAAGGATTAAGTTCTTGAGTGTATTCAGAGATTCCGCTCTAGTAAGAAGTCAGATCAAAGGCGAGTGGGATACGAAGCACCCGAATCTTATTCCTTACAAAGAGTATGTACTGACATTGCTCTCACACTTTGAGGAGATAACCTTTGAACATTTCCCAAGAGAGGAGAACCAGTTGGCGGACGCGCTAGCTACCATGTCTTCTATGTTCAAAGTTAGGTGGGACAATGAGGCTCCCCAGATTATCATTGAGAGTTTGGATGAACCTGCATGTTGTTGTGACATTGAGACTGAAGAAGTGGCAGATAAACCCTGGTTTCATGAGGTAAAGAGGTAACTTGAGGCTCAGGAATACCCCGAGGGGGCATCTGTTAATGATAAGAAGTTTTTGAGAAGGTTTGCTACAAAGTTCTTCATTAGTAATGGAATCCTCTATAAGCGTAACCATGAGTTAACCTTACTACGGTGTATGGACAAGAGCGAAGCAGAAAGGATCATGGCATAGTTACATGAAGGTACCTTCGGAACTCATTCCAGTGGACACACAATGGCAAAGAAAATACTACGGGCAGGATATTACTGGTCCATTATGGAAGCCGACTGTTATTAGCACTCTCGAACCTGTCATAAGTGCCAAGTCTATGCTAATAAGTTGCATGTACCTCCGGTTCCCCTGAATGTCTTGACAACTCCTTTTCCCTTTGCAATGTGGGGCATCGACATGATCGGCGAGATCAGACCTACTGCGTCTAACGGGCATCGCTTCCTTCTGGTAGCAATTGATTACTTCACGAAGTGGGTTGAGGCAGCTTCCTTTGCTACAATAACCAAGAACGTCGTGGCGCAGTTTATCCGACACAATTTGATCTGTCGATATGGTGTACCAGAGAGGATTATTACTGATAATGGTAAAAATATCAACAACACAATGATCACCGAGCTTTGTAAACAGTTCAAGATTCTGCATCATAACTCTTCTCCCTACCGGTCGAAGGTGAATGGCGTTGTTGAATAAGCTAACAAAAACATAAAAAAGATTGTGCAGAAGATGACAGTGACATACAAAGACTGGCACGAGATGTTACCATTCGCTCTTCATGGGTACCATACCTTAGAACAGACGTCGACATGGGCAACACCCTACTCTTTGGTGTATGACATGGAGGCAGTTCTACCCATCGAGGTCCAGATACCCAATCTCAGGATTATGAAGGATGTGGGTTTGAACGAAGATGACTGGATCCAAACCCGACTTGATCAACTAAATCTAATCGATGAAAAGAGACTTACTGCTATCTATCATGGTCAGACGTATCAAAAGCAAATGATCAAGGCTTTTAATAAGAAAGTCAAACGTCAAGAATATCAAGTCGGGGATCTAGTGATCAAACGCATCCTACTACCGCAAGGTGATCCCAGGGGCAAATGGACCCCCACATACGAAGGGCCATTTATGGTTAAAAACATTTTCTCGGGAGGAGCTATGGTTCTAACCACCATGGATGGTGACGACCTTCCTCACCCCGTCAATGCAGACATAGTGAAAATATACTACACCTAATCAAAGACCCGCTAGGTTGACTGGCCTAGGAAAAAATAAGGGCTTCCCGGCGAACCAAAAGGGTTCGGGAAAAAGTAAGAGATGAAAATGAAAAAAATTGTACACCCGACAAGTCAAAAACCTGAAAAGGCGACTTGAGCAAAAAAGGGTATCCCGATGGACTGAAAACCCGAAAGGGCGGTCCAGGAAAAAGTTAGGGATTGAAGCGTAACACTATGTCTTATTGGATCATCTTGCAACCAGACTTCGGTATCAACTATCAAGCTCAGACAAAGGGCCAAGCAATCTGATCCACCTTTGACCAAGCAGCAAAGTGATGAGACGCTTGAAGATACAAAGGCAATTGCGGAGTTGAAACCCAATGGGATTGTTTTACATAGCTGTTTTCTTCTTTCTTTTACACAAATTGTATAATTTCTGTCTTTCGGCGGTGTTCTCTTACTAGGACGTCAACCTCTTTGTACAAAACGCCTATTACAGGCCAACTTCAAAAACCAATACAATTCATTTTCACAAGAAATTTCCATTTGTTTTTCTTTTTCTGTTTTGTTTTGCAAGAACGTCCAATGATTCATTTTTGATATATGCATTTGAAAATAATTGTTGCTCATAAATATTTATACAAGAAACAAAAGACGATTACTCGTAATGCTAAAAACAAGGAAAACAAGAAGTGCCCAAACCTTACAGTTGCTCTGCCCATCAGGTGTCGGGATAGATCCAGCTTGAGAACATGAGTAGTGGTACATACACTCCCTACAAAGTAAAAAGTATCCAAAGACAGTGATGTTAGCTTTCCCGAACAGGACATAACTCTCTCCCGCTGAGGTTCACAATCGCGATTGAGTCAGTAAATTTTTCCCCAAGCAGAGTTTATTTCTCCCACAAGCAGAAATTCAATCTCCAACAGAATTCATTATCACCAGCAACGGAAATTCATCCCCAGTTGAGTTTTACTTCTCCAAGTCAACAGATCTACCATTCAGGTTCCTTCTCACAGCCCTACTATCCAGGCTTTCATATCGAAGTAACCCTACTATCCAGGTTCCTTCTCCAAGCCCCATTATCCAGGCTTTCATCTCGAAGTAACCCTACTATCCAGGTTCCTTCTCACAACCCTATTACCCAGGCTTTCATATCAAAGTAACCCTACTATCTAGGTTCCTTCGCACAGCCCTACTACCCAGGCTTTCATATCGAAGTAACCATACTATCCACGTTCCTTCTCACAGCCCTACTACCCAGGCTTTCATATCGAAGTAACCCTACTATCCAGGTTCCTTCTCACAGCCCTACTACCCAGGCTTTCATATCGAAGTTACCCTACTATCCAGGTTCCTTCTCACAGCCCTACTACCCACGCTTTCGTATCGAAGTAACCATACTATCCAGGTTCCTTCTCACAGCCCTACTACCCAGGCTTTCATGTCGAAGTAACCCTACTATCCAGGTTCCTTCTCACAACCCTAATATCCAGGCTTTCATGTCGAAGTAACCCTACTATCCAGGTTCCTTCTCACAGCCCTACTATCCAGGCTTTCATCTCGAAGTAACCTTACTATCCAGGTTGCTTCTCATAACCTTACTATCCGGGTTCTTCCTCTCTTATCCCCAAACAGCAGTCCACAACACTGTAAGACCTGGACCTGATCAAACACGATTAGTTTCGCATTTCCCCAGTGAGTCGCGGTGCAGTCTGTACACTGACCAGATATGCAGTTCACCTTCGGAGTTAATTCCCCAGTAGAATAACGGACAACTGAATCTCCTAAAACTCTATTTCTCCCAAGACAAAGACCAACATTGCCCAGCGAAGTCCTCCTCAACAACAGGTATACGGGTTCTTGCAAAGGAATCTCTTATGCGATCGACACCTCTTTGGATGGCATCTTTAAGCCCATCTCCTACAATTCTCTAGGAACCTCCAAATGGCATCTGTAAGCCCATTCCCGATATCACAAATCAAGTGCCACTTCATGCGAGTGCAAATATCTGGGCACTTTAATGTTCAATCATCTTCCACCTTCAGATCACGAAAGGCAGACGAGCCAATCTACATCCTCAGGTTTAAGAAGATTGCACAGGGGCAGCTGTTGTACCCCAAAATTTTCCCTCCCATATTTCTCAACCCATGGCAAGTGAGGTCCCCAAATTGCTCAAGGAAGTTCAAGAGTTGACCAGACAAACTCTCTCCTAAGGCAGCATACCTTAAATTAGGGTTTCCATCTTCATCAAGATGTGTGAACCACAAAGGTCTCAAATGCTCACCATTGTCCTAATATGTTCTTAATATCATCTATTTCAAGTTTCAAGCCTTGCAGAAGAAGTTTGCTCAGTCAATTGCTCAAATGCCTGAAAATCAACTATGCTAGGTCAAAAGTCAATCGTGGCCCACGTATAGTCAAACTTCAATATTTTTGGTCATCATCATAATTTTGAAGTATTATTCATCATTTTATCAAGGTTTGATCATGATTCCTCAAGGATTGCTCACAAATCATCAAAACCCAAAAGTTGCTAAATTAGGGTTTTATAGGAAAAGTCAACTCAACTTTGACCAAGCATAACTTTCTCATAATTTATCAGAAATTACCCATCCAAAACTCATTTTGAAGAAGATGCAATTCCCTACAATTCATCTTCAGCTCCCAAGTTCAGAATATGCACTCACAAGAAGATTTGAATTTTGACATTATAGGTACTTTTAAAAAGTCAACAAAAACACCTTTTGGGTCAAAGCTTCATACATGAACATGGAGGACTCAATTGAGATGAGACCAAAAGATTTGCTTAGAACACATCCTAAGATTTCCAAAAAGTCCAAGAACACCTCTCTAGGGTCAAAATTGAGAGAGTTATTCATTGGCCAAGTTGACCATTTTTGCAAAATTGCCAAAAGTCAAATGTGATCAAATTTGCATTTTTTGCTAAATGGGCCCAACTTTTTATGCTTGCACCTCAATTATAATGTGGTCCACGACTCAAATACTTATCCACACATTATTTTCTTCATTTTTCAATTTATTTTGATTTCTCATTAATTTGAAAGTGAATTAAATCAAATAAATGATAAAAATTAACAAAGATATGATTTGATTTGTTTTTTGACAGTCTAGCAATCAAGATATGATGAGTTTGCAAAATCAATTCGAATCAATGGCAATGGATACAAGAAAGGCATGATTGGCATGAAAATAGAAAGATATCATACAACTTGAAAACCAAATCAAATCTTGGATAAATGCAAAGATTCATGCCAAGTTTGTTAACTAATTAATTCTAGGTTATATAATGAAGCTTTGCAGCTCAAAAGACAAGGGTTAGAGGTCGTGTAAAACCGGAACAAAACTTGAAAATTTCCAAGAAAAGTGTGAGACGAATCTTCTTCCACAGGCCAATTCAAGGTGTGCTAGTCATTCCAATCGCTTTCTAGACATCTCAGGAAGCTAACAACATCCTTTGCAAGCTTCAACACGCCCAGAAACGCGCGCTACGCTCTACACGGTTTGGCACATTTTCTTAATTAGATTATTGCAATTTACACATCATTAGCACTTTTGATTGATATATTCATGTTTGTCATCGTGTTTTCAAGCTAACCATTCCATTTAATTGCATTTTGTATGCCTGTACGTGATATTGCCATTGTTAGGGTTTTATGTTCTTGTTT
Source organism: Vicia faba (assembly GCA_948472305.1). Lineage (NCBI taxonomy): Eukaryota > Viridiplantae > Streptophyta > Magnoliopsida > Fabales > Fabaceae > Vicia > Vicia faba. The sequence goes on along the minus strand of OX451736.1, from coordinate 753,651,899 downwards.
AGGGGTTTTCAATGCAGGCAAAATTAGGCTTTGATTCTGGTACCATGATGCTCGTGAGGATGAGACGAGTTGATTGGTACCAGCACTTGTCATTTATCTTGCTCGTATGCAATTTTGGAGATGAACAGGTTTGTACCTACAGTAAGCATCTATAGGTAAAAGCCTTGTTTCCTAAAATGACGGTTGCCATGAAGAAGAAGCTTGTGTGTCAGCCAACCACTCGTCCGTTTGAATTTTGCGCGTTTTGGAATCAGCGCTTTTGCTTTTCTCATATTGTATTGTATTGTTATTATAATAACAACTAACCAACGCAGTGCAGCTGGCAAGCAAGCAGTGGATTTGAGTATAAGCACCTGGGTTCGATCCCCAGGTCTTAACATTTGCTTCATTTTATTTTTCTTTATGTGATCAGGTATATTACAATCTTAAGCACCCATCATATGCTATCAACGTCCATCCTTTGATCATGCGTGCCATCAGATCCCATGCCTCTCCAATGAGAGACCACCATAGTCCTCAAGTCAACCCCCACATCAAATCAAGCGTGGTCAACCAGGCCTGGGAGGTTTTGGGCCAAGAAATTCAATTTCAAACCCCCCAGAATTTCTATTCAACACAGGCCCATTTCTACACTTTTTTTTATTTCTTCTTCTTTTTTTTAATTCTTTTAATATTTTCTTTAATTATTTTAATTAACACCACTAATCATTTTTATTATAAAATCATAAAATCAAGAATTCACAAAAATTAGAATTAGGTTCTTTTATCAAATTTAATTTAATTTAGTTTAATTTAATTGATGGAATTTTTAACTAGTTTTTATAATTAAAACCAATTAGAAAAATTAGGTTTAAGTTCTTGATTTAATTCTTTTCTTTTTTTTCAAACAAAAAATACAAAAATAGGTTTTTTAGAATTAATTAACTTATTTTTCAAAAATTAATATTAATTAGAACTTAGGATTTTCTTTTAATTTAATTATTTCGTTATTTTCTCAAATAACAAAACATGACAAAAAAAACTTTTCTTTAATCAATCGCAAATAGGATTATCAAAGGGTCAAAACCCTAATCGCCTCGCATTTAATTCGCCGCGCGCTTGTTAATTATTTTGCCAATATTTTTGTAACTATTCATGGTTTGTAATAGTTAATTTAGGGTTTTTATTTACTGTTTAAATTCCCGATTTTTGGCTATGTAACTAATCCCCATCCCTGAAGCCTTGTAATAGCGTAGGTTTATTTTCTCAAATTTTTAATTCCTGCAAATATTTAACTGTCTAGATGTATGCTAATAGGATTGTATGGCAAGAATGCATGACAAAATTAAAATGGTTAGAAAACCCTAATGTGCAAAGATAAATAACTGAAACAAATCACTCGCACATATCATTCTTAGGGTATACTCTCACTTCGGTTGACTTCGGTAAACGATCATTAAGCGTAGGGTGTCTTAGTGGTTTCCCTCCAGTCTAAACAGATCAAAATGTCCCATTCGAACGTTGCCTCGGAAATGTTGCCTTGAAAGATCTTAAGACTCTAGGGTTATTACTAAGGTGTCCTAATATTTATTTAGTGATCGTACGTCCCTTTCGAATTGACCCTTACAAATTCCAACGATGGTGCTACCTATTTCTCAATAGTAGGATAGCGCTGTCTAAAGGAAACAAGAATAGAAACGATCTTTTTTAGAGTAGGTAGATGTTATTAGGTACTTGCTCAAATCGAAATTGTTCACACTTACAATTTTCAAAACAATTTTCAAAATAACTTCGTCACACCCTTGAGGACTGATACAAGGGTTATCACGAAGTAAAACATTTTCAAAATAAAGCACACAAACACAAGCAATTTAAAAATGAGCAAGTACCTAAGAGCCCATGGAAAACCATGGATAGAAAGGGTGCTAACACCTTCCCTTTCTATAATCTACCCCCCGTACTCAAAATCTCGAAAAAGGATTTTTTTTCTGTACTGTTTTCCTTTCCGGTTGGATGAAATAAAAGTCGGTGGCGACTTTTGCTTACCGCGACATTTTGCAATCACAAAACGCAAACCAGTATTAAACAGTCGGTTCTGCCACCGTATCACGCTTACTACCCACAATTATTAGAAAGGAGCATTTGCGTCATCTCAAAATGGAGGATATAACTTGGATTTAAATTACATCACTCAACACCCAAGTCGAAAATGGCTCACTTCACTACATAACATAGAAGTATAGTAGCTCGCATCACTACAAGAATCAACAAGAGTCTAATATTTTTATAAAAGTTTTAAATTAAAAAACCAAAGTGGAAAAATGGTTTGAATGAGGTTAATGACTTTTAGTCTTTCAAAAAGATGTCAAAGTATGGTTAAATTGATTAAAGTTTGATTAAGAAAATGTTTTTGAAAATGTATGGACCTAAGTCCTAGTTTATTACGAAAGTGGTTCAAGTTAGAAAACAAGAAGAGTTTTGAAAAGGAGGGAGAAGATTTTTGAAATTAAATAATACATGAGGAGATGAATGGACTATCCTAAGTACACAAAGTAAAAGCTAAGGAAAAGAATGGTTTAACCAACAAGAAGCCAACACTGGACATAAAGAAGTCAATATAGAATTCCCATCATTTGGATTAAAACCAAGCAAGCAAAAATACTAAACCTCTGAGAAATACCAAGCTTCAGATGAATTAAGAAGTAAGAAAAGTCTTCATTGACAAAAGTTATCCAGAGTAACAGCTGTATATAGAGGAATTCTCAATCACAGACAAAGCATATGGGGAATGTACCCTTATTTGTGAAGAGTAATCTATGGGGATAATCTTATAGAAGTGGCTCTGGCGACTTCACTGAGGATAATATTGTGAAAGGGACTCTGGGGATTTATAGACAGCTTGAGTGTCATCCCAACTTTTAAAGTTTTGAGTAAATATATATATATATATATATATATATATATATATATATATATATATATATATATATATATATATATATATATGTGTGTGTGTGTGTGTGTGTGTGTGTGTGTGTGTGTGTGTGTGTGTGTGTGTGTGTATATATATATATATATATATATATATATATATATATATATATATATATATATATATATATATATATATATATATATATATATATATATATATATATATATATATATATATATATATATATATATATATGTTATCAGTTAATCATGTTCATATGCATATGCTCATTCAGTTTAATCATTGGACATTTTTGCAAGCAAAACAGAAAGAAAAAAACAAAAAGTTTGACTTTAATATGTATTTGTATTGATAGTTTGCCTATAAACAGGAGATTTTGTACAAAGATACGGAAATCCTAGTAAGAGGAAGGCGTCGTAAGAAGGAATACAAAGTGAGAACAAATATATATAGCCATGTGGAAGTAATCTCATTGGGTTCCAAACTCTCCTATTTCCCTTATGTCTTCGGACATCTCGCCCTTTGCCATCGAAATAAGTTGATTGAACCTTTTAAACTTTTGACCTTAGTAATAAAGCTTGCATGTAAGTGATCCAACGGGACATAGTCGTACGCTTGAATCCCTAATTTTTGCCTTCGGTCCACCAGGATACCCTTTTATGCCCAAGCCGCCCTTTCAGGTTTTCGACTTGTCGGGTGTACAATATTTTGTATATATCCCTTATTTTTTCTCGAAACCTTTTGGTTTACCGGGATGCCCTTATTTTTGCCTAGGTATGTCAACCTAGCGGGTCATTCTTATGTGTAGTATTTTTTGACTATGTTTGTGTTCACAGGGTGCGGGAAATATTCGCCATCCATAGTGGTTAGCATCATAACGCCGCCCGAGAATACTTTTTTAACAAAAAATGGCCCTTCATAAGTGGGAGTCCATTTTCCCCCGGGATCACCTTGTTGTAGAATGGTGCGCTTTATTACCAAGTCACCAACCTGGTATACCTGATGCTTGATCTTCTTGTTGAAAGCTTTGATCATGTGTTTCTGGTACATATGACCATGACAAACAACCGCAAGCCTCTTCTCGTCAATCAAATTCAACTGATCTAGCCTAGTATGAATCCATTCATCTTCATCTAAGTCTGCTTCTTTCATAATCCTTAGAGAAGGGATTTAAACTTCGACAGGCAGGACAACTTCTATGTCATAGACCAAAGAGAAAGGGGTTACCCCAATTGATGTTCACGTCGACATACGATAGCTATAAAGAGCAAATGGTAGCATCTCATTCTAGTCTTTGTAGGTCACCACCATCTTTTTCATAATCTTCTTTATATTTTTGTTACCAGCTTCCACTACACCATTCTTCTTAGGTTTGTATGGAGAAGAGTTATGATGCTTGATCTTGAACTGCATGCAGAGTTCAGTGATCAAGGCATTATTGAGATTTGTGCCATTTCCAATGATGATTATCTCAGGGATACCATACCGATATATGAGGTTATGTTTGATGAATCGGGCTACAACATTCTTGGTAAATGAGGAAAATGAAGCTACTTCAAGCCACTTGGTAAAGTAGTCAATGGCGACAAGAATGAAACAATGTCCATTAGAGGGAGTAGCTTTGATTTCTCCAATCATGTCAATGCCCCACATTGCAAATGGCCAAGAAGAAATCATGATGTTTAAAGGAATTGGAGGAAAATGGACCTTATCAGCATAAATTTGGCATTTATGGCAGTCCTCGAGTGGTAATGACAATCGGTTTCCATGGTCGACCAAAAGTAACCAACTCCCAGAATCTTCTTGGCCATAGTATGTCCGCTAGAATGAGTACCAAAGATACCTTCACGCATATCCTCCATGATCTTCTCTTCTTCCTTCTTGTCCATACAGTGGAGCAGAATTGACTCATGGTTGCGCTTGTATAAGATCCCATTGCTCAGGAAGAACTTGGCTGAGAACCTCTGTAATAATTTCTTGTCGTTGACTGATGCCCCTTCAGGATACTCTGTAGCTTCGATATATCTTTTCACCTCATGAAACCAAGGCTTCTCCTCTACACCATCAATGTCAATCTCATAGCAGTGTGTCGGTTCGTCAAATCTTTCAATAGTAATTCGGGGAGCTTCGTTGTCCCATCTAACCTTGAACATAGAAGACATGATAGCCAAGGCATCTGCCAACTGATTTTCCTCCCCCGAGATGTGTTTAAAGATGATTTATTCAAAGTATGGGATCAAGGTCAGCACAAGTTCTTTGTAAGGGATAAGATTTGGATGTTTTGTATCCCACTCTCCTTTAACTTGACTGATTACTAAAGCTGAGTCTCCATATACGCTTAAGAATTCGATTCTTAGGTCAATAGCAGCTTTAAGACCCAAGATGCATGCTTGTACTTGGCCATATTGTTGGTACAGTCAAAGTAGAGCCTGGCATTGAAAGGTGCATGGCAACCTTCGGGGAAATGATCACGTCACCAATTCTGTTACCCAGTGTGTTGGAAGCTCCATCAAAAACCATAGTCCATCGTGATCCTTTCTCAGGTCCTTCATACAGTCCAAGATTTTCACAATCTGAAACCAGCATGATATTCTCACCTGTGAATTCAAAGTTCATATATTGGTAATCATCCACAGCTTGGTGTGCCAAATGATCTGCCAGCACACTTCCTTTGATTGCTTTTTGTGTAGTGTACTGGATGTTATATTCAGTTAAGATCATTCTCCATCGGGCTATTCTTCCGGAGAGAGTTGGTTTCTCGAAGATGTACTTGATGGGATCCATCTTAGAGATTAATAGACTGGTATGAGTCAACATATACTGTCTTAGTCAACGATCAGCCCATGCCAAAGCGCAACAAGTTTTCTCGAGCAGTGAATATCTTGTTTCACAGTTGGTAAACTTTTTGCTAAGGTAGTATATTGCATGCTCTTTTTGACTAGACTCGTCTTGTTTCCCTAACACACACCCCATTGAATTCTCTAGAACAGTTAAGTACAAAATTAGAGGTCTTCCTTAAACTGGTGGCATCCGAATTGGTGTTTCTTGCAAGTACTCATTGATTTTGTCATAAGTTATTTGGAAGTCATCATTCCATCTTACAACTTGATCTTTCTTCAGTATCTTGAAGAGTAGTTCACAAGTAGCAGTCAGGTGAGAGATGAATCGGGCAATGTAATTGAGTCGTCCTAGAAAAACTCTAACCTCCTTCTCAGTACAAGGAGCTGGAATTTCTTGGATAGCTTTGACTTTGGCAGGATCGACTTTAATTTCTTTTCCACTGACAAAGAAGCCTAAGAGGTTTCCAGACCTTACCCCAAAGATTCATTTGTTAGGATTCAACCACAACTTATATTTCCTCAGCCTCTCAAACAACTTGTGTAGATGATCAAGATGCTCTTCCTTAGTTTGGGATCTTGCTATCATGTCATCAACATAGACTTCTATCTCATGATGAATCATATCATGAAATAGAGCCACCATAGCCCATTGATAAGTTGCGCCTGCATTCTTCAGCCCAAAAGGCATGACCTTATAACAGAAGGTGCCCCACTGTGTAACAAAAGTGGTTTTCTCCATGTCCTCATGCACCATTTTGATTTGGTTGTACCCGGAGAAGCCATCCATGAAGGAGAACACCTTGTGTTAAGCAGTGTTGTCAACTAAGACATTAATATACGATAGTGGGAAGTCGTCTTTGGGGCTTGCCCTATTTAAATCCATGTAGTCTACGCACATACGAACATTATCGTCTTTATTTGGCACTGTAACAACATTTTCAACCCATTAGGGATACGACGTCACTTCCAAAAAACCTGCATTGAAATATTTCATTACCTCAGCCTTGATCTTCTCAGACATATCAGGGCACACGCGATGAATCTTTTATTTGATCGGTGAATAACCTTCTTTCATTGGCAGACGATGAACCACGATATCTGTATCGAGCCCTGGCATGTCTTCATATGACCAAGCAAAGACCTTAACATATTCATGCAACATTTGAACCAATCTTCTCTTGACACTGTCTTCCAAGTTGGTGCCGATCTTGACTTCTTTCTTATCTTCCTCAGTGCCTAAGTTTATCACTTTGACTGGTTCTTCGTGCGGCTGGATATACGTTTCCTCTTGTATCAGGAGCTTGGCGAGTTCTCCAGGTATCTCACAATCTTCTTCACCTTCGTCTTCGGCTTGATAGATTGTATTTTCGAAGTCATAAACAACAATAGCAGAATTGTTGTCAATGAGATCTGGAGTGGACGTGGATCTGCAAATGTGTGTGTGTGTGTGTAAGGTCACATGGCTATTTTGAAAATGCAGTAAAATAAAAGAAAGACAAGGAGCGCAAAATTTGAATGCAAAATCGTCCAATGTTTTCATTAAATAAGCATATGATATATGAAATGAAAAACCCTTAAAAAATGGACCATTGTTCCCCAGACAAGGCACATGGTTTAAAGTCATTGTTTTGAAGGAAATTATACAGACAAAGTTCTTAAAGCAATAAAAACAGGAAATAGCAGTTACTCCTGGTTGAAGGAGATTGAGATGAAGTCTTTGGCCTTCCATTTGTTGAGTCTGCTGTCAGCAGTTGGGAATATCCAGTCGTCCAAGTCACCATCACTATCAGTGTCCTCTAGAGCATTGACTTCATTGTTGTAATATGGAGAGGTGGTCCACCAACACGAGCACGTTGAACCTCTTTCTATGCCTTTGAAGTAAAACCCAACCCAAATTTGTCAGATTTGTAGGGGATGTCAGGAAGTTGTCCCCAGATGGTGCAACCCTCATCTTTTACAACAGCCCTAGCATCCTTCAGAGAGGCCATTCTTTAAAGTACCAATTTCTCTTGAGAAGGTTATGGTCAAAAAAATTTGTCATCTTGCTGAGTAGTGGAAGTAGTGTTATCTTTCAAACAAGTATGAGCATGTGATCCTTCTTCTTCTTCATCATGGAAGTATTGTTCAATATCTTCTGACAAATGCTCATCTTCATCAAGAAATTCTTTGTTAGGTTTCACTATTTTTGGAGAGGAATCAGTAAAGTTATCATTATCTTGCCCTTCATCGACAAGAACTCTCTGGGTAGTAATTTGAGGTTCTTCGTGATCACTTTCAGAGAAAGGGGAAGGTTCTTTCTCAGGATGTGCAATGGTGTCTAGTTGGTTCACATGTGGAGAATCCTTTATTAGAATCTTGATTAGTGGATAGAGGATGATAAGAAGTCGTACCATTTCTAGGAGGAATTTCGTATTGAATTAGAAATTCAGTAGGAATTGGTTGAGGATCCTGCAAAAAGAAGAGTGTAAGATAACTCGAATGAGGGACAATAATTTTTGAAAGAAGATATATTTCGAGATTATACATACAGTCCTTCGACTCCAAGACTTGAGTTTTCGCTCTCAATTCGCTCCAAGACAACGTTGCCAAATGGCTGTGAACTCTTTTTTCTTTTTTGGTGAAGGGGCAGTGTTTCAACTGCAATAGTTTTTGATGGTTGAGAAGAAGCGGAACCAGAGAGCTTTGATTTATTTCTATTTATCTTATTGGTTTTTGAAGGAGTGGGGTATGGGTCTCCATCATCTTCAACAATCAGCGGAATTTCAACAGTGGGTTTCTGTTTCCTTGGAGTAGGAGGAGGTTTTCGACTAGCCTGTAAAAAGCAAAGAAATTAACAGAAATAATGCAACATACAAGAAAAAAATGAAAATACCAAATTATACCTTGGTTATTGTCTTGGATTTTTCAATATCTGGGATAACACTCTTTGGCGAAGAAGTGTCTTGCTTAGGTGCATCCGTCGATCCTGTCATTGAAGCAGGTTTTTCTTTCTTCACTAGTTTCTGAGATCAAGAGATCGAAGGGATCAAGAGATCCTTTGGTTCCACACCTTCACATTCTGGGGAAAGCATTGTGATATGATTTATATTGAAGGGAAGGAAGCCTTTAAAAATCTCCAGTGTATGCTTAGTCGAAACACTTTTTTAGCAAGTTTTTTAGACTGTTATTTTAAAAAGTTGAGATAATTCCCACAGACGAACCAGTCTAGATAAAGGAGGGTAAAACACCAGGCCAAAATCAGCACTAGGAAAATTTGGGAATTTCTGTGGTTCGAGTTTGAAAGCTAAGTCATACCTATCTTCTAGTTTGACACATGAGGGAATACTAAAATGTGGAAGCATGTTCGTGAATTTTTCTCTCAAAGTTTTTGATGCATTATATATGGTTCAACTAAGATCATTCAGATTGTAAACAGTTTCAAAGTACTTTTGAACTCTTGAATCTCTCTAATATGAGTTGTAGCGGTAGAAATGTTCAAGACTAAGCCATTGGATTGACTAGCCTTTATACAAATCAAAATAAAAATCTCCACCGCGCTTTATTGTTTTCAAAGGAATGGGAAAAGAGCGAATAACCCAAAAAAAAAGGGGGAAAGATTCAAGGTAAGGGGGTTGGTTATGCAAAGGGAAGGTATTATCACCCTAAACATCTATGGTACTCCGCAAGAACCTCTTTGTAAAATATGTATATTTTGTCTATGAAAATGTGTTGTATATAAATAGATGGTGGAGGTAAGAAAAAAAGTATTTTTTATGATTTTTGCACCCTCCGCGGTTGCAAACCTTTAGTGCCTACGTACCACCTTTCGTGTAATAGGGGATCAGGGTACACGTAATTCCTCTTTTAAAAATTTGAAACACAAATGTGTTGGTTAATTTTAAGAGATAAGAAATCACCATCATTGTTCGTGTGGAAAACATACTTACTACCCACAATCATGAGAAAGGAGAATTTGCATCATCTCGAAGTGGAAGATATGGCTTGGATTTTAAAATCAACAGTGCCTCACTCAACACCCAAGTGGAAAATATCTCACTTCACTACATATTGTAGAAGTATAGTTGCTGCATCACTACAAGGATTGACAAGAGTCCAATGTTTTGAGAAAAAAGTTTTAAAGGTAAAAGCCAAAGTGGCAAAATGGTTTGAAATGAGATTGGTTGACTTTTAGTCTTCTCACAAAAAAGTGTCAAAGTATTATTAAATTCATTGAATTTTATTTATGAAAATGATTTTCTAAAATGCATGGACATAAGTCCAAGTTTATTATGAAAGTGGTTCAAGTTTAGAAATAAGAAGGGTTTTCAAAAGGAGGGAGAAGATTTTTGAAATTAAAGAAAATGGGAGGAGAAGAAGAAACTATCCTAAAGCATAAGGTAAAAGCTAAGCATAAGGACCATCTAACCAACAAGAAGCCAAAACTTGACATTATGATCCAAGATAGAATTCCCATTCTTTGGATTGAAACCAAGAAAGCAAAGATACTAGACCTCTTCAAGTGTATTAAGTCTTCACAAAAACTGGGCAGAGTAACGACTGTATACATGTGAATTTCCAGATTACAAACAAAGGATGTAATCATAAAACCTGCACACAAAAACAAACAAGCAACACAATATCTTGAGGTAAACCTCAAGAGCTCCAGACAAAATAATCAGATAAGATCACAAGGTCTCCAAGAAAAAGTCCCATGCTCCATAATGCCAAGGATAGTAACCAAATAGTCCAAGTACCATTAAGAGTTTTTTAGGGTTTAAGTTGGTTATTAAGTATCTTAGAAAAAAGAAAAAGAAAAGCTCAAGCGAGCAAAGTAAAAATGACAAGAAAATAAATGCTCAAGTGAGCAAAGATGAAAATGTCATGAAATGTAAATGCTAAAAGTAAATAATGCATAAAGCATAAAAGAATAAAAGCATAAAAATAAAACAAGTCAATAATTAGTGGTTAATTGGATGACCATCTTGAAACTTGCATTTGTAACTCATTAGAGGATTGGTAGAACCAAAGCCTCTACACAACAAGTTGCATTTGCTTTTTGTCAAGTATATCATCCATTTGGAATTCTCACAAGTACCATTTAATGATCAACGATGTTTAAGTGATCCGCATTGACCAAAGGTGTTGTAGATCCATTAGAGGATTGGTATAGCCAAAGCCTTCACACAATGAATCTCAAGGTTATTGGATCAAAGAGATCAAATTAACATACTTGGGCTTGAAATCATAAGTTTGGGCCACTAATGATCATTTATTCGAATCGGGACAAAATTTAACACTATGTTAAGCAATCGTAAGTGGACTTATATAGAAGTCGCACCTATTTTGAGGCTGGTCAATAGCAATCTATGCACCATTTGTTTTGAGATATGATATAAAGATCATGATCCAACAACATTTAGTGCAATGAGAAGGGGATGGGATGAAGGGGATTTAGGGTAAAAAGAAAAACCACATTTGAATTAACATTTATTCAAACTATTATTAAAATCATTCATCCATTTTTTGTGGAGTTAAACTCAACACCATGGATCTAATGATGTTAATTAAGCGATGACCAAAAAATCAACCCAAGACAAGCAGAAAATATTCACAAAATGATATAATATTTAATATATATATTAAAGGATGGAAAATGTTAAAATAAACTAGAAAATAATGAGGAAAATATCAATTATATTCAAATTAATCAAGAAATGAAAAATAAGACCATAGAAAAATCAGAAATGGGTCCAAATATTTTTATAAAAATTTTAGTAATTTTTAAAAGTCAGAAACTATTTTTTAACCATTTAAAATTGCTAAAACAAACATAAAATAGATCAAAAATAGTAAACCTCAACATAAAATTCCATAAAATTTCCAGAAAGTCAAAAATATGCAAAATAATATTTATGAATTTTTTTAGAATTAAAAAATGTTAGAAAGTATTTTTAAGTAATTAAAAGAAAGCAAATAATACAAAAAATATATAAAAAAATACCAAATGTTAAAATAAAAATGTAAAAAAATATTCATGAGATCAGAAATAATTCAAAGTATTTTTTGGTGAATTTTTCATAATTTTTGGATAAAAAATAAAAGAGTTATGAATTTTTGAAAATTTAGTCAAATAAAATATAAAATCAGAAAATAAAATAAAGCCAAAAAGATGTGGACCATTAGATCAAAGTCAAAACGCGTTAGTAAGCTAATCCAATGGACCAGATGCGCTGTGCTTGATATGGACCTTAGTGAAACACACATGTAATCAGAAAAAGGACAACCAATGAAATTAAAATGCTTGGCACGCTATCATTGGCTGAGACGAGACATGTCATCGTCTTCAACCTCCAGACACCCTGCAATGGGGATTTTGTGAGATCCTTCAAATGGAAAATTTAGTATCCCTGGCTAGCATCATTGAACTCGTCTCTTCAAGACGATTCTAACACAACCATCGCGCCAAATTTATGTAAAGTATGGAGAGAGATATGAATCAAAACACAAAAATAGCGAGCACCTTCAATTTGAGATTTCTCTCTCAATTATCAATGGATTTAAAAATTATAAGCATCATTAGAATCAGACAAAGGAGTAGAACAGATTAGTGCTTTATTTGGATCCAATTGGTGGAGAATTCTACCTTTTCGAAGTTCAAGTAAGAAGCTCTGAAACTGGACTTCTGTAGCTTGGATTATGGGTTGTTTTGATTAGTTTAAGTGCTGGAGAGTTTGTATGAAGTTCAAGGGTGATGAATACGCAAAGAATTTTGGAAAAGGAAGCTTAAATTTCAAAAACTGAATTCAACAAAAGTGGGTTCGTGTGAAGTTTTGGAAGGGTGTTCTTGGCTCTATAAGCTTGGGAAATTGAATGGGGGATGACCCTCTATTTATAGGGAAGTGAATGGGAATGAAAATTTGAAGAAACAAGGAAGTTTGGAGGGAATTTGAGCAAGGGTCGAGCACGAGTGAAGTGTGACTTCATTTCCATCAAAACTCAGCCAAACCTTGCGTTTTGGGGTGCTAATCACTTCTGGAAAGTTTGCTAATCAAGTTTAAATCAAAAACACGCACAAATCTTGTGTTTAGAAGTCACATTATGGATTTCAAAATTCTGACTTTGTGCAAAATTCAGTTTCAAACTACCAAATTCAAATCTATGGCATTTCCACCTCAAGGGGCCTTAGGGCATAATTCTTGATGCTTTGGAAAGATGAGGTTGCAAGCTTTGAAATGGAAAAATAATGGAATCAAATGGATGCTTGAGCTGAAAGTTACATGGAGTAAAAGTTGAAGAAAAAGAGTTGACTTTCCGTACTTAGAAAAATTCCAAACTCTTCTTTAAAAATGACCTATAATCTCTTGCATCCAAACATGGCCTTCCACTTAGAATTTTCTCTTGACCAAAAAATTTGGAATGAATTAGACTTCTTGACTGACACTTTGCAATTTGAACCACTCAAAATCTCCAAAAATTGAGCAAGTTATCACTTGTTGAAGTTGGCAAAAAATCATGAAATGACCTATAATCTTTTGCATTCTTAAGGCAACTTCCATCCATTTTTTTCACTTTGCACATAAAAGAAGGAATTAAGTACACATCTTTAGGATCATCATGAAAAAAGAATGGGGCCAAGGTGATAAAAATTGACCAAGTTATGACCATTTGAAGTCACATATGGAAAATTGGGGATTCAACTGGATGACTTTTTATCTTTCCTCTTCACCAAGTTTCTTCCACATGAAAAATTCTTGAAACTTTTGAAGTGATTTGTTGGTAACTCTTTGAAGATAAGAATGTTTTTGAAATCACTCAAAAATACCAAAAGATGAGCAAGATATGCCCCTCTGAAGTCCAAAACCCTAGCTTCTAGATCAAGAGAATGTTTGGTGGAACTTTGCCAAGTTTGAACAAACTTTTTATGCCAATATTCTTCCTCTGTGAATAGGATTTGTTGAAGATGATGATGAGGACTCATGGCCACCAGAACTACTTCCATACCAACTTCAAAACAACTTCAATGGTGAGGTTTGAATCCCTCAAGCTTTTGACTAGGGCATGGAAATAAACTCATGAACCCATTATGCAACTTGCTAAACCTCATTTCCTTCACGTACATTATTAACAAGTAAGACAAACCAAAATTTTATTTGTTAATTTATAGATAAAATCAAAGAAAAATACCCATGATCACCAAAGAAAACAAGTCAAGGTGCTTGGTGACTCCTCAAAGAGCAAGGTTAAAGATAGGGAGAGGAACCAAAAGCCCTAATGTGATTTTGTGGTGATTGAAACAATATGGTATGATGAAGGGATCTTAGGGGTAAAAATTGGGGTACAACAGCTGTCCTTATTTAAGTTTCTTCTATTCGGAGATGCGAAGGTTAAAAATCTTCGTGTCGACGGGATTGAAGACACTTAAATATAAAAGAAACCCTGTTTTTGGCCCTAAGATGCCATGCAAACGTTTATGCATATGAATGGAACAAAAGAGACGCAAAGTGGCATTAGGGATGCAACATGAAATGTAGAAACAAAAGAGCAATCCCACCAGGAAAATAAATCACTGGTAAACCACAAGAAAAGAAACAGAGAGGAGGATAACAAGCATCGACGTTCACTTCCCATGTACTACCAACGTTCACTGAAGTTAGAAAGAGAAAATATACTATATCACCGTTGTTCACTGACGATGAACTATCAACGTTCACCAAAGATAGAAAAAAGATAAGAAACACCGACGTTCACTGCCGATGTACTACCAACATTCACTGAAGGTAGAAAGAAGAAATATACCATATCACCACCGTTCACTTATGATGAACTATCAACGTTCACTAAAGATAGCAAGAGAAGAAACACTAACGTTCACTGCCGATGTACTACCAACATTCACTGAAGGTAAAAAGAGGAAATATATCATATCACCGCCGTTCACTGATGATGAACTATCAACATTCACTGAAGATAGTAAAAAGATAATAAACACTGATGTTCACTTCCGATGTACTACCAACGTTCACTGAAGGTAGAAAGAGGAAATATATCATATCACTGCCATTCACTGACGATGAACTATCAACGTTCACTGAAGATAGCAAGAGAAGAAACATCGACGTTCACTGTCGATGTACTACCAACGTTCACTGAAGGTAGAAAGAGGAAATATATCATATCACCGCCATTCACTGACGATGAACTATCAATGTTCACTGAAGATAGCAAGAGAAGAAACACTGACGTTCACTGCCGATGTACTACCAACATTCACTGAAGATAGCAAAAAGATAAGAAACATCGACGTTCACTGCCGATGCACTACCAACGTTCACTGAAGGTAGAAAGATAAAATATATCAAGTTTCACCAAGATTCTAGTTTTTTGCCAAGAACGGGTCTCAACTTCTTCTTTAACCAAGGAAATCTGCCTGGAAAGGGTAATACGTAATCTGTCTCAAATAAAGAGACTCCCACTCATTATCAAGGGGGTTTACAAAGAGAAATGATTTTTTGGAAATAGAAATATGACTTCCCGGGGACATGCCACGATATTCCTGCTGAGGAGATAAAGTCTTCCTGTGCAAAATAAATGCTCAAACCAAAACTCAAAAATTTCAGAGATCCATAAATCCAATTCAGAAATAAACTGGAGCAAGACGGCCAGTGCAGATACATATTTTGAGAAATAAACTCAAGAGGGAAAACCAAATTCAACTAAGAAAAGAGCGTTGCAGGAAAAGGTCAAAACATCATGTTAATGAACAACGGTTTTTAGTCATGCATGATGTATAAGTGCTATCGTGCATATGCTGGTAAAAGGATACATAATCAGTACAAACAAACAAAACCGCCTCAGGTACTAACAAAAAATGGGCTAAACTTCAACCAGAAAGATCAATCCAAGAAAAGTAAAAGCAACTGCGGAAACCAAACCCACTGCCTGCTTTAAATTTACTGAGGATAAACATAATCCGGATGTAGCCAAGTCAAACAAATATCGGGATAGAACATCTTTCTTCCAGTTTCATCGGAGAAAATAGCTTTCCAAAAGCAACATGCCTACTGGATTTTGCGAGACCAGCCTCAAATAAAGCAGACTAACACCGTCACAACCAAACTTCATTGGGAGATTCAAGCCTACCTCCCTGGAGAAAACTTTCATCACGAATACTCATTCCAAACAAGAGATGCTCTAGGATAACCTTCTTGGGAAATCAAGAAGTTAATATTAATGCCAAAACCTTCATCATATGAGGGAAAACTTGCTGGGGAATCTGAGACGGAGACTTTTGACCATGCAAACCCCAAAAAATGAATCAAGACCTGACTGGGGATAATGAGATCATAAACCCAATATTGTAGCTTGCACCCACTGATATCGTCTCTAACTATCTGAGAAACACACAAGGATTGCGCACCTACCAGCAAAATGACCTGAGAAAACTTTCATGAAGGGAGTAAATTTTCTTAAAACAACCGGAGTTTGTTCATTCTTGGGATCACCATTCTTATTGTCATTGTTTTATCACAAATCACAAAGTAAATTGTATTGTAAAGATCTCTCTTCTTTTTGAAAAGTCAATTTTGCTTTTTAATCCTTTTGCTTTAACAGTTATTATCAGTAATAAATGATGTCTTTGCAAGCTAAATAAAATAAGAACACAAAAAGTTGGGCAAAAGCTCGAATTTTATTAATAGAATGGTAGTCTGTGAATGGCGAGACTCCATGGATGATTACAAAGTTTGGGAAATGGTAATACATAATGGAAAAGATACATTGAGATACAATGACCACTATCCCCCCTAACAACTTTTGAAATCCTGAGCAGCAACTCTCGTTGAAGTATGGTGAGGATCCGAGAAGATTGTTGCTTCAACGATCAAGTCTCGTCTGACTTAGTTACTTGCCGAGAAAGTCCCTAACTTTTTCCTAAGCTACCCTTGTGGGTTTTTAACTTAGCGGGAAATTTATTCTGTTTATGTCTCTAATTTTTGCCTAGACCGCCCTTTCGGGTTTTCGGCCTACCGAGACGCTCCTTTTTTTCCTAAGCCGCCCTTTCGGGTTTTCAACTTAGCGAGCTGTTCTTTTATTTCTTTAGGCAAAGTATTTCTTGACTGCGTCAGCATTCATGGGACGTGGGAACTCCTCGCCATCCATAGTTTCAAGAATTAATGCACTACCAGAGAAGGCTTTCTTGACAACATACGGGCCTTTAAAATTGGGAGTCCACTTGCCCCTAGAATCAGTGTTGAAAGACATGATCTTCCTGAGCACGAGGTCGCCTTCTCTGAATTCACGAGGTTTGACCTTTTTGTCAAATGCTTTCTTCAGTCTTTTCTGATATAACTGCCCATGACATAAAGTTGTCATTCTCTTATCTTCAATCAAATTCAATTGGTCAAACCTGTTCTGAACCCATTCAACCTCTGTCAATTTGGCTTCCATTATCACACGTAACGAGGGAATTTCTACCTCGACTGGGAGTACAACTTCCATTCCATAAACTAGAGAAATCGGGGTGGCTCCTGTTGAAGTGCGAACAAATGTTCGATATCCATGTAGAGTAAAAGGGAGCATTTCATGCCAATCCTTATAAGTGACAACCATTTTCTGAATGATCTTCTTGATATTCTTATTAGCAGCTTCAACAGCCCCATTCATCTTTGGCCTGTATGGAGATGAATTGTGATGGACAATCTTGAATTCTTCGAACAGTTCAGTCATCATCTTGTTGTTCAAATTCGAGCCATTGTTAGTGATGATTCTACTCGGCACACCATACCGGCATATAAGATTGTTTTTGATGAAATGCACAACCACCTGTTTGGTAACATTGGCATATAAAGCAGCCTCTACCCATTTGGTAAAGTAGTAAATTGCTACCAAGATGAAACGGTGCCCATTCGAAGCTTTGGGTTCTATCATCCTAATCATGTCAATACCCCACATAGAGAAAGGCCACGGGGAGGAAATCACATTGAGTAGTGTCGGAGGTACATGGATCTTATATGCGTAAATCTGGCATTTATGGCACTTCTTTGCAAACTTGTAACAATCAGATTCCATTGTCAACCAATAATAACCTTCCCTTAGCATCCTTTTAGCCATTGAATGTCCATTAGCATGAGTGCCAAATGTACCTTCATGGATCTCATGCATCAACATGTCTGCTTCGTGTCTATCCACGCATCTGAGCAAGACCATGTCAAAATTCCTCTTGTATAACACATTTTCAATGAGGAAGAAACGACCTGCCAATCTTCTTAGTGTCTTTCTATCTTTCTTTGACGCACCAAACAGGTATTCCTGAGTCTGAAGAAAATGCTTGATATCATAATACCAAGGTTTTTCATCTGCTACCTCCTCTATCGCAAACACATGAGCGGGCCTATCTAGCCGTCAAACTATAATTCGGGGTATATCATTCTAAATATTTACTTGGTACATGGAAGCCAGAGTTGCCAGAGCATCTGCCATTTGATTTTAATCCCTAGGAATGTGATAGAACTCAACTTTATTGAAGAAGGGTAGTAATCTTCTAGTGTAATCTTTGTAAGGGATCAAGCCAGGGTGACGAGTGTCCCATTCTCCTTTAATCTGATTTATTACCAAAGCTGAATCGCCATATACATCTAGAATTTTGATTCTGAGATCAATAGCTTCCTCAAGGCCCATGATGCAAGCCTCATATTCTGCCATATTATTAGTGCAATCAAATGTTAACCTTGCAGTACTAGGAATGTGCGATCCATGAGGAGTAACAATCACAGCACCAATTTTTTTACCATAAGCATTCACAGCTCCATCAAATACCATACTCCAACGAGATTCAGGGTCGGGACCCTCCTCGGGAAATGGCTCATCACAATCTTTTACTTTTAAGAACATCACATCTTCATCGGGGAATTCGTACTCTGCAGACTGATGATCCTCCACTGGCTGGTAAGCAAGGTAATCTGCCAACATACTACTTTTAATGGCCTTTTGAGTGCGGTATTCAATATCATATTCAGATAACAACATCTGCCAGCGGGCAATTTTCCCAGTAAGAGCAGGCTTTTCAAAAATATACTTGATTGGATCCATTTTGGAGATCAACCAAGTAGTATGATTCAACATAAACTACTGCAGACGCTTTTCCGCCCAGGCCAAAGCACAACATGTTTTTTCTAGCGTGGAATACCGCGACTCACAATCAGTGAACTTTTTGCTGAGATAATAAATGGTGAACTCTTTCTTTCCCGTTTCATCCTGTTGTCCCAGAATACAACCCATGGATTTATCCAACACTGTTAGATACATAATCAACGGTCTTCCTTCTACGGGAGGGAGCAAGATAGGAGGTTCAAGCATATACTCTTTAATACTCTCAAATTCCCTTTGGCAGTCATCTGTCCACACACAACCTTGATCCTTTTTTAACAACTTAAAGATTGGTTCACACGTTGCAGTCATGTGGGAAATAAATCTGGAGATATAATTCAAACGCCCGAGGAAACCCCTGACTTACTTTTCAGTTCTTGGTGCTAGCATTTCTTAAATTTCTTTGACTTTATCAGGGTCAACTTTAATTCTTTTATGGCTAACAATAAAACCCAATAATTTCCCTGATCTAACTCCGAAGGTGCATTTATTTGGATTCAAGCGGAGACGATACTTCCTCAAACGCTGAAACAACTTCAAAAAATCTTCTATATGCCCTTTTTCAGTTTGGGATTTGGCAATCATATCATCAACATATACTTCGATTTCCTTGTGCATCAGATCATGGAATAGGGTTGTCATAGCCCTCTGGTACGTTGCACCAGCATTCTTCAACCCGAAGGGCATCACTCTATAACAGAATGTTCCCCAGGGTGTGATAAACGTTATTTTTTCCATGTCCTTTGGAGTCATTCTTATTTGATTATACCTGGAAAATCCCTCCATGCACGAGAATACCTTGAATTTTGTTGTGCTATCCACTAACATGCCAATTTGAGGCAATGGGAAATCATCTTTTGGACTAGCTTTATTTAGATCTCTGTAATCTACGCACATGCAGACTTTTCCGTCTTTTTTCGGTACTGGGATAATATTGGCAATCCACTGAGGATACACTGATGTCACAAGAAAACCAGCATTAATTTGCTTTAGGACCTCCTCTTTGATCTGTACTGCCATATCCGGGTGGGTTCTTCTCAACTTTTGCTTAACTGGCGGACACTCTGGCTTCAACGGTAAACGATGCTCGACAATGTCAGTATCTAGACCAGGCATATCTTGATAAGACCAAGCAAAAATATCCACATATTCTTTCAACAACTCAATCAACCCGCTCTTTACATCAGGATGCAACGATGCTGCAATCTTAACCTCCTTCGGATCTTCTTCTGAACCCAAATTAACCACTTCTAAAGGCTCTTTATATGGTTGAATGGTACTTTCCTCGTGCTCAAGCAACCGTGAGACCTCTTCTGGAATATCATCATAATCTTCTTCTTCAGCCCCAAACACAGGACATTCAAAGTTGGGAGAGGGTGCAGGGTCATTGTATTCAATGGGTTTTTTAATTAATCTGCACATGTGATTTATGATTGTTTTTAGAAACTGACACATATAACAAGTGATCATGCAGATTAATTTTCAGTTATTATTTATTTTGAAAGGGTTTTTTTTTTATTATTACCATTTCCCAAGAAAAAGGCAGAAAATAAAAGACATAATTTTGGAAGCAAAGACAACTTTTATTAATGATCTTAACAATTATAGCAAACAGATAAGCCCTACAACATTAATACTTCCACCTTGGGCAGAGTGAAAGCTTTTCAAAAGAAAGAAACAAATTAGCAAAAAAAATTACTTTGAAACATGTATGCAAGAAGGAATATCAATGGTGACCTAATTCTGAACTCGGACTCCATGCGTCACATAATTCGGTGATTCCTGCTCTGCGTTATCCTCTTCAACAACATTAATTCCAAAACCAATCAGATGGAGGTAGCCTCTGCTACGGAAAACATCATGATAACTGTTCACAGAAGACTTCGACTTCAAACTCTCGCCTTTGCCATTCCTCAAAGAGAAACCCAAACCAGCTCTGTTCTTGTTCACAGGTGGATCCACAAGTCGTCCCCACACTGCATTATGACCATTGCGCACGACCTGCTGCGCATCCTTCAGGGAAACCACATAATTCTCATTCTTCCTTATGTTATCAATGGATAGGGCTTGGAACTGGGTTCCAACAGCAGCCTCATCCGCTTCTACAATACTGAAAGAGGATAGATGGGATATCAACAACGCCTGCTCCCCATTTATGATCACTACCTTCCCTTCACGCATAAATTTTAGCTTCTGATACAGAGTTGAAGTGACAGCCCCTGCTTCGTGAATCCATGGCTGTCCTAGAAAACAACTATACACGGGAATAATATCCATTACCTGGAAAGTTCAAGAACAAGTGTGGTCCTATATGGATGGTAAAGTCCACTTCACCGATGACAGATTTCCTCGACCCATCAAAAGCCTTCACAATGATGCCACTCGGGTGCATAGGTGTTCCCTGATACTTTAACTTCATGAGAGTACTTCTTGGTATAACATTCAACGTGGATCCGTTATCAATTAGCACATTAGATAGCGAATCATTCTTGCAGTTCATAGATATGTGGAGGGCCAGGTTGTGATTCCTCCCTTCATCTGGTAACTCATCATCGCAGAAACGTAAGTTGTTACATGATGTAATGTTTCCAATTACGCTACTGAATTGCTCTAATGGCATGTCATTCTCTACAAAAGCTTGATCTAGTACTCTCATCAGTGATTCTCTATGAGCCGAGGAATTCATCAATAAAGCTAAGATGGATATCTTTGAAGGAGTCTGCAATAGCTGATCTATAATTGTGTAGTCGCTCATTTTAATTATCTTCAAGATATCATCCACTTCTTTCTCCAATGTAGCTCAACTAGTCTCTCCTCCAGTCTTCTTTGACTCATCATTCTTAGCAATTTTCTTTTCAGTAACAACGTCTCTTCGAATAACCGGCGCAAACACGAGACCACTATGGGTCACCCTGCTATTATCAGCTATATTTCCAACATTTGGCATTGGCTGGATGGGAACTTCCACCCCATCTTCCAGATTGTAGCGTTATATTTGTAAGGCATAGCCTTATCTGATTTATAGGGAACAAGACCTGGCATACTAATTACCAATGGGGTAACATCTGGTTTGCTATGGTACTCCACCTCAAGGTGAGCGGGTGCACCAAAACAAGGTACAGTGACATTTACACCTTCCTCGACACAATCAGCCCTCAAAAGACCATTTCCGACAAACAAGTCTTCGTCTGAAGAGAAATACTCATCCGCAGAGGCATATTCTTCTTCTGACTCTTCTCCCATCAAACAAACTTCAACCATACCAACCTCGTGATAATCATCTCTCTGACCTGTAATCTTGATAGTTCCATTGTCTAACAGTAATTGAACACCCTCTCTCACAATATAACATCCTCGGGGGTCTCGACAACAAACTATGCAAGATCCATATTGGTGTTCCACCTGACCAACAGTACGGCAGAAGGTAGCATGCAACTGTATGAGATCTTCATTCAAATGCTCTACTTCAAAAATTCTGAATTCGCCCGGACATCCAGAAACCATATTAACTTCCTCTTCATACTCTACCCTAGGCCTGATTATATGAATTAGACCTTCATCCATCATCTTCTATAAATAAGCTTTTATCTTCTCGCAACCTTGTATGTTTGTACTGCAAATAGCACAATCGGCGTGGCCATTCGTATAATAACTGAACTCACAGAGGTCTGCATGCATTTTCACCAAATTCCCTCTAACCAGATTAATGTCAAAAATCCGGAAGTCACCTGGACAATCGGCCACCATATTCACAGCACTCACTCCCCCGTGTTTGGGCAGAGAATTATCTTTCACATTAGGTCCCATGTCTTTGAAAGATAAAATTCCAGACTTCACCAACCTTTGCACTTCAGTCTTCAAAGGATAACAATTTTCAACACTATGCCCTGGTGCTCCCTGATGAAAGGCACGCATCTGGTATGCTTTGTAATACCAAGGCAATAGAGATGGTATTGCTGGAGGTGGTCGCGTCTGGACCAACTTCTTATGGATAAATGCTGGTAGTAGCTCTGCATAACTCATGGGGATAGGGTTATAGTTCTCCCTTCTATGATTATTCCCTTGGTTCCCCTGCTGGGACTATCTTTGATAAGCAACGGTAGTCAGAGTAGCATTCATAATAGGAGTCACTGAGGCAACTTACTGGTGACGCTGATAATTCCTTCTAGGAGCGTTTATCCTCCTATCTTGCATGACAGCATTGGTATCCCCCTCTTTCTTCTTTGTAAACCCATAAGCTGGCTTTTTCACACCTCCGGATCCTTCACCCTTTGCCAAACGGCCTTCTCTTACTGTCTCTTCTAGACGAACACCCATTCCTACCATCTCTATAAAATCACTTGGGGCACTTGCTACCATTCTTTCGTAGTAGAAAGCGCTTAACGTATTCAAAAAAAATTTAGTCATTTCCTTCTCCTCCATGGGAGGAATCACTTGTGCGGCCACTTTGCGCCACCTCTGTGCATACTCTTTGAACGATTCTCTGTCTTTCTGAACCATGGCTCTAAGCTGGTCACGATCAGGCGCCATGTCCATATTGTACTTGTATTGTTTTATAAATGCTTCTCCCAAATCATTAAAGGTGTGGATGTTGGCGCTGTCTAAACTCATGTACCATTTCATCATTGCGTCGGTCAGACTATCCTGGAAAAAGTGAATCAGCAAACGTTGATCATCGGTGTGGGTAGACATTCTCCTTACATACATCACCAAGTGAGCACGAGGGAAAGTGTTTCCCTTGTACTTCTCAAACTCCAGGACCTTGAACTTAGCAGGCACTTTAACATTCGGGACCAAACACAACTCATTCACATTCTGCCCAAATAACTCTTTTCCCCTAAGAGCCTTCATCTCTCTTTGCATTCTATCAAACTGCTCTTGGAAATCATCCATTCTTTCATAAAGACCCAAGTCTTCACTCGGCGGAGGGAAAGGACGACACACATCTTCATTAATAATTGGAACCAAATTCACCGAAGGAGGTGCAGCAGGAACAGTATGCACCACAGGAGGTGCTGGAGTAACAACATTTGGAACCACTGGAGCATCTTGGGGGCCCAAATTGAAAACTTCAGGTGCTAAATTCTCTGGCACTCCCCACAGATAACCCTGACACATACAGTTTTGAACAACAGTTGGAGTAGCAGATACAGGAACAACAGGAGCTTCAACATTTGCCCTTGTTGGTTGAGGTTGAACACTCGGTGGCTGATTCTGAGCAACCACCAGAGCTTCCATCAGAGTAGTCAAATTGGCCAATCCAGCCTTCAAAGCAGAAACTTCTTCGCGTAGCTCGCAATTCTCCTGTTCCAAGTTGTCCATCTTCTTTTTGAAGTTAACCCGAGTGTTGTAGTGATGAGTCAGCTTGCTGAATGAAGTAAAAAGCTGGGTAAGGCACCTAGATATGCATAACAAGTGCAAGAAATATGTGCAATATGATGCATGATATGCAATGCATATAATTATTTTTACTTTATCATTTAATATTTCAAGGGATTTAACGTTTATAGACATTTTGCAAACATCAAAATAAGAACGCATTTGAAATACTGAAAACTTTTATTATAATAACTTCAAAATGGGTTACAAGTTTCAATGATCCCAAGTACAAGATGAAAATACAATCTAAAAATCCTAAGAGAAAGAAACTGATAGAGTTCAATCTGTACGTTGGCGCTTCCCTGTGAGCCTGGCAATCTGAGCTCTCAACCTCTGGTTTTCTTCCACATGTCTGATGGCAACCTCATTCCAATCATCTGAAGCAGGAAGTGAGTAATCAGCACCTGTTTGAGGCTTAGGAGAAAATAAATCCCCTTGCCTCTCCATAGACTCTACTGCTCGACTCTCAAGGATCTCGATCAAATCATCTTTCTCCTTCAAGTCTGCTTTGTAGGAACTCTCTAAAGTCTGGAACTTATTCTTCCAAGCATCTCTTTCTTGTTGCATCCTAACCAAAGCAAGCTGCAATTCTTCTAGATCATCTAATAAAGGAGGAGTGGTCTTCATAAACAGATCAGGCATGGGTGTCTCTTGAGTATACGACATCTTCAACTGAATGGCTCTCGATCGGACCCACTAAAGATATGGCTCCAAAGAAACAGCACCCCTAGGTCCCAAATCCTTCATACTTTTGTTATGAATGGTACGCCAGGCCTTTGCAATCTGCTCCCTATCTTCCTCATGGTCTTCTCCTTCCTTCAGAAAGAAACTACTCAAATGAATACTGTTCGGCTTATCTCTCATCGGATAACCAAGCTGTCGCCGCGCAAGAACAGGGTTATGGTTAATTCCTCCCTTTGTACCAAGAATAGGTACATTGGGGAAACTACCAAAACTGTCAATAATCTCCACATCCTGATAAGATAGATGATACCAATCAATATCCGAGTGAGTAAGTGCCATGATCTTAGGAGCCCAACGAGGTTCCTTCTTGACATCCCAAAAAGAATCATACTGAGGCATATGAGAGATGAACCACCGGTACAATAAAGGCGTGCAACAGATAATCATTCCCCCATGATAAGAACTCCGGAGATGAACAGAGTAATAAGAATCACCCAACAGTGTAGGAACTGGGTTTCTAATCAAGAAAATACTGATATCGTTAATGTCGACAAACTTGTCCACATTAGGAAATAAGAATAATCCATAAGCCAGTAAAGCAAAGATGGCCTCAAAAGCAATCGTACTATTCATTCTGGAAAAGTAATGAGCTTTCTCCAATAAGAACTGAGCTGGTAATCCTCTAATCCCTCCTTTCGTAGTCATATGGGCTTCTACCTCAGACTTTCCCAGATGAATCAAAGCAGCAATCTCATGTGGTTTTGGCTCACCCTCCAAACCAGTAAAAGGAACACGATCAATAATAGGTAAAACCAATAGATAAGAATACTCCTCTAGTGTAGGCATTAACTAATAATCGGGAAAAGTAAAGCAGTGATACACCGGATCATAGAACTGGACCAAGGTCGAGAGGATACCCTCCTTCATCTTCAGCTTCATGAGAGGAATAATTGATCCATACTTCTTCTGAAAGTCTGCAGAACACTCGATCTCTGGAATCAGACTGACCAACTCATCTATCTTGGGATCCTTGAAATTGTATTTCCCGGTCTTTCTCTTTCCAGACCATGGTTAATAGTACCTGAGATGTTCACAAATAGTCAACCTTTAAATCCCTTGAAATATTGTTTTCTTCAAAATATGCTTATGAGTGCATGGATGCATGATGCAACAATCACACACAAGATCACACATATAGGGTTCATAGGTTCAACGTCACGAGCATGAGGTTAAAGGTACTACCCATAAGGTATTGGTCTAAAAATTTATCACCTGACGTACAAGGTTCTAGAGGTTCCCAAAGTCTACATCCTTCCTTTGGACATTACCAACTTCCCGATTAACTCGGTAATTAGTAATATTCTCAAGAAAGACTCGTTCGAGCGTAGTATCGCGTGACAACTATTTCCGGATTACTCCGTCATAGCTTCCGCACTACATCTAAAAGGCCAAGATGGGTTTGGTATTCTACGGTCCTCAGTTTCAGCAGGCTCCCAGGTCGAAATCAGTACGTCTTCCCGATTACTCAGTAAACGACACTACAATTAAAGGGGCCTCCACTGAGTGGGGGATCTCATGCCTCCTTTTTTGGGATTACTCCCTCAAAGTTAACATGACTATACTGCCCGTCCTATGAGTAATCACCAAGCACCCTAAAAACCAGGAAAATCCAGACAAACATATATACAAAATATAACACATAAACAAAAATAGCACATATGTAAAATCAAGCTTCACAAATAAGCTTTTGTTTTGATGAAGACAAACCATGGCTTACAGAGAAGGCAAAGATTTATGATCAAGCATCAAGCGTCTAAGGATATTATCTTCATTCAAAGCTCTCAACAACTTTAAAGGTATAATAATTTTATCTACTTTGATCTTAAGATATAGATGCTCAAAAATGAAAAAGAAATGTTTAAGAATCATTACTCAAGCTTTTAAAAGATAAAATTTCATTTTTCTTCTGCATGCAATCGATTTACATCTTAGTGCAATCGATTGCACACTTCAAAATTTCAGATATTTTGCTTCTGTTTCTTTGTGCAATCGATTTACATTGCCTATGAAATCGATTGCATACTTAAAATTTTCAAAATGTTTGCTACTGACTTTGCATGCAATCGATTACATTGTTAGTGCAATCGATTGCACTCAGTTAATTTTTGCCACTGACTTTGCATGCAATCGATTACATTGTTAATGCAATCGATTGCACTCTTAAAGATTTTGAAAAAATAGCTGTTAAAAACCTTGTGCAATCGATTTACACCAAGGGTGCAATCGATTGCATACTGCATGAATTTGAAAAGTAACAGCTTTGTTCATGCCTTTTGATCATGCCTTTTCATTACATCTTTTCACTTAAACTTGGCATTTGTTCATGATACATTTCTAGATCTTCATGATGTTTCAAAAGGGTGTTAT
The DNA here is from genome assembly GCA_948472305.1 of Vicia faba. Classification (NCBI taxonomy): domain Eukaryota; kingdom Viridiplantae; phylum Streptophyta; class Magnoliopsida; order Fabales; family Fabaceae; genus Vicia; species Vicia faba. The sequence goes on along the minus strand of OX451736.1, from coordinate 753,624,512 downwards.
AAACATATAAATATTCATTTTCAAATTCAGATTAACACCTTCTTCCAATAATATTTTCTGAAATTTCAAAATACAAACTCAAGCATTCTTCATTTTCATGCATAAGTTTTCTGCACATTTTCATACATTAACAAACAGAAAACTTTAAGCAAATATATCTTGAGTCTTTGTACAATATTATTATTGAAAGAAGAAGATTATACATTTTCAAATCACTCTAAGTGATCAATATTACTCTACTCACTCAAACTCACAAATTGATATTTACTTACTTATTTTCTAGGATTGTTGGAATTAAGTTTAAGTGTTTTTGTTGAAATATTGTCTTTCCAAGTTGTTGGATACAAGTGTAGTTACATTGAGAGGATTTTTCTCATAGGTAACTTAGTGAAAATCCAAGAGGATTGTTCTTGGTCCAAGAGGATTGTTCTTGGTTTGGTTGGTAGTTCTTGTTTATGTTTGCCACAATAAGGAAATCTCTTTCATGTTGAAAGAGGACTGGAGTACTCTCGGACTGTAAGGGGAACCAGGATATATCGCCCGTGTCTATTTATTTTTCTGCATTTTTAAGCTTTCCTAAACTCATTTATAACCAGAAAAATAAGAACCATCATCACTAAAAACCAGAATTTTTAAAGTACCTAATTCACCCCCCCCCCCCTCTTAGGCGCACTTCATACTTACAATTGGTATCAGAGCAGGTTATAGGTAACGTGCTCCTAAAAGATCCAGAATGGCTTCTGCAAATCATAATCCCGTTTTCAGAGATGGTGGTAGTAACAACAAGCCTCCTCTATTTTGTGGTGAATATTTTGACTTTTGGAAAATACGCATGAAGGCGCATCTAGAAACACAAGGAGAAGAAATATGGGATGCCGTCGAAAATGGTCCATTTATCCCTATAACGGTAATCAATGGTGTTGGCTCATCAAAGCCTAAAACTGCATGGGACGATGATGATAAGAAGAAAGTTCTCTATGAAAAAAAGGCAATAAACCTTCTTCAAGGTGCACTTAGCATGGACGAATTCTTCCGTGTCTCGGCATGCAAAGCAACAAAGGAAATATGGGATACCTTGGTGCAAACTCATGAAGGAACGGTTGAAGTAAAAAGATCAAGACTAAATACCCTAAGTCAAGAATACAAACTATTTCAAATGCAGCCCGGAGAAACCATTCTTGACTTACAAAAAAGATTTGTGCGTTTGACAAATCATCTAAGTGCTCTTGGTAAAACTTTGATGAATGATGAATTGAATCTAAAAGTAATTAGGTCCTTAACTAGGGAATGGAAACCAAAGGTAATGGCAATTTCAGAAAAGAAAAGTCTCTCCAACATGACATCCGCAACATTATTTGGAAAACATCAAGAATACGAAACGGAACTCGGAAGACTTGAAAAGCATAAAAATCAAGAGAAGAAATCCAAGAATATTGCTTTAAAGATAGACTCCAAGGAAGTTGAAAAGGAAAACAATCCAGAAGAAGATGAAAACTTCATGCTTCTTGTTAAAAGGCTTGGTATGTTCTTCGGTAGAAATGACAAACCTTTTTCTCATTCAAAAGGAAAGAAACAATTTCAGAAAAAGGAAGGCTCCACATCAACACAATAAATCACATGTTATGAATGTGGTAAGCAAGGTCATATCAAGCCGGATTGTCCAAAACTCTCCAAGAAAGGTGGCTTCAAAAGCAAGAAGGGATTCAAGAACAAAAAGGCTTATGTCGCATGGGAGGACAATAAAATAAGTTCCTCATCTGATTCCGAGAGTGATGAAAGTGCAAATCTAGCATTGATGGCCTCACACCATTCCGATGATGAAGACAATGGGGTTAGTAATGAATTTTCTCTTTTTGATAGCGATGCACAAGGTGCTATAGATGAACTATTGAATGAATGAAAAATTCTATATAAAACCATTTCATCATAAAAGAAACAAATTTCATCCTTAGAAGAAAAATATGTTTCAATGGAAAAAGATTTCAAAGAAGAAAAACAAAAATCAAGTGATGAACAAAAACAGAATTTTGTATGCAAAAATTGTGATTCACTCTCTTTCCAAATTGTCCAATTAAAAAAAGTCATTGAAAGATATGAAAAAGGGAAAATTGGATTGGAAGGTGTTCTTAGTCAACAAAGATACTCAAATGATAAAAGTGGACTTGGATATTCAAAGTTTTCAAAACCAAGTTCTAACAAAACTATCTTTGTTAAAGGAAAGTGATCAATCTTCTAAAGAGAAAGTGAACAAACCTAAAATAGTTCGTCGCTATCCGAAAATGAAAACATTTTCTAAGAAGAAATCTTATCCTTCTAGATATAGAAGTAACTTTGAACCTACTTGTTTTTATTGTTGTATTAAAGGCCATACACCTAATGCTTGCTATGTTAGAAACTCCAGTGTGGCAAGTGGGCATTATGTATGGGTAAAGAAAGGCACTAATTATGAAGGACCCAAAGCAACTTGGGTACCTAACAAAACTTAATTTGTTTTGCAGGTATGCTTGAAGACCACATGCAATCTTTGGTATCTTGATAGTGGTTGTTCAAAGCATATGACAGGAGACATAAACCAATTTTCACATCTAGCACTAAAGGCCAAGGGTTTTGTCACTTATGGAGACAATAATAAGGGAAGAATCATAGGCAAAGGCAAAGTTGGTGCTCCACCTTTCACATCCATCGAAGATGTTCTTTATGTTGAAGGACTAAAGCACAATCTTCTAAGTATTAGCCAACTTTGTGACAAAGGCTTCAAAATCAAGTTCACCAGGGATGGATGTTTGATAGAAGACGAAGTTACTCATGAGTTTATACTTAAAGGGTAAAAGAATCAATAATATATTCATGATTTCCCTTGATGATCCATCTTTGAAGGTTAAATGTCTCATGGAGAACAACGATGATTCATGGCTTTGGCACAAAAGAATTGCTCATATTCATATGGAACACTTGAATAAATTAATCAAGCATGATATTATCATTGGATTTCCTAAGACAAATTTCGTCAAAGATAGACTATGCGATGCTTGTCAAAAAGGGAAATAAACTAGATCAACTTTCAAATCTAAGAATGTGGTGTCCACTACAAGGCCACTACAATTGTTACATATGGATCTATTTGGTCCATCGAGAACAAGGAGTTTCGGAGGTAATGTATATGCTTTGGTTATTGTTGACGATTTCTCTAGATATACTTGGACATTCTTTTTAGTGAAGAAAAGTGATGCATTCAAGGCGTTCAAGAAGTATGCTAAAAAATTTCAGAATGAGAAGTCTTTAAACAATTGCCTCAATAAGAAGTGACCATGGAGGAGAATTCCAAAATGCTCTATTTGAAGAATTCTATGGAGAACCTGGAATATCTCCCAACTTCTAGGCACCGAGGACTCCACAACAAAATGGAGTGGTTGAAAGAAAGAATAGGTCTCTTGTGGAACTTGCTAGAACAATGCTTAGCGACTCAAATCTTCCAAAATACTTTTGGGCGGATGCGGTGAGCACATCATGTTTTGTCAGCAATAGAGTTAACATTAGACCAATCTTAAAGAAAACTCCATATGAACTTTTCAAAGGGAGAAAACCAAACATTGCTTTCTTTCATATCTTCGGGTGCAAATGCTTTGTCCTAAACAATGACAAAAATAATTTGGGTAAGTTTGATGAGAAATCCGTTGAAGGTATTTTCCTTGGTTACTCACTCTCTAGTAAAGCATATAGAATATACAACAAAAGAACTTTGACTATTGAAGAATCTATGCATGTTTCTTTTGATGAAACTAACCCCTCCAAGGAGGATAATATTGTTTGTGATAATGATGATGAATTTTTAGAAGGTCCTCAAGAAAATTCTTCCAAGGATCAACCCATTCAACTAGAAGAATCACCTCAACAAGAATCGAATCTCAATGATCTACCAAAAGAATGGAGAACTCATAGAGATCATCTTATTAATAAAGTGATTGGTGATATAAGTCAAGGCGTGTCTACAAGATTAAATCTCAAGGATGCTTGCCTAAACATGGCGTTTGTCTCTCAAATTGAACCTTCCAAAGTTGATGAAGCTTTAGGCGATGACCAATGGATCATAGCTATGCAAGAAGAATTGAATCAGTTTGAAAGGAATCAAGTTTGGGAACTCGTTCTTAGGCCAAGCAACAAACACATTATTGGAACAAGATGGGTGTTCAAAAACAAAATTGACGAGAATGGAATAATTGTTCGCAACAAAGCAAGATTGGTAGCACAAGGCTATATTCAAGAAGAAGGAATAGACTTTGAAGAAACTTTCGCTCCAGTTGCAAGGTTAGAAGCTATTCGTCTCTTACTTGCCTATGCTTGTTCATTAAATTTTCAGCTTTTCCAAATGGACGTCAAAAGCGCATTCTTGAATGGATATATCACTGAAGAAGTATACGTTAAGAAACCACCGGGTTTTGAAGACTTCAAGAATCCATCTCATGTATTTAAATTAAGAAAAGCTCTCTAGGGACTGAAACAAGCACCAAGGGCATGGTATGATCGTTTAAGCAACTTCTTATGTGAAAAAGGTTTCGAAAAAGGCAAAGTTGACAAGACTCTATTTATCAAGAAAATCAAAGACGACACTTTGCTAGCACAATTCTATGTTGATGACATCATCTTCGGCTCTTCAAATCAAGAAATGTGTGAAGAATTCTCATCAATGATGCAAGGAGAATTTGAAATGTCCATGATGGGTAAAATGAACTATTTTCTCGGACTTCAAATCAAACAACTAAAAGATGGCATCTTCATCAACCAATCCAAATATTGCAAGGAACTCTTGAAAAGGTTTGACATGGATAACTGTAAGGAAATGTCTACACCAATGGGTTATGGTTCTTATGTTGATCAAGATGAATCAGGTGTTTCCATCGACATCACTAAATATCGAGGTATGATTGGCTCCTTATTATATTTGACGGCAAGCCGTCCTAACATTATATTTAGTGTTTGTCTTTGTGCCCGCTTTCAAGCTAACCCAAAGGAATCTCATCTCACGGCGGTAAAGAGGATCATGAAGTATCTCAAAGGAACAACAAATGTCGGATTGTGGTATCCTAAAGGTAGTGTCTGCAACTTAATTGGTTATTCTGGCGCGAATTATGCAGGATGTAAAACAGATAGAAAGAGCACAAGTGGTACTTGTCACATTCTCGGTAATGCATTAGTATCTTGGGCCTACAAGAAACAAGCATGTGTTGCTCTAAGCACGGCCGAAGCTGAATATATTGCAGCGGGTAGTAGTTGCGCTCAAATTTTGTGGCTAAAACAACAACTTCGTGACTACGGACTCGATCTAGGATGTATTCCTCTAAGATGCGACAACACCAGTGCAATCAACATCACAAAGAATCCCGTCATGCATTCAAGGACTAAACATATAGACATTCGACATCATTTTCACCGTGATCATGTTCTTCAAGGAGATGTCGAGGTAACCTTTGTAGATACTCATCATCAGCTTGTCGATATCTTCACCAAACCTTTGGCGAAAGAACCCTTCTACAAAATTCGTCGAGAGCTCGGCATACTTGACGAACGCGACTTATAAGGTGCATTCTACCCTTGATATAACTTTTATATATGTTTTATACATGCTATATATGAATCTATGTTATGTAATATTTAAAATTTTCAAGAAAAATTTGGTTTTGGACAATTTTTGTTGGTGCAAATCGATTGCACAAAGAGTGTAATCGATTGCACAAAGAGTTTTTTTTCAATTCTGTCCATTCTGTTTCATGTGCAAATCGATTGCCCCTTTAATGCAATCGATTTCACTATGTGCGTTTTTTCTTAATTTTTTATTCTGTTTGTGTGCAAATCGATTGCACATGGTATGTCAATCGATTGCACATACTGAAAGTAGCTTTTATGACAGAAAATTAATGTTGGTCAGAATTCCTCTCTCATATTCCCAAGCCAAATACACTTCAATTCTAATAACTCATTCCCTACCTATCCAAATCACTTCCAAATCTCTCTCACAAAACCTTTCTCTCTCACAAAACCTAAAACTCCATATCCATGGCTTCAAGAACAAAGAGAAAGGCTTCAGTTTCAGATAAAGGGAAAAAGAAAGTTGATTCAACATCCAATCCACTGCTTTCAACTCTCACAGAAGTGAAAGAAGCCAGATTTATCAAAGAATTTCAAAGGAAAATTGTATCCAACCCCAAGTATGGTATACTCTCCTCCTTTACTCAAGAATGTTTTTCCTTTCAGAATGATCTAGCTGCTTATGGTCTGGAGCCATTGATTTCTTCGTACGGTCCATACTACTCGGATTTGGTAAGAATGTTTTTCAGTAATCTAACACCCCAAAAAGGAAAAATGGTCACATATGTGCTGGGCACTTGTATCTCTCTAACTCCTCAGGTTGTTGGTGAGATCTTGCATATTCCTTTCACTGGAAGCTCCCTATATGATCCTGAAAACGAGATATGGGATGGATATCAGAAAAAGGGATTATTTTACAGCATTGGGCGGTTAAGTGAAGTTGAATTTCGTGCCAAACAGATTTGTGGTCATGGCGGAGTAATTCCATCCAGAGACTCCTGGAGTGCAGGTAACCTTCATACAGACGATCGCTTATATCATTATTTTTTGGTCTATATACTATTTCCAAGAGCTGGAAACCATTGCACGGTTACCGACTTCGAGATGCAGCTTATTTATGCAAGGAAGAAAGGAGTAAATGTAAACTGGGCAAGAATGATCATGATGCATATGCTGAGAGTGGATGAAAAGTCTAAATTCCTTCCATATGCTTATTTTGTCACTTTGATTATGGAGGAATTTGCTGTGGATTTTCGTGGTTTTGAAAAGGTGGATATGGATCCTAATCTAAACAAAATTTCAATTAAGAATGTTTATTCAAGGATGGGCATACATTTTAATCCAGAGACAAAGACCATCACCTACATTGGTGAAGATGTTGTTGGCAATGAAGAGAATGACCAAGAAGTTGAAGGCGGTGAAGCTATGCCTCCTCCTCCTACTGCTCCCTCTGGTCCAAGCAATCAAGAGCTCATGGACTACATGTCTCAACAATTTTCTTCTATGAACACCAACATCAACAATCAATGGAGTGCAATCAATGACTCCACTGCAACCCGGATAAATGATTTTCGCTCGGATGTGAACCAACAATTCTCGTACCTTTATTCTCACCTTCATATCCCACCATACGACCCAAATAACCTAGCTACACCTCCTCCACATTACACATAACCTCCACTTCAACAACAATTACCGAACCAAGGCTCATGGTCTTACAACCATCCAGACATACATCACCCTTAATGTTCTGGATGACTGTTTTTTTTCTGTTATGTTATTGTCTTGCTATTTCAATGTTTCGCTTGTTCAAATTTTCTGTGTAACTCTTAAATAATTTGTGTTACTTTTTAAATTCTACAATGTTTGTCAATATATTGCTCTATTATTATTTGCTTTAAGCATCTTTCCTTTCTTTTTGATAATGTCAAAGGGGGAGAAAGATATATGGTACTTTATGCTTGTATTTTCTTATGTCTTAACTGTGATCGGTGGATCTGGAACTGACTGTTTAACGCTGGTTCGCGAAATGTCGCGGAAGCAAGAGTCGCCACCGTCTTTTATTTTCTCCAATATGGAAAGGATAAAAGCACAGAAAAATTCCTTATTGAGATTGCTCTCGGTTCGGGAGGTAGGTTATAGAAAGGGAAGGTGTTAGCACCCTTTCTATCCATGGTTATCCATGGGCTCTTAGATACTTGCTCATTGTGTTTTCAAAAATGTTTTGTTTGCTTTTCAACTGTGGGTTTTAAAAAGTTTCTTTGAAAGTTTCAGTTTGACTCTTGTATCGGTCCTCAAGAGTGTTTGAAAAATTGCTTTCGAAAGCTTTTTGAAAATGTGTTGGTGTGAAAAGTATTTTTGATTTGTTTTGAAATTTAGAGCAAGTATCTACGAGAACCTACCTACCCTAAGGAATTCGTCTGTGTAAATGTCCTTTAAAGTAGTGCCATCCCACCATTGAGAGGTAGGTAGCACCACCGTTGGAGGTGTTCGGGTCAATTCGAGTTTGTAGGGACATGGTGATCACTAGAGCAATGGGAAGACACCTTAGAAGCTACCCTCATGCCAGGTTCCCGGATCATGAGGACTTACTAAGACATCCTCTACTCGACAATCACCTTTCGAAGGCAAAGCAACAGTGAGGCGTACCCTAGGGGTGGTGTGTGCGATTTGTGTGTCGTTTTCGTTTATTTTTGTCTTTTCATGGTATAGGTGATCTACGCGTTTGTTTTTATTTGTCGTTCATTCTTTCATGCTTTTTGTTAACAGTTAAAAGAGTGCGGAAAAGTAAATTCTAAAGCTATTACAAATGGCGCGGGTCCACATCGCCAAAATTAAACCGGACCCGATTTGACAGAAAGTAAATAAAGCAAAAGAAATAAAAGTGCGAGAAAGTTAAGTTACAACGCTTTGGGAGAGATACATAATTATTTAAGCAATAAAAATAAATATGCGAAATTAAATAAATTACGAACGAGGGCGTTGGACCCTTTTGCAAAATATTATTAATAAGGAATTAAAATTAAGAATTAAAAGGAAAATGTTTTATGTGTTTTTTATGTTTTTTAAGATTTAATAAAAAAAGAATTAATTAATTAAAAAAACTAAAATAAAATGTTAAACCTAGTTCTAATTATTTTTAAGTTTATTATGAAAGTATTAAAATTTTAACCTAAATTAAACCTAAGTTTTTATGTACAATTTAATTATAAAAATAAATAAATAAATATTATGGTAAAAAGGAAACAAATTAAAGGGATAAAAATTAAACCTAATTCTATTTTTTTGTATTTTTGTTAAAAAGGATTAAAATTGCAACCTAATTAAACTAAATATTTACATGTGAATTTATTTATAAAAAAAACATTGAAATAAATAAATGTTTTATTTTGCTCTTTTTCTGATTTTTTGTGCATTTTATAATTTGTAAAATAATTAATTAATTTAAACAAATAAAGAAAACAAAATCATAATTGAAAATAAAACAAACAAAAATATAGAGAAAGCAAACCAGGGGGGGTTCAGGCCCCAAAATGGAGGTATAGGCCTTAGAATGCTGGCCCATTAAGCTTTGGTCCATTTGACCTTTTCAGTTTGTGTGCCAGCGCGTTGACCTGGGTTGAGGGTGTCCATCAATTCTCCACTCTTGGATTACTGAAGCTAACCATGTGGCCGGCTGGATTTGGTGAGTGTATGGTAGTCCTCAACAGAAGCGCTGCATAGGAGTTATTAATGAAAAATAATATTGAAATTTACACAGACCTGGGACTCGAACCCAGGTCTTGGATGCTGAAGCCTTCAACGTTTGCCAGCTGAGCTACACATGCATTCAATTAATATACCAACACATAAATAATAAAAGAAAGACCAACGCGTTAGTGGAGAGAAACGCGCGAAATTCAAACGCTCCAATCGCTTGTGGCCACGTCTTCGTCTCTTTCACGTTCCCTGTAACATAAACATTCAGCAACGGTTTTAGACGCGTTGCTTTAGGGATGCTTTAAGAAAATAGCGATTAGCCCCTCAACGCTCATAAATTGAGCGCGAGGGTTCCATCCTCTTCGTCTTCAAGCGCTGAGTCTAATGGCCATGGTCTGGAATTCTAATTTTGCTTCGTTACCAAAGCCCTAAATTGACACCCTGCAAACCCTAGAAAATAAACATGGTGGAATCGCGTATATGGCATAAAAATACAATCAAACGCATTGGTCAGTATCAGAACATCATAAGGAATAAGAATCTATGATTAGAATGCCATGAGAATGCCTAAAACCACAAACACGATTGTGACTTTTTCTCTGTACAGGAGAGGTTCTTATTACCAATTCTTTGCGTGTTGATGGATGTTTGGGATTGGAATCGCTTCTGGGAACCTTGAGGAAGCTATTGGAAAAGTAATTAGGCTTTGAATCGTCCTTTAGAGTGGTTTTCAGAATTGCTTTTTTGACAAAAAATTCCAAGTTCGTAAATGTATTTCCTGCGCAGCTTAGAGTGTTTTGTGATTAGGGTTATGTTTCTGATTATGTAGTGAAGCTTTTAGGTCAACAAAACTCAATAAAATCCAATGCCATAATGGTTTTGCATATTTGATTTTCTAAGGATCTTCCATATCTTTTTTCATGTGCATTTTTGTGTCAATTAGCCTAAATCAAACCAAATCTTGCCATATTGGGATGTGCACGAGATATTGAGGGTAAAACATGCATGAAAAGATTTTTTAGGTCAAGTTTTATATTTTCCACATATTTAAATGATTTAAATGAATTAATATTAATAATAATTCAAATAAATAAATAAAAAATGAGAAAATACTTCCCTTTGGGCCAAGTGGTCGTGCACATGCTTAGAATGATGAATCATGGAAGAAAAATGGGCCCATTAGCATTTTTAGGTCATTTGGATCAATGTTGACTTTTCAAAATATCCAAAAATTTCCCAACTTCCACAAGGCATACCTTGCTCCATTTTTAATCTTTTCTCATGTTCTTGGACATTTTGGAAAGGTCTTTGAGTGCTCTAACCAATGCCTTTGGTCCCATGTCATTTTGATTTACCAATCTCAAGTTATGGCCTTTGACTTAAAGTCCCTTTTTGTTGACTTTTGAAAATGACCTATAATGTTGAAATTGATAACTTTTTGTGTGAGCATTTCTTGGACTTGAAGTATGAAGATGAGTTGTAGGAAATGTCTTTCTCTTCAAAATGAGCTTTGGATGGAATTTTTCTGATAATCCATGTGAAAGTTATGCCCTGGTCAATTTCAGTTGACTTTTTCAGCTGTCCAAATATAGTAACTTTTGCATCTTTGATGATTTCTGAGCCAAATTTTGAGAATCATGATCAAGCATTGATCAAATGATGTTTGTGGCTTCAAAATGATATGTTGACCAAAAATTTGAACTTTTGACTGTCAAATGACCATTTTGCCCCTACAGTTGACTGTAGTGCAATTTAGGGTTTTGACTGTGCAATTTTGAGCTGAATGCCTTGAAACTTGCTATGAGGATACTTGACCATCTTTGTAAGCACATGAGACTTGATTGGGCCTTTGAAAACTTCATTTCTTTGATCAGAACCCAAACCCTAGTTTTGACTGTATGGGAGACTGTTGACTGTGCAACCCTTGGGGGAGATTTGAAGCTTGGCTTGGCAATTTCTTGGAGAATATGGGAGGGCAAATTTTGGGGTGCAACAGTTGCCCCTGTTCAATCTTCTTAGACCTGAGGATGCAGATTGGCTGACGTGCCTTTCGTAATCCGAGGGTAGAAGATGATTGGACACTAGAGTGCCCAGAAATTTGCGCTCACATAGTAACAATGATGGTGGAATGGGCTTATAGATGCCATTGGGATGTTGCTGGATAGGATGATGGGCTTATAGATGCCATCTGGATGTTGATCGCATAGGATATTCCTTAGCGAGAACCTGCATACCTGCAAAAGAAAAAATGAGTACCTGACACGTTGCAGGAGCTGATTTTAGATGCTTGGTATAGATGTGTCCTGACTGGTTACAGGAGCTGAGTCTGGAGTCTCAAACGGCGATGAATGAACCAGGGATGGTTACTGCTTTAGCATGAATGGTAAGAGAACCTTGGGTGATTTTAACTTCAACAACGCTCGTTGAGAAAATCTTGGTGGGAAATACCATCTTCGCAGGATCGGAACGAGAACCATAGACCATTTATAATCTGAAAGGGAATTGTCACCTCACTCACCGTCGGAGAGGAAACCATAAGAACAGGAATTGTCACCTCACACTCACCGTCGGAGAGGGAAACATCTGAAAAAGGAATTACCTCCTCACTCACCGTCGGAGAGGGGACCATAAGAGACTATCACCTCACACTCACCGTCGGAGAGGGAAACATCTGAGAAGGACTTACCACCTCACACACCGTTGGAGAGGGAACCATAGGAGACTATCACCTCACACTCATCGTCGGAGAGGTAAACATATGAAAAGGACTTATCACCTCACACACCGTCGGAGAGGGAACCATCTGAAAAGGACTTACCACCTCACACACCGTCGGAGAGGGAACCATAGGAGACTATCACCTCACACTCACCGTCGGAGAGGGAAACATCTGAAAAAGGAATTACCACCTCACGCACTTGTCGGAGAGGGGACCATAGGAGACTATCACCTCACACTCACCGTCGGAGAGGGAAACATCTGAAAAAGGAATTACCACCTCACGCACTTGTCGGAGAGGGGACCATAGGAGACTATCACCTCACACTCACCGTCGGAGAGGGAAACATCTGAAAAAGGACTTACCACCTCACTCACTTGTCGGAGAGGGGACCATAGGAGACTATCACCTCACTCACCGTTGGAGAGGGAAACATCTGAAAAAGGAATTACCACCTCACGCACTTGCCGGAGAGGGGACCATAAGAGACTATCACCTCACACTCATCGTCGGAGAGGGAAACATCTGAAGAAGGAATTACCACCTCACGCACTTGTCGGAGAGGGGACCATAAGAGACTATCACCTCACACTCATCGTCGGAGAGGGAAACATCTGAAAAAGGAATTACCACCTCACGCACTTGTCGGAGAGGGGACCATAGGAGACTATCACCTCACACTCATCGTCGGAGAGGGAAACATCTGAAAAAGGAATTACCACCTCACGCACTTGTCGGAGAGGGGACCATAAGAGACTATCACCTCACACTCATCGTCGGAGAGGGAAACATCTGAAAAAGGAATTACCACCTCACGCACTTGCCGGAGAGGGGACCATAGGAGACTATCACCTCACACTCATCGTCGGAGAGGGAAACATCTGAAAAAGGAATTACCACCTCACGCACTTGTCGGAGAGGGGACCATAGGAGACTATCACCTCACACTCATCGTCGGAGAGGGAAACATCTGAAAAAGGAATTACCACCTCACGCACTTGTCGGAGAGGGGACCATCACTTCTGCTGAGTCTTTATCAGAAAAATCTGTTGGGAGTCGATTTAGCTGGACTAGAGAAGGCCTTGAAATATGTTTTGAGAATTTAACTGCATCTTTCCTGAAAGGTAAAGGTCAGTCATATGCAATGCATGATATGGATCAAGCAATGATGTTCTCAACATAAATGAGATTTGTATGATATGATGCGTCTATACATGCTATAATGATGTATGTGATGTTTTATGTATGTTTTTCGTCTAGGGAAGTAAATCCTTGATGGGTGCCGGAAAGTCGTATCCTGGGCTGATGTTGAAGTATTGATTTTGCTTCCGCTGGGGATGATAGTTGCAAGAATACCGGTAGGAGAAGATGACTCCGTTGCGGAATAAACTTGGCAAATGGAAGATTCTTGCGGGGAGAAAAGATACTCTGGCGATCATGTTGGGAAGCAATACTCTGTGGGAAGAGGGATGCTTCGCTGAGTTGTTGATAACTTGCTGAGGATGTCTTGTTGTTGGAAGTGTTGATAGACTTCGCTGGGGATAAGAAGGTTTTGTCGACGATGCTCTTTCCGTGGCTTTTGGCTGAGGATAACCCAGTTATATCCTATTGAGGAAATAACTCTTTAAATCAAGCCGGACGACGCGTTCGTGCTCTGCGAGGGATAAGCTTCCAGAATCTACTGGGGATAAGCTTACTGCTTGGGGGTATGAATTCCAACTTTCCTGGGGGAACTGGATTGGACTCTTTTGGGGAAGTTTTGATATGCTGGGGAAGTGACTCCTTTGATTATCTGGTATGCCGCCGGGGAACAATCTTTAGGCCAAGACTGTCGGGGATGCTTGTTAAGAATATATATATGCTGCTGCTGGGGGAGTATTGAGATCTACTGGAGGATACTCAACTTCCTTGAGACTTGATAATTTTGCTTGGAGGGGAATATACTGTTTTGCTGAACCGCTCTCTGGGGATTTAAGATGTACTGGTCACGTTCTTTAGCTGAACCTACCTTGGTACCTTGGAGGATAGAACAATTAGCCTGCTCCGACAACTCTTTTATTGCCCCTGTCTCTATGGGGGAGGCACTTGTGGGATGCTGATAGTTGTTGGTGGACAAACCTTCTTCTGGTAGGAGAGTGATAAGATGACAGGACATAGTCGTACGCTTTGATCCCTAACTTTTGCCTGGACCGCCCTTTCGGGTTTTTAATCCACCGGGATACCCATTTTTGCCCAAGCCGCCTTTTCAGGTTTTTGACTTGCCGGGTGTACAGATTTTTTCATTTCATCCCTTATTTTTGCCCGAACCCTTTTGGTTCGCCGGGAAGCCCTTATTTTTGCCTAGGTATGTCAACCTAGCGGGTCTTTGATTTTGCGTAGTATTTTTTTTCGACTATGTCCGTTCTCAGAATGTTAGGGAGTTGCCCCCGTTTAGAAGTGTTTTGTCACCGGAAGATGTTTGATCCGGCAAGACTCGTCGTTGGAATGTCCCAAGTGATTCAGGCGGATATTTGCCCCAGGCTATTAGCCTTTGAGAGATTCTCCGAATCTTGATTGGACTGCCCCAGATGATAGACCATGATTACGTCTGCCCCTTGATTGGAAGTGCTTCTGTTCACCAGGTATTCATCGTGCGAATTTCCCTGCTGTTCAAACAAAAAGTCATATGCAAACAAAGTTATGTTGAAAATGCAAAGCTTATGTCTGTCTTGAAGATTTTGAAAATGCATTCTTTTTCATAAAACAAGTGATTGTTTGTAAACGTGATGTCAACTCCGTATTTTACCGTAGGCCTTCAGGAGTCAGGATACCTTTCGTAACAGTATGCTTTCGAACTAACCCATGCTTCAGCTAGGACTTTTGAGGGTTATAACGTGGCCTGGTTCACGGTTTAAGAAACAAAGGATAAAGGCTCAAATTATTTGTACCCACCCGCTCTTCGTGATGTTCTCCAAACCTAAACTCAGTTGATCATACGTTAGACCTTGTTTGAGTCTTTGTCCTGATTTTCCGGTGATGATTCGGATGTTGATAACTTATTTTGAATAGGCAGTCATTCCTTTTTTGTTGAGGGTTTGTAAGACCTCTTTCTTGTCTGATTTTGTTATCCCTTTCTTTTTTTGCCTGAACTGTTTCCTTTTTCGGAATTACAGTCAGCGGGATGCCCCAGTTTCGTAAGTCCCTTTTTATAGGTTTTGACTTCTTAGGCTTTTCGTTTATGATTTTCTTTTTGATAATGACTGCCTGTCCTTATGATTGTTCTGAACCATCACTGTCTTTTTGTTTTTGGAACAACTCATTTGGTGCCATTCATTGTGCACTTGGATCAATTGAGAAGCCTACCCTGCCCCAGGTTATGATTAAGGGTTTCAATTTTCGAAAATAAAAACTCCTACTTCTTTGGCTCAGATGGGTTGACGAGGGATTATCTTCCTTATAACTCCAGTGTTTAGGATTTGAAACAATTCCTGTACCTCATCAGCGGGGTCTGTTCAAAAGCATACTGTAAAGATAGCGGTATCGTTTTCGTCATCCTCCCTCAAGAGGCTCAGAATTATTAACCAAGATTTGATCATTAGAAAAAATATGAAAAGAATTTTGAATATAATGAAAACATTTGTATTAATTCCCAAAACAGACATATGCGATGCATTAATAGAATAAAAGAGTTTGCTATGACATTAATTGTTTGTATAAGCAAAGAAAAATACAACTCAAAAATTCAAATGAACAAAAGGTCTTCAACGATTGGGTAACGGAGCAGTGATTATGTTCGGAGTCTCAGGCACTTCAAACTGAATCTCCCCGACGTCGATCATGTCTTGAATCTTGTTCTTGAGAGGCCAGCAGTTGTCTGTAGTATGCCCCGGGCTATCTGAATGATATGCGCATCTATCATTGGGATGATAGTTGGGAGCAGAAGTATTCGGATTCCGAAGAGGAGCCCTTAATGTGATCAGTCCTGCTTTCAACATTTGTTGCAGTGCTTGATCCAACGACATGTTGAGTTTGGTGTACTGCCGTTTCTCCTTGCGCTGCTGCCCCTGTCCTTGTTGAGCAGGTCCAGGATTGGAGATCTGGATTGCCCCTGTCTCATGACGGCTCTTTTTACCGGGCACAGCATTGGATTCTTTCTTCCCATGAGGCTTATTATCAGAAGGTGCAGCTTCTTGAATTTTCCCAGACCGGATGCCAGCTTCTATTCGCTCTCCAGTCAAGATAAGATCTGTGAATCCAGCAGATGAATTCCCAATCAGGTGGTTATAAAATGGACCAGACAAGTTCCCCAAGAACACATCGACAAGTTCCCGATCAGTCAGAGGTGGTTGTACCCTTCCAGCAAGATCCATCCATTTCTGCGCATATTCTTTAAAACCTTCACTTGACCCTAACGACATACCCTGGAGTTGGGTACGCGTAGGAGCAAGGTCGGCATTATATTGATACTGCTTGTAGAAAGCAGTAGCCAACTCCTCCCAGTTACGAACCTTGGTCCCATCCAGCTGATAGAACCATTCGAGATGAGTCCCTGAAAGACTCTCCTGGAAGAAGTGGATCCATAAATTCTTGTCCACCGTATATGGTTGAATCTTCAGAACATAGGACCTGAGATGTAATTTGGGACAAGACGCCCCGTCATACTTGGTAAAGGATGGTGCTTTGAACTTCCGAGGAATAATCACACCAGTTGATAAACCCAGATCTCCAAGATCCAGCCCAGGTACCTGTTGGATCTCCATAGCATTCAGCCTATCCTCCAACTGTTTGTACTTGTCCTCAGCAGGAGGGTATTGTTCGTCGTTGAAATCTGTCTCGTTGTCGGAGACCACTGGACTAGGCACCTCTCTCTCATGGTGACTGCTTTCCCTCACAGATGGGGTAGTCCTCTCAGTTTCAGTCTGCGGTGTATTCTCAGATCTGCGCCTAGGGCTGAACAAGACAGTCCTCTTCTTCTTCTTGTCCTTCTTCAAGAGCAGAGCCTTCAGATCTTGTTGCCCCTGGGTCAAATTCATGATCAGCTCTTGGAACTGGGCGTTCTGAGCCTGGAGGTCCTTGATAGTCTGCTCGGCTGATGATTCAGGATTCATGACGATCGGCTGAAATAAACAGCGGAGAAGGGTAAGCAACCTGTCAAAGGGATACCTGCAATGCAATGAGATGTATGACATGCATGTAATGTTTTCAAGGACCTCGCAGGGTAAACAGAGAAACTTTGTTAGCATTTGAATTTGTAGCTTGGTGGAAAGAAACCCATGTTGTTGAGAATTCTTCTCCAAGGGTCAAAGGCTCACCATGTCCAGTGGGTCATAGCCTCTGACTTTAGTCATCAGGTCTAATTTTGATTTCCCAGCAACCTTGGTTAAGGGAACCTTCTTCAGGAGTCAGAGCTCACCATATCAAGTGGGTCATAGCCCCTGACAACCTTGGCTAGAGGAAAATAAATCCTCTTTTCCCCTTGCTGGGATAATTGATTCACCATGACCTGCATCACAAGCCCTGGAGATCCTTGAAATGGGTTAGAATGTATGCAATGATATGCAATGGTATGATGTCATGCTATGCATGGGGTGATGTAGGTAAACCCTGTTATGAGTCCCGATTAAGGACTATAAACAAACCCTGCAAGAAATTCAGTATACTTTGTTATGAGTCCCAATTAAGGACTATAAACAACCTGCAAGAAATTTAGTAAACCCTGTTATGAGTCCCTATTAAGGACTATAAACAAAACCTGCAAGAGACTCGGTAAACTTTGTTATGAGTCCTAATTAAGGACTATAAACAAAACCTGCAAGAAATTTGGTAAACCTTGTTATGAGTCCCAGTTAAGGACTATAAACAAAACCTGCAAGAAACTCAAGGGTCAGATAACAGGCATGCAAGTAGTTCAAGTATGACGGCACCCAAGTCACACAAGTGAAGCCCTTAGAGTTTAGGCCAGCATGAGGTCTAGGTATTACCCTCTTGAAGTTGGTGGGCTCAACCTGTCCTAATCAAAGTAACCGGGTTCTAAGGTTCCCAATATCACGGGGTTGCTTTCATTGTTCATCGTTTCGATTTAGCCACTGAACTGGCGACCGAAATATTCCAGGAAAGCAACCCTCAATTGAGTGTAGTATCGAGTATCAACCAACCTCGGACTGCACCAAAGTCAGTTATCTCACTACCCTAAAGAGGCCAAGATAGTTCAATTAAGGTTCCTAAGGTCTGTTGATGCTTCACGACACCACGCGGAGGCCCCGTACTCTCCTTGACTGAACTCAAGGGTTACCGGTACACACCAAAGTGCCACATCAACGTAGCAGACTGTTTCAACCATGTCGGTATACCCCGCACAGTTCCCTCACAGCCTTGTTGATACTTTCTAAGAAGGTATCCCCAGATCCGGGTTAGGATCTATAGAACTCCCAAGCAACCCACAATAATAAAGCAAGCAAAGAAGACAATTGAAAACATGGTTATGAGCTAGCCCTAAGGTACACCCCACTTTAAGTTTGTTATCCCCAGCAGAGTCGCCAGTTCTGTGATCGGTGGATCTGGAACTGACTGTTTAACGCTGGTTCGCGAAATGTCGCGGAAGCAAGAGTCGCCACCGTCTTTTATTTTCTCCAATATGGAAAGGATAAAAGCACAGAAAAATTCCTTATTGAGATTGCTCTCGGTTCGGGAGGTAGGTTATAGAAAGGGAAGGTGTTAGCACCCTTTCTATCCATGGTTATCCATGGGCTCTTAGATACTTGCTCATTGTGTTTTCAAAAATGTTTTGTTTGCTTTTCAACTGTGGGTTTTAAAAAGTTTCTTTGAAAGTTTCAGTTTGACTCTTGTATCGGTCCTCAAGAGTGTTTGAAAAATTGCTTTCGAAAGCTTTTTGAAAATGTGTTGGTGTGAAAAGTATTTTTGATTTGTTTTGAAATTTAGAGCAAGTATCTACGAGAACCTACCTACCCTAAGGAATTCGTCTGTGTAAATGTCCTTTAAAGTAGTGCCATCCCACCATTGAGAGGTAGGTAGCACCACCGTTGGAGGTGTTCGGGTCAATTCGAGTTTGTAGGGACATAGTGATCACTAGAGCAATGGGAAGACACCTTAGAAGCTACCCTCATGCCAGGTTCCCGGATCATGAGGACTTACTAAGACATCCTCTACTCGACGATCACCTTTCGAAGGCAAAGCAACAGTGAGGCGTACCCTAGGGGTGGTGTGTGCGATTTGTGTGTCGTTTTCGTTTATTTTTGTCTTTTCATGGTATAGGTGATCTACGCGTTTGTTTTTATTTGTCGTTCATTCTTTCATGCTTTTTGTTAACAGTTAAAAGAGTGCGGAAAAGTAAATTCTAAAGCTATTACAAATGGCGCGGGTCCACATCGCCAAAATTAAACCGGACCCGATTTGACAGAAAGTAAATAAAGCAAAAGAAATAAAAGTGCGAGAAAGTTAAGTTACAACGCTTTGGGAGAGATACATAATTATTTAAGCAATAAAAATAAATATGCGAAATTAAATAAATTACGAACGAGGGCGTTGGACCCTTTTGCAAAATATTATTAATAAGGAATTAAAATTAAGAATTAAAAGGAAAATGTTTTATGTGTTTTTTATGTTTTTTAAGATTTAATAAAAAAAGAATTAATTAATTAAAAAAACTAAAATAAAATGTTAAACCTAGTTCTAATTATTTTTAAGTTTATTATGAAAGTATTAAAATTTTAACCTAAATTAAACCTAAGTTTTTATGTACAATTTAATTATAAAAATAAATAAATAAATATTATGGTAAAAAGGAAACAAATTAAAGGGATAAAAATTAAACCTAATTCTATTTTTTTGTATTTTTGTTAAAAAGGATTAAAATTGCAACCTAATTAAACTAAATATTTACATGTGAATTTATTTATAAAAAAACATTGAAATAAATAAATGTTTTATTTTGCTCTTTTTCTGATTTTTTGTGCATTTTATAATTTGTAAAATAATTAATTAATTTAAACAAATAAAGAAAACAAAATCATAATTGAAAATAAAACAAACAAAAATATAGAGAAAGCAAACCAGGGGGGGTTCAGGCCCCAAAATGGAGGTATAGGCCTTAGAATGCTGGCCCATTAAGCTTTGGTCCATTTGACCTTTTCAGTTTGTGTGCCAGCGCGTTGACCTGGGTTGAGGGTGTCCATCAATTCTCCACTCTTGGATTACTGAAGCTAACCACGTGGCCGGCTGGATTTGGTGAGTGTATGGTAGTCCTCAACAGAAGCGCTGCATAGGAGTTATTAATGAAAAATAATATTGAAATTTACACAGACCTGGGACTCGAACCCAGGTCTTGGATGCTGAAGCCTTCAACGTTTGCCAGCTGAGCTACACATGCATTCAATTAATATACCAACACATAAATAATAAAAGAAAGACCAACGCGTTAGTGGAGAGAAACGCGCGAAATTCAAACGCTCCAATCGCTTGTGGCCACGTCTTCGTCTCTTTCACGTTCCCTGTAACATAAACATTCAGCAACGGTTTTAGACGCGTTGCTTTAGGGATGCTTTAAGAAAATAGCGATTAGCCCCTCAACGCTCATAAATTGAGCGCGAGGGTTCCATCCTCTTCGTCTTCAAGCGCTGAGTCTAATGGCCATGGTCTGGAATTCTAATTTTGCTTCGTTACCAAAGCCCTAAATTGACACCCTGCAAACCCTAGAAAATAAACATGGTGGAATCGCGTATATGGCATAAAAATACAATCAAACGCATTGGTCAGTATCAGAACATCATAAGGAATAAGAATCTATGATTAGAATGCCATGAGAATGCCTAAAACCACAAACACGATTGTGACTTTTTCTCTGTATAGGAGAGGTTCTTATTACCAATTCTTTGCGTGTTGATGGATGTTTGGGATTGGAATCGCTTCTGGGAACCTTGAGGAAGCTATTGGAAAAGGAATTAGGCTTTGAATCGTCCTTTAGAGTGGTTTTCAGAATTGCTTTTTTGACAAAAAATTCCAAGTTCGTAAATGTATTTCCTGCGCAGCTTAGAGTGTTTTGTGATTAGGGTTATGTTTCTGATTATGTAGTGAAGCTTTTAGGTCAACAAAACTCAATAAAATCCAATGCCATAATGGTTTTGCATATTTGATTTTCTAAGGATCTTCCATATCTTTTTTCATGTGCATTTTTGTGTCAATTAGCCTAAATCAAACCAAATCTTGCCATATTGGGATGTGCACGAGATATTGAGGGTAAAACATGCATGAAAAGATTTTTTAGGTCAAGTTTTATATTTTCCACATATTTAAATGATTTAAATGAATTAATATTAATAATAATTCAAATAAATAAATAAAAAATGAGAAAATACTTCCCTTTGGGCCAAGTGGTCGTGCACATGCTTAGAATGATGAATCATGGAAGAAAAATGGGCCCATTAGCATTTTTAGGTCATTTGGATCAATGTTGACTTTTCAAAATATCCAAAAATTTCCCAACTTCCACAAGGCATAACTTGCTCCATTTTTAATCTTTTCTCATGTTCTTGGACATTTTGGAAATATGTTTGAGTCCTCTAACCAATGCCTTTGGTCCCACGTCATTTTGATTTACCAATCTCAAGTTATGGCCTTTGACTTAAAGTCCCTTTTTGTTGACTTTTGAAAATGACCTATAATGTTGAAATTGATAACTTTTTGTGTGAGCATTTATTGTACTTGAAGTATGAAGATGAGTTTTAGGAAATGTCTTTCTCTTCAAAATGAGCTTTGGATGGAATTTTTCTGATAATCCATGTGAAAGTTATGCCCTGGTCAATTTCAGTTGACTTTTTCAACTGTCCAAATATAGTAACTTTTGCATCTTTGATGATTTCTGAGCCAAATTTTGAGAATCATGATCAAGCATTGATCAAATGATGTTTGTGGCTTCAAAATGATATGTTGACCAAAAATTTGAACTTTTGACTGTCAAATGACCATTTTGCCCCTACAGTTGACTGTAGTGCAATTTAGGGTTTTGACTGTGCAATTTTGAGCTGAATGCCTTGAAACTTGCTATGAGGATACTTGACCATCTTTGTAAGCACATGAGACTTGATTGGGCCTTTGAAAACTTCATTTCTTTGATCAGAACCCAAACCCTAGTTTTGACTGTATGGGAGACTGTTGACTGTGCAACCCTTGGGGGAGATTTGAAGCTTGGCTTGGCAATTTCTTGGAGAATATGGGAGGGCAAATTTTGGGGTGCAACATTAACTTTCAAGGTATTCTCCAATCAAGATGAAGAATTGCAAAGGATTCCAACCCTCTCCTACATATGGGGAGTTTTGCATCTTAGGGGGAGAAGCTCTTCCGGAAAAGTACATCGCATAAAGAAAGATTGTTTGTCATCATCAAAAAGGGGGAGAATGTAAAATCAAGCTTCACAAATAAGCTTTTGTTTTGATGAAGACAAACCATGGCTAACAAAGAAGGCAACAATTTGTGATCAAGCATCAAGCATCTAAGGATATTATCTTCATTCAAAGCTCTCAACAACTTTAAAGGTATAATAATATTATCTACTTTTATCTTAAGATATAGATGCTCAAAAATGAAAAAGAAATGTTTAAGAATCATTACTCAAGCTTTTCAAAGATAAAATTTCATTTTTCTTCTGCATGCAATCGATTTACATCTTAGTGCAATCGATTGCACACTTCAAAATTTCAGATCTTTTGCTTCTGTTTCTTTGTGCAATCGATTTACATTGCCTATGCAATCGATTGCATACTTAAAATTTTCAAAATGTTTGCTACCGACTTTGCATGCAATCGATTACATTGTTAGTGCAATCGATTGCACTCAGTTAATTTTTACTACTGACTTTGCATGCAATCGATTACATTGTTAATGCAATCGATTGCACTCTTAAAGATTTTGAAAAAATAGCTGTTAAAAACCTTGTGCAATCGATTTACACCAAGGGTGCAATCGATTGCATACTGCATGAATTTGAAAAGTAACAGCTTTGTTCATGCCTTTTGATCATGCCTTTTCATTACATCTTTTCACTTAAACTTGGCATTTGTTCATGATACATTTCTAGATCTTCATGATGTTTCAAAAGGGTGTTATAAACATATAAATATTCATTTTCAAATTCAGATTAACACCTTCTTCCAATAATATTTTCTGAAATTTCAAAATACAAACTCAAGCATTCTTCATTTTCATGCATAAGTTTTCTGCACATTTTCATACATTAACAAACAGAAAACTTTGAGCAAATATATCTTGAGTCTTTGTACAATATTATTATTGGAAGAAGAAGATTATACATTGTAAAATCACTCTAAGTGATCAATATTACTCTACTCACTCAAACTCACAAATTGATATTTACTTGCTTATTTTCCAGGATTGTTGGAATTAAGTTTAAGTGTTTTTGTTGAAATCTTGTCTTTCCAAGTTGTTGGATACAAGTGTAGTTACATTGAGAGGATTATTCTCATAGGTAACTTAGTGAAAATCCAAGAGGATTGTTCTTGGTTTGGTTGGTAATTCTTGTTTAAGTTTGCCACAATAAGGAAATCTCTTTCATGTTGAAAGTGGACTAGAGTACTCTCGGACTGTGAGGGGAACCAGGATATATCGCCCGTGTCTCTTTATTTTTCTGCATTTTTAAGCTTTTCTAAACTCACTTATAACTAGAAAAATAAGAACCATCATCACTAAAAACCAGAATTTTTAAAGTACCTAATTCACCCCCCTCTTAGGCGCACTTCGTACTTACAACATATACAGATATAAACAAATATAGGCTTAACCCACTTAGGGATGGACGGGCAAGAGGTCAATCTGTCCCCAGTGAAGTCGCCATTTTTCTGTAGCGGTAGAAATGTTCAAGACTAAGCCAATGGATTGACTAGCCTTTATACAAATCAAAATAAAAATCGCCACCGCGCTTTATTGTTTCCATAGGAATGGGAAAAGAGCGAATAACCCAAAAAAAATAGGGGAAACATTCAAGGTAAGGGGGTTGGTTATGCAAAGGGAAGGTATTAGCACCCTAAACATCTACGGTACTCCGCAGGAACCTCTTTATAAAATCTGTATATTTTGGCTATGAAAATGTGTTGTATAGAAATAGATGGTGGAGGTAAGAAAAGAAGTATTTTTTATGATTTTTGCATCCACCGCGGTTGCGAACCTTTAGTGCCTACGTACCACCTTTCGTGCAATAGGGGATCAGGGTACACGTAGTTCCTCTTTCAAAAATTTGAAACACAAATGTTTTAGTTGATTTTAAGAGATAAGACATCATCATCATTGTCCGTGTGGAAAACATACTTACTACCCACAATCATGAGAAAGGAGAATTTGCATCATCTCGAAGTGGAGGATATGGCTTGGATTTTAAAATCAACAATGCCTCACTCAACACCCAAGTGGAAAATATCTCACTTCACTACATATTGTAGAAGTATAGTTGTTGCATCACTACAAGGATTGACAAGAGTCCAATGTTTTGAGAAAAAAGTTTTAAAGGTAAAAGCCAAAGTGGCAAAATGGTTTGAAATGAGATTGGTTGACTTTTAGTCTTCTCACAAAAAAGTGTCAAAGTATTATTAAATTGATTGAAGTTTATTTATGAAAATGATTAAAGAAAATGAGGAGGAGAAGAAGAGACTATCCTAAAGCATAAGGTAAAAGCTAAGGATAAGGACCATCTAAACAACAAGAAACCAAAACTTGACATTATGAGCCAAGATAGAATTACCATTCTTTGGATTGAAACCAAGCAAGCAAAGATACTAGACCTCTTCAAGTATATTAAGTCTTCACAAAAATTGGGCAGAGTAACTGCTGTATACGGGTGAATTTCCAGATTATAGACAAAGGATGTAATCACAAAACCTGCACACAAAAACAAACAAGCAACCCAATGTCTTGAGGTAAACCTCAAGAGCTCCAGACAAAATAATCGGATAATATCACAAGGTATCCAAGAAAAAGTCCCATGCTCCATAATGCTAAGGATAGTAACCAAATAGTCTAAGTACCATTAAGAGTTTTTTAGGGTTTAAGTTGGTTATTAAGTATCTTAGAAAAAAGAAAAAGAAAAGCTCAAGCGAGCAAAGTAAAAATGACAAGAAAATAAATGCTCAAGTGAGCAAAGATGAAAACGGCATGAAATATAAATGCTAAAAGTAAATAGTGCATAAATCATAAAATAATAAAAGCATAAAAATAAAACAAGTCAATAATTAGTGGTTAATTGGATGACCATCTTGAAACTTGCATTTGGAACTCATTAGAGGATTGGTAGAACCAAATCCTCCACACAACAAGTTGCATTTTCTTTTTGTCAAGTATATCATCCATTTGGAATTCTCACAAGTACCATTTATTGATCAATGATGTTTAAGTGATCCGCGTTGACCAGAGGTGTTGTAGATCCATTAGAGGATTGGTAGAACCAAAGCCTCCACACAATGAATCTCATGGTTATTGGATCAAAGAGATCAAATTAACATACTTGGGCTTGCAATCATAATTTTGGGCCATGAATGATCATTTATTCGAATCGGGACAAAATTTAGCGCTATGTTAAGCAATCGTAAGGCTTCCTTAAAGGATGCCCGGGATGTGATTGAGAAGGGTGAGTGCACAAACTGGGGCCGACTTCCTGACTTTACTCCGAAGACTGACAAGTTTGGTTTGGGTTTCACTGCAGAGGCTCAGAGGGTTGTTCGTAAGGCAAGGATTGGAAGACCTCATGTATTCATCACCAACCCGGGAGTGAATGCTATTGAAGATGACGTGGAGGAATCTGAATTCGACAGCTGGATCTACCCAACAACCGACAGTGGACCAAGCAACTGGACTGCCAAACACTTCACACCTATTACTTTTGTCACTCAGTAATGAACTCTTTTGTTTTCAATTTGTAACAAACAATATGTTGAAACTTTTATGGCTCAGTGTCCTACCCGGGGCACCGTGGCTTCATTTGTGAGGGCTTTTGTGTGTCATTTTCATATATCATAAATAAAAACATTGGACATTTGTTGCATTTCAAAATCTTGTGCTCCTTTTCTTTCCTTACTATATATTGCAAAACAGCTATATTTACACACACTCACTTATACAGGTTCCAATCCACTCTGGATCTCACTGGTAACGACTCTGCTACTGCCAGTTATGACTTCGAAAATCCTATCAACTTGGCCGAAGACGAAGGTGAAGATGATTGCGAAGTTCCTGGTGAACTTGCAAGACTGCTACTCCAAGAAGAGAGGGCCATTCAGCCACATGAAGAGCCAGTGGAAACGGTAAATCTAGGTATTGAGGCAGACAGAAAGGAAGTCAAGATTGGTGTCAATCTAGAGTTCAGTGTGAAGCAATGGTTGATTCAGATGCTGCATGACTATATGGAAATCTTTGCTTGGTCTTACGAAGACATGCCTGGTTTGGATACCGACATTGTGGTTCATCACCTACCTACCAAGGAAGATTGCCCTCTGGTAAAACAGAAGGTCCGCCGTATGCGTCCAGAGATGTCCGAGAAAATCAAAGCTGAGGTTATGAAACAATTTGATGCCGGATTTCTAGCAGTAACTTCTTACCCTCAGTGGATTGCCAACGTGGTTCTAGTTCCAAAAAAGGATGGTAAGGTCCGGATGTGTGTTGATTACAGGGATTTGAACAGGGCCAGCCCCAAGGATGATTTCCCCCTGCCTCATATCGATGTACTGGCTGACAATACTGCTCAGCATAAAGTTTTCTCCTTCATGGACGGTTTCTCCGGTTATAATCAGATCAAGATGGCTCTTGAAGACATGGAGAAGACCACTTTTGTCACTCAGTGGGGCACCTTTTGCTACAAGGTCATGCCTTTTGGGTTGAAAAATGTTGGGGCAACCTACCAACGTGCCATGGTTGCTTTATTTCATGACATGATCCATCATGAAATAGAAGTATATGTCGATGATATGATTGTAAGGTCTCAAACTGAGGAGGAACACCTTGACCATCTACGAAAGTTGTTTGACCGTCTGAAGTTGTACAAACTGAGGCTGAACCCGAACAAGTGCACCTTTGGGGTGAGATCTAGAAAATTGCTAGGCTTCATTGTGAGCGACAAAGGTATTCAAGTGGACCCTGCCAAGGTGAAATCCATACAAGAGATGCCAACTCCCAAGACAGAGAAAGAAGTCAGAGGCTTTCTAGGACGACTGAACTACATTGCCCGATTCATCTCACATCTAACTGCTACCTGTGAACCGATCTTCAAGCTATTGAAGAAAGATCAAGTAGTACGTTGGAACGATGAATGTCAGGCCGCTTTCGAAAGGATCAAAGAGTATCTCCAAGAACCACCCATTCTTATGCCGCCGGTTGAAGGGAGACCTCTAATCTTATACTTGACGGTACTTGACAACTCAATGGGGTGTGTGCTGGGGCAGCATGACGAGTCTGGCCGAAAAGAGCACGCTATTTATTACCTGAGCAAAAAGTTTATCGACTGTGAGACTCGGTACTCACTGCTCGAGAAAACTTGATGCGCTCTGGTATGGGCTGCTCACCGGCTGAGACAGTATATGTTGACTCACACTACTCTGTTGATTTCAAAAATGGATCCAATCAAGTACATATTCGAAAAGCCTGCCTTGTCCGGAAGAATAGCAAGATGGCAAATGATCTTGACGGAATATGAAATCCAATACACGACTCAGAAAGCAATCAAGGGAAGTGTATTGGCAGACCATTTGGCACACCAACCGGTGAACGATTACCAGTCGCTGAACTTTGAATTTCCAGACGAAGATATCATGGTAGTGACTGATTGTGAAGTACCTGGACCGGATGAAGGACCTGAGGAAGGATCCCGATGGTCTATGCACTTTGACGGAGCCTCAAACGCCTTGGGTAATGGTATTGGCGCTGTGATCATATCCCCCAAAGGCACTCATACTCCACTCACCGCTCGGCTATGTTTCAACTGCACCAACAACAAAGCGGAGTATGAGGCATGCATCATGGGTCTTCAAGCTACAATCGACTTAAGGATCAAGTTTCTGAGTGTCTTCGGAGATTCCGCTCTCGTGATCAATCAGATCAAAGGCGAGTGGGATACAAAACACCCAAATCTTATTCCTTACAAGGAGTATGTGCTGACATTGCTTCCCCACTTCGAAGAGATAACTTTTGAACACTTCCCAAGAGAGGAGAATCAGTTAGCGGACGCGTTGGCTACAATGTCTTCTATGTTCAAAGTCAAATGGGACAACGAGGCGCCCCGGATCATTATCTGGAAATTGGACGAACCTGCATATTGTTGTGATCTTGAGGCCGAAGAGGTAACAGAAAAACCCTGGTATCATGAAGTGAAGAGGTACTTGGAAGCTCAAGAATACCCCGAGGGCGCATCGGTTAACGACAAGAAGTTCCTGAGAAGGTTCGCGGTAAAATTCTTCCTCAGCAATGGCATTCTCTACAAGCAAAACCATGATTCAACCTTGCTGCGTTGTGTGGATAAGACTGAAGCAGAAAGGATCATGGCCGAGCTACATGAAGGTACATTCGGAACACATTCCAGTGGACATACCATGGCAAAGAAAATCCTTCGGGCGGGATATTTCTGGTCCACAATGGAAGCCGACTGTTACCAGCATTCTCGAACTTGTCATAAATGCCAGATCTATGCTGACAATGTGCACATTCCTCAGGTTCCTCTGAACATCTTGACAGCACCTTGGCCATTTGCAATGTGGGGCATTTATATGATCGGCGAGATCCGACCGACGGCATCCAACGGGCACCGCTTAATCTTGGTAGCAATTGATTACTTCACAAAATGGGTTGAGGCAGCCTCCTATGCTACCGTAACCAAGAGCGTCGTGGCACGGCTCATTTGGCATAACCTGATCTGTCGATACGGTATACCTGAAAGGATCATTACGGATAATGGTACCAATCTTAACAACAAGATGATCACTGAGCTCTGCGAGCAATTCAAGATACAGCACCACAACTCTTCTCCTTATCGGCCGAAGATGAACGGGGCTGTAGAAGCAGCAAATAAGAATATCAAGAAGATTGTGCAGAAAATGACAGTGACCTATAAGGATTGGCACGAAATGTTGCCGTTTGCTCTTCATGGGTACCGTACCTCGGCACAGACGTCAACAGGGGCAACTCCCTTTTCCTTGGCCTATGGCATGGAGGCAGTCTTGCCTATTGAAGTCCAGATACCCTCTCTCCGGATAATGAAGGATGCAGATTTGAGCGAAGATGATTGGATCCAGACTCGGCTTGATCAATTAAACCTAATCGATGAAAAGAGACTCACTGCTATTTGTCATGGTCAGACGTACCAAAAACGGATGATCAGGGCATTTAACAAGAAGGTCAGACGACAAGAGTATCAAGTCGGAGACCTGGTAATCAAGCGCATCATCCTTTCTCAAAGTGATCCCAGGGGCAAATGGACCCCCACGTATGAAGGGCCATTTGTGGTTAAACATATCTTCTCAGGAGGAGTTATGATTCTAACCACCATGGATGGTGACGACCTTCCTCACCCTGCCAATGCAGACATAGTAAAAAGATACTACGCATGAACTAAAGACCCGCTAGGTTGACACACCTAGGCAAAAATAAGGGCTTCCCGGCGAACCAAAAGGGTTCGGGCAAAAATAAGGGATGAAAATGAAAAGAATATGTACACCCGGCAAGTCGAAAACCTGAAAAGGCGGCTTGGGCAAAAATGGGTATCCCGGTGGACTGAAAACCCGAAAGGGAGGTCCAGGCAAAAGTTAGGGATAAAGCGTAATACTATGTCTCATTGGATCACCTTGCATCCAGAATTCGGCATCAACTATCAGGTTCAGACGGCATCGATCAATCAGCTTCATCTTCAACTAAGCAGCAAAGTGATGAGACGCTTGAAGACATAAAGGCAATAGCAGAGTTGGAACCCAGTGGGATCTTTCACATGGCTGTTTTGTTTTCCTTTTTCAAAGTTTATATAAACTCTATGTTGTTCGGCGGTGTTCTCTTACTAGGACGTCAGCCTCTTGTACAGAAACGCCTATTTACGGGCAAATTTCAAAATCAATACAAGTGCAATTTTTCAGACAAATTATCCATTATTTTTCCTTTTTCTGTTTTTTGTTTTGCAAAGAACGTCCAAGGTTCATTTTTTGATATATGCATTTGACATTAATTGCTAATCATGAATATTTGCGTGCGAAACAAAGGACTGATTACAGGTGACATCAGAAATAGGGGCAATGTAAAGTTGTCCAAGCAGTCTAGTTGTTCTGACCACCAAGGTACCAAGGTAGGTTCGGCTGAAGAACATAACCAAGTTACCTCAGCTCCCCGCAGAGTAAGAATAGATTTCAGCAATACTCCCCCCAGGAAGAGTTGGTCTCCCCTCAACCCTGAAAAATCATAATGTTCCCCTAGCATGACAGCAAGACTCTCTCCAAGCAGGATCAGTCTACTGTCAGTCTTAAAGAAATTGGGTATCCCCAAAAGATCTCAACATTCCCCAGCGGAGTATAGACATTCCTCAACAAGCATCCCCGGCAGTCTTAATATGAGATTGTTCCCCGGCGGAATACCAATACCCCAGTACAGTCTGAAAAATTTCCCCAGCAGGTCTTGAAGCTTATCCCCAGTAGATTCTGGAAGCTTATCCCCTGCAGAATACGGACGTCTCACCCGAACTTTATTTAAAGTTATTCCTCATAAGAGCTTATAATTGGGTTATCCTCAGCTTATTTCCACGGAAAGATCGTCCTCGGCGAAGTTCTTCCTATCCCCTAGCAGAGTTCATCAAATTCCCCAACATAACTTATCAGCAGAATCCCCAGCGGAGTTTATCGTTGAAATCCCCGGCGGAGCTCTCATCAAAACCTCAGCGAAGTATCTCTTCCCACAGAGTATTTACCCTCAGAGTAATCTCTCCAACAAGTTTGTTCCCCAACGGAGTCATCTTCTCCTACCGGTTTATTCTTGCAACCATCATCCCCAGCGGAAATGAAGAACTCTGCTCTTCAACATCAGCCCAGGATTTGATTCCCCGGCCAGTCGTCAAGGATTTATTTTCCTAGATGAAAATACATTCATAGACATTTCACATTTCATACATCCTGCTTACATACATGACAAAGTGCATACAACACTATCTCATTTTGAGCATCATGACATCATGCATCTCATACATCATGACTTCGCATACAACTGATCTTTTGCCTTTTCAGGAAAAAAGGTCAATCAAAAGATGATTATTGTCAACTATCGCAATTCCAGATTCAATTCCTGTATCTAGCCAGGGCATATCTGTGAGCGATTGATTCCAGATTCGATACCTGTATCTAGCCAGGGCATATCTGCATGAAGAGTTGAAGATCAACCCCTGTAACGGGCCAGGAAATTATCTTTCATTCTCAGGACGGAGGCTTACACCTGTATCCAGCCAGGAAAGCTATCTCTACCAACCTTTTGCAATTCCAAATTCGATTCCTGTATCTAGCCAGGGCACATCTGTGAGCAACTAATTCCAGATTCGATACCTGTATCCAGCCAGGGCACATCTGTAGACAACAATTCCAGATTTGATACCTGTATCCAACCAGGGCACATCTGTAGACAACAATTCCATATTCGATACCTGTATCCAGCCAGGGCACATCTGTAGACAACAATTCCAGATTCAATACTTGTATCTAGCCATGGCATTTCTGCATGAAGAGTTTGAAGATCAACACCTGTAACAAGCCAGGAAACATCTTCCTTTCTCAAAGTACGCAAGTTCTCGCTAAGGAATCTCTTACGCGATCAACACCTCCAAATGGCATCTATAAGCCCATTCCCGACAAGGTTCTGTCACATCTCCATATGGAATCTATAAGCCCATCTCCCGATCCACCATCTCTCCAAATGGCATCTATAAGCCCATTCCCGCCATCACATTGCTGATACTCCAGCATGCGAGTGCAAATTTCCGGGCACTCTAGTGTCCAATCTCCTTTTACCTTCGAGTCGCGAAAGGAAAGCTTGCCAATCTAACTCTTCAGGTCTAAGAAGATTGAACAGGGGCAACTGTTGTACCCCAAAATTTGCCCTCCCATTTCCTCAACATTTTCTCACCACAAGACCCTTGGAGCTCAAGATCCAGCTAGGGTTTCCTCTGCTCAAGACTTCTCCTTGCACTGTTGACCCAAATTAGGGTTTGTGTTTGCACAAAGATGTTTTAACCTAAAATGCCTAAAGTGACTTTCATGCTTCATGTTGGACTCCCAAGTTTATCCATACCAAGTTTCAAGTCTTGATTCCAAACTTTGCCCAGTCAATTGGACAGTTGACCTAGAAATCAGCTGTATTGGGGAAAAGTCAACTGTGGCCAATTGACAGTCAAACCTCATGATTTTTGATCCACATCAACATATTGAACTCATATAAACCATTTGGTTAAGTTTGGATCATAATTCCACAAGAAATTTGATCAGATCACCAAAAGGGCAAAATGGTCATTTTTAGGGTTTTGACTGCACAAAGGCAATTTTTGACTATTTGACCTAGCCAATGATAAACCAAGCTCACATATGGACTCAAGGACCCCACGGATTTGTTTTGACATGTTCAACAAATTCAAAAAGATCCCAAATGCACAAGATTGACAGATGAATTTTCCAGTCAATTGATCAATTTTTGACTGTATATTGAAAAGTCAAACTTTGACTTTTTGGTCAAAATCAAGTGCCAAGATTCATTTTTCATCAAAACATGCCAAATTATGAAACTTGTTCATCAAGAAACCCAAAATCACAAATTAGGGTTTGAAATGAAGAATTTTCATAACTTAGATTTTTTCTAAGTTATGAAAATCCCTAATTTTTTCCTAACTTTGTCCCACTTTTTCATCAAGGTACATTTGGATTCAAGGAAAACTCAAAACATGAAAGTTATAGTCCATTCCAAAACCTACAACTTTGATTCACAAAGTTTCCTCAAAAGAAGCTTGTAGCTCAAGTTATGATTTTTGGAACAAGGGTGCAAAACATTCTTAACTTAGAAAATTTTTTGACCTATTCTAGGCAGGATTTTTGCCTAACTTCATGGCTACTTTTCACATGCTTCCACTAGGAATTTCAATTTTCATTACAAAGATGGATTGTAGTACACATTCCAAGCTTTCCAAAATGTCCAAGAACTCATCAAACAACCTTGTGGTTAGGGAGAATCGAATTTGGCAATATGGGCAAAACTCACTTTGTTCATGAGCCATTTCCATGTCCATAACTTTGCATTTTTGAACTCAGCATGCTCTAAGCTAGATTACAGGCCTTTTATCTCATTTACACTCATAAATTTAATTCCAATCCTTTGTGTTTAAGCCTTATCTTGCGTGTTTAACCATTGCATACAAGATTGAGCCATAAATGGAAAAAGCAATTTATCCGTTTTTGAAAAGTTGAACTTTATGTCAAGATTGCAATCTTTGAAGTACAAGGAAAATCCTTTTAGCACAAGTTCATGGACATAACACACTGATCAAGACTCACGTGTGCAGCATACTTGAGGGGCCTAGAGAAGCTTGTAAACCAACTTACCATTTTCTTGCTTAAGAGAGAAGAAACCTTGCATAACTCACAACAACACACATTTCTGCCAAGAGAAGCTTAGACAAACTTGTTAGACACATCCCAAACAACATCACTGAGCTAAGGCACGACCAAAACACCTTCCAAACCTCACCATTCATCAAAACACCCTCCTACTGCAAAAAACAGAGTCACCTCTGCAGTTGGACTTCCATAACTCAATCCACTCGTGCATTTTTGCTAAAACCAGTTCATACACACTCCATACCACATATACAAGCTATCCCAAGCATTGGACATGACCTGTAACACCTCTAACCAACTTCACCATTTTCACTTTTTCTGTTTTGCAGGTTGATTGTCATAGTTTGATTCACTTGGTTTCAAAGCAAGCTAAAGGTTGGAATAGCATCCCTGGACTTCAAGCAAGTTGTACCAATCCTCACCTTGCCTTGAAAGTTCCTCCATTGCCAGACACGATCCAAGCTGAACAGGTAAGTTCATGGACTTCTATCTCTCAATCTAGGAAGAGTTAGCTTTAAGTTTATGAATGAAAAATGTCCTACTCATGGCCCTGAAGCTATACATATCCTCACTTTCCATTTATATTGCATATGCTGAGAGAATTTAAGACCTGAACATTGACAAAAACTTAGGTTAAGAATTAGGGATGGAGAAATTCTCTCTCATTTCTGAGAGTTAGATCAAGTTCTTGGTATGTATGGAATCGTGGCTTGATGCTTGACATTTCTCATGTTGTAAGTTTGTGCTAAAAGTCCAGGAATCAGGATGTTTGAACCAGGAGGGAAGGGCACGCGTTTTTGACATTTTTTGTCTGGAGGTTGAAGACAACCTCTCTTGGGCTGGGCCTGAGATATTTTTCCTATTTGCACTTTCATTTTTCACATGCACCCCCCTGGCCCATTTTGAGATATACTTGTCATTTTTCATTTTTTTCCTTTTGATTTTGTTTCCATATTTTTATTTAAGCATGAAAAAATATTAAAATTATTTTTCCCACATTTTTTTGCATTTTATTTGATATTTATTTGGTTTCCTTTAGTTTTGTACATAAATAAACATAAATATACTTTTATTTAAAATAACTAAAAATAATACAAACACTTTTATTTTCTGATTTTTATTTTATTTTACCTTTGAAAACATTTTATAAAAAATATACTTTTTTTTTGTAAATATTAAATATTTTATTTTTGTATATATTTAATATATTTAATAAATAATATAGATACTTATATATTTATTAGTCTATTTAGGTTAAAAACATAAAAAATAATACATTTTATTTTTATTAATATTCAACTTAAAAAATCACTTTTTGACAATATACTTTCTTTTATTTATTTTTTGTACATAATTAATAAATATTGCATATATTAAATAATTAATACATTTTATTTAGCAAAATTAGGGTTTTGCCCTAAATACATAAAAATACCAAAATTAATCATTTTTATTTTTGTTTGTTTGACACATGAAAAATAATTTTTTACATACATATAAAAATCATTTTTTGCATCTTGCATATTTATCTCATTTTTATTTAATTATTGTGCAATTAATTAATTTGTATAATTCAATTTGGATGTAATAGTTTAGGTTTTAATTTCTTGCTAAAATATCCCCATTTGAACATCTGTACCCCCCATCCCATATATTGTATTGTAATAATTTAGGACCTTTAAATTCCGCACTTTAAAAGCTTTCTAAATATGCCATGTTAGAATTAGGGTTATGTATGCAAATCAAAAACAATAAATAGTTTGACCTAAATTCAAGACAAACAAGCATGAAAATGGACAACACTAATCACACTTGCACCCCTAGGGTACTCCACTTGTTGCCTTCAATAATGGGCCATGTTGCATGTTAGGTATATTTGGCAAAACAAAATCAATTCAAATGATCATAGTCCCTCGATGACGCTTTCAAAGTTGCCTAAAAAATGATCAAGTCCCTTAAAGGAAAAATTTCCCAAAGATACTTGGCACCATTGCAATCATGGTCTAAACGATGACCCACGCCCGTCCCGTTCACATCCTAACACAAGATTGTCCACCAAATACAATGGTGGAACAAAATTGTTAAAAGGGTTAAAACATAGCAATAATCTTTGAGAAATTTAGGGTAGATAGCTCTTGGTTACTTGCCAAACTTGCAAAAAAAACAAAAACACTTGCCTATCTTTTCAAAATCACCTTCCACAACACTTTCAAAACAACTTTCAAAAACATTGAAAACTTTTTCAAAAGACATACACCTTTGTATACATTCAAACATGGCTCGTTACAAAGGTTGCCACAACAATGGCCTCTTTTCAAAACATCTTTCAAAATCACACACAAAGCACCATTTCAAACAATTGAAAGCACCATTTCAAACAATTGAAAATCAAGGCAAGTTGATCTAAGCAAGTAACTAAGAGCCCATGGATAACCATGGATAGAAAGGGTGCTAATACCTTCCCTTTCTATAATCTACTCCCCGAACCCAAGAAAACATCTCAAAGGTTTTTGCTGTGCTTTTTAACCTTTCCTTAGGATAAAATAAAAAGTCGGTGGAGACTCTTGCTCAACCGAAACATTTGAGAAAACGAACGCAAAACCTCAAGTCAGTTCTCCCACCGTATCATAGAACTGGCGACTCTGCTGGGGAAAATAATTAAAGTGGAGTAACCTTAGGGCTTAGATCACCCTCTTGCATGACTAATTGTTTGCTTTGATTGCTTTACATCTTGGCTCTCTTGTTTGGGTTTGCAATCCTACACCCTGATTTGGGGAAACATTCATAGATAGCAATACATTGTGGAAACTATGCGGGGTATACCAACACGGTTGAAGCAATAGCTATATTAGTGCGACATATTTGTGAGTACCGGTAACCCTTGAGTTCAATCAAGGAGAGTACGGGGCCTCTGAGTGATGTCACTAAGCACTAATGACCTAGAACCTTACTTGACCATCTTGGCCTTTCATTAGGGGTAGTGAGATGACCGGCTTTGGTGCAGTCCGAAGTTGGTAGATACTCGATACTACACTCATTTAGGGTTGTTTTCTTGGAATATTTTGGTCGCTAGTTAAGTGGCTAAACCAAAACAATGAACAATGAAAACAATCCAGTGATATTGAGCTCCTTAGAACCCGGTTACTATTTATAGGACAGGTTTTTAAGCCAACTACACTCAAGAGGGTACTTACCTATGAAACCCCATGCAAGCCTGAAACTAGGGTTTTGTGTGAATTGCCTGTACATATGTTTGTGCATACATCATGAACATCATAAAGCATCATATGCATACACTAACCATTTCAAGGGTTTAGATCTTCATCTTTGTTCTTGTTTTGTAGGTCATGGAAATTCCTCGCAGGAAAACCATCCAAGTCAACCTTGTGAGAATCCCTCCTCAACTCAAGGAGCTCACATCAAGGATTCCCGAAAGCTCACCCTTCAGTGAAAGACATGGTAGACTACTCAGCTTAGTCAGCACCAACATTGAAGAGGACATGATGAAGGTGCTGTTCCAGTTCTTTGACCCTCTTCACCACTGTTTCACTTTCCCCGACTACCAGTTGGTGCCCACTTTGGAGGAATTTTCTCAACTTCTGAGAATTCCTATTCTTAATAAACTACCTTTCAACGGTACGGAAAAGGAACCAAAGCCTGAAGATGTTGCTCAAGCACTACACCTACAGCCATCTGACATCAAGGGGTATTGGGAAACTAGAAGCGGTGTCAAAGGCTTCTTAGCAAAATTCTTGTTTGAGAAGGCACAAGAGTGTTGGAATTCATTGGACCTACAAGCCTTTGAAGAAATTGTGGCACTCCTTATCTATGGGTTGGTTTTGTTCCCAAATCCTGACCAGCTTGTAGATGTCAACGCCGTCAAAATCTTCTTATCCAGAAATCCAATACCAACATTGCTTGGGGACATTCTTCACTCATTTTACACTCGAACAATGAGAAAGAGGGGTGTTCTCATGTGTTGTACTCCTCTCCTTGCAAGGTGGTTTATTTCGCACCTTCCACAATCTGTCTTGAAGAATGACTAAGGTTTAAGGTGGTCACAACGGTTGATGACCCCCACTCACTCTGATGTACATTTGTGTTCTCGGTCCAGAGAAAATGTCATCATCGTCGATCGTTGCGGAGAGTTCACTAATGTTCCATTACTTGGCATTAGAGGAGGCATTACCTATAACCCTTGTCTAGCCTTGAGACAATTTGGATATGCACGGAGGGATGGCCCTCACGACATGTTGATTCTTGACCTGGTTTTTGACTTCGACAACGATGGGCAAGGACTTCGCCAAAGATTCATCAGAGCTTGGAGGATGCCTAACAAGGTTGACAGCAAGACACTAGGGCACAAGAACTCCATCCCTCTTGAGCCTTATCTCAAGTGGGTACGAACCCGATCCCAGAGTCTGATGATGCCTTATCCTCATGTTCTCCCTATGATTAAAGAGCCCGTTACGGAAGGAGAGGTTCCCTATACCATCCTATATCCTGACATGCCTACATAGTGGGAGGAGATGCAGAAGAGTTGGATCCAACTCAAGGAGGAACGGAACACTTTTGAAGCCAGCTTCTACGCCAGTGAGAAGAAGGTTTTGGAGCTTACCCGCCGACTCCACGAGGAAGAGACCCTCAACACCTACATCGCACCAAAGAGGATGCGCAATGTCTTTTTACCTTGAGAAGTTTTTGTAATATTTGGCCCATGGGGCATTTATGTACTGACAAATTTCTTCTTATTAATATGACGTGCGTTCTTTTTGTTTGCAACAATTTTGAATTTGCTAAATCCTTGAATGCATTACATACATAAGCATATCATTCATCATACGCATAAGCAGGTCTCCACACCAGGTTTCCTTATCTTTTTGCTGTTTATTTCAGTAAGATGGATCTTGAACAGATGGTCAAGGACTTGCAGTCTCAGAATTCACAGTTTCAACAACTCCTGATGACCTTGGCTAAGGGTCAGGAGGATCTAAAAGCCCTGCTGGGGAACAAAGACCAAGTGAAAAAGAAGAAGAAGAGAATCGGGGTGGCTACCCTAGGGAGAAGGTTTGAGGGTGAAGCCAGAAGAGTGCTTGAATTCCCCCCTACATCTGAGGAGGGAACCAGTAAAGGGAATGCGGCTGCAGTACCTTCCGAATCTGAGGTTGAAGAAGAGGAGGCTGAAGAGGACGAAGACTACTCTGATCAACAATACCCGCCCGCCGATGATAAGTACAAAGGCTTGGAAGATAGGTTGGCAGATATGGAGCTGCAGAGAGTTCCCGGCTTAGATTTCGAAGATTTAGGATTAGTTGCTGGAATTGTGATCCCCCCGAAGTTCAAAGTGCCAGCCTTTGCAAGATATGATGGACTATCCTGCCCGAAAATGTATCTCAGATCATATATAAGGAAAATCCAACCTTACACAGCAGACAAGAACCTTTGGATCCATTTCTTTCAGGATAGCCTTTCTGGGGCTCAACTCGAGTGGTTCTATCAGCTGGATGGAGCCAGTATCCGAAATTGGGAGGACTTGGCTACTACCTTTTATAAACAATATCAGTATAATTCTGACCTTGCTCCCACGCGTACCCAACTTCAGGGTATGTCACTGGGAACAGGCGAAGGATTCAAGGAGTATGCGCAAAAGTGGAGAGACCTGGCTGGCAGGGTGCAACCACCGCTAACTGACCGTGAACTTGTTGACATGTTCCTTGGGACCCTGTCTGGTCCGTTCTTTAATCATCTGATTGGTAATTCTTCCGCTGGGTTTACAGATTTGATCTTGACTGGTGAGAGGATAGAAGCTGGTATCAAGTCAGGGAAGATACAGAAAGGTGCCGCTGCGAGTACTAAAAAGAAGCCCTTCAAGAAGGAAGCCAGTGTTGTTTATGGTCCCAGAAGACAAGTTAAGCCGGAACGCCGCCAAGCTGTCAATGCATTGGTAATTTCAAAGCCTGCTGCTGCTCCCCAGCAGTATAATCAACAAAGGGGTGAGAGACCCAAAAGGCAATACACTCGGCTCAGTATGACCCTGTCTCATATTTTGCCGCAACTATTGTCAACCAATCTGGTAACTGTCAAAGAAGCTCCGAAAGTAGTGAACACAGCTTCTCCAAAGTATAACCCCAACGCCCGTTGCGCTTATCACTCTGATAGCCCCGGGCATACTACGGACGATTGCTGGGCTCTGAGGAATAAGGTTCAAGACCTTATTGATGCTAAGGAAATACAATTTGAGGTGCCCGAAAGACCCAATGTTGTGACTGCTCCCATGCCCCAGCATGGAGTGAGTGTTGTGGAAGAAGACCGATATGTAGCCTCCGTGGAAGAGATTGTTACTCCATTATCGATTGTTAAAAGGAATCTGTTGCTAGCCGGTTTATTTCTGGGATGTGGTGAAGATTGCCTTCTATGTGCTGTTTCGCCTTTTGGTTGTCCTTTGCTGAAATCAGGTATCCAAAGTCTGATGGATAGCAAGGAAATCTTGTTCGAGAAGATTGTTGTTCCTGTTGTCCCTGCCGAAGAAGTTTCTATTGTCACTATTTTTAACAAACCTCCCAAGGCTCCTTCAAAGAAGCCTGTCAAAATCATGTCCACTCAGAAGATTGCTCCCATCATCATCACTGTTTCGGGGCCCCTCCCTTATACGTCCGACAAAGCTGTCCCGTGGCACTATGGGGCAGATGTTTATGTGCTTGGAGTAAAGCAAGAGTTTGATACGAGTACCGGTGTCAGTAATATCACCGGGCCTGCCAAAATTACTCGCAGTGGTAGGCTGTTCTCACCAGATATCGCACCACCAGCTATTCAGAAACCTCTTATCATCACACCCGCAAGTGTGCATGTTCCACTTCCTAATCAAATTCCTGTTTCTACCCCTGCTGCCGAGTCATCTGACGCTCGGGGCAAAGGGATTGCTACTGATTTGCCTGCCCTGACAGAGGCACCGAAGACAACCACTGTTGAAGCCTCCCAGCAAGAGATGGAGGAGATCCTCAAGATTATCAAGAAAAGTGATTTCAATGTTGTTGAGCAGTTGGGGCACACCCCATCAAAAATTTCTATGCTATCACTGTTATTGTGTTCAGAGGCCCACGCCAAGGCCCTAATCTCCTTCCTGAAGATGGCCCATGTGCCACAAGAAACGTCTGCTGATCAATTTACTGATTGTGTGGCCAACTTGACTGCCGATAATGGTTTGGGCTTCTCTGACGCTGATCTGACTGCAAAAGGAAAGAACCATAATGATGCCCTGCATGTCCCCATTGAGTGCAGGGGCACTACTCTTGCCCATGTGTTGGTGGACACTGGTTCTTCATTGAATGTATTGCCCAAGAAAGCCTTAGACAGGTTAGATTATGAGGGTTTGGAGCTCAAGCCTAGTAACATTGTTGTCTGAGCCTTTGACGGTTCGAAAAGAATGGTACATGGCGAAGTTGACATTCCAACCAGGGTTGGTTCTCAAGTTTTTGATTCAACTTTCTATGTGATGGACATCCGTCCATCCTAATCTTGTTTGTTGGGTCGTCCATGGATCCACAAGGCTGGAGCGGTGACCTCCACACTACATCAGAAGCTTAAGTACCCAGTTATAGGAAAGATTGTTACAGTTCAGGGGGAGGAAGAGTATATGGTCAGCCACCTCAACTCGTTCTGGTACATAGAAATGGATGGGGAATTCATTGAAACCCCCTTTCAACACTTTGAAGAGGTGCTTCAGACACTGGCATCAGCTGAGACTGTGACTATTGAACACCCTCCTTTGAAGATGGCTTCCTTAAAGGATGCCCGGGTTGTGATTGAGAAGGGTGAGTGCGCAAACTGGGGCCGACTTCCTGACTTTACTCCGAAGACTGACAAGTTTGGTTTGGGTTTCACTGCAGAGGCTCAGAGGGCTGTTCGTAAGGCAAGGATTGGAAGACCTCATGTATTCATCACCAACCCGGGAGTGAATGCTATTGAAGACGACGTGGAGGAATCTGAATTCGACATCTGGATCTACCCAACAACCGACAGTGGACCAAGAAACTGGACTGCCAAAGAATTCACACATATTACTTTTGTCACTCAGTAATAAACTCTTTTGTTTTCAATTTGTAACAAACAATATGTTGAAACTTTTATGGCTCGGTGTCCTACCCGGGGCACCGTGGCTTCATTTGTGAGGGCTTTTGTGTGTCATTTTCATATATCATCAATAAAAACATTGGACGTTTGTTGCATTTCAAAATCTTGTGCTCCTTTTCTTTCCTTACTATATATTGCAAAACAGCTATATTTACACACACTCACTTATACAGGTTCCAATCCACTCTGGATCTCACTGGTAACGACTCTGCTACTGCCAGTTATGACTTCGAAAATCCGATCAACTTGGCCGAAGCCGAATGTGAAGATGATTGCGAAGTGCCTGGTGAACTTGCAAGACTGTTACTCCAAGAAGAGAGGGCCATTCAGCCACATGAAGAGCCAGTGGAAACGGTAAATCTGGGTACTGAGGTAGACAGAAAGGAAGTCAAGATTGGTGTCAATCTAGAGTTCAGTGTGAAGCAACGGTTGATTCAGATGCTGCATGACTATATGGAAATCTTTGCTTGGTCTTA
Source organism: Vicia faba (assembly GCA_948472305.1). Taxonomy (NCBI): domain Eukaryota; kingdom Viridiplantae; phylum Streptophyta; class Magnoliopsida; order Fabales; family Fabaceae; genus Vicia; species Vicia faba. Next base: position 753,582,300 of record OX451736.1, on the reverse strand, counting down.
CGAAGACATGCCTGGTTTGGATACCGACATTATGGTTCATCACCTACCTACCAAGGAAGATTGCCCTCTGGTAAAACAGAAGGTCCGCCGTATGCGTCTAGAGATGTCCGAGAAAATCAAAATTGAGGTTATGAAACAATTTGATGCCGGATTTCTAGCAGTAACTTCTTACCCTCAGTGGATTGCCAACGTGGTTCCAGTGCCGAAAAAGGATGGTAAGGTCCGGATGTGTGTTGATTACAGGGATTTGAACAGGGCCATCCCCAAGGATGATTTCCCCCTGCCTCATATCGACGTACTGGTTGACAATACTGCTCAGCATAAAGTTTTCTCCTTCATGGACGGTTTCTCCGGTTATAATCAGATCAAGATGGCTCCTGAAGACATGGAGAAGACCACTTTTGTCACTCAGTGGGGCACCTTTTGCTACAAGGTCATGCCTTTTGGGTTAAAAAATGCTGGGGCAACCTACCAACGTGCCATGGTTGCTTTATTTCATGACATGATCCATCATGAAATAGAAGTATATGTCAACGATATGATTGCAAGGTCTCAAACTGAGGAGGAACACCTTGACCATCTAAGGAAGCTATTTGACCGTCTGAAGTTGTACAAACTGAGGCTGAACTCGAACAAGTGCACCTTTGGGGTGAGATCTGGAAAATTGCTAGGCTTCATTGTGAGCGACAAAGGTATTCAAGTGGACCCTGCCAAGGTGAAAGCCATACAAGAGATGCCAACTCCCAAGACAGAGAAAGAAGTCAGAGGCTTTCTAGGACGACTGAACTACATTTCCCGATTCATCTCACATCTAACTGCTACCTGTGAACCGATCTTCAAGCTATTGAAGAAAGATCAAGTAGTACGTTGGAACGATGAATGTCAGGCCGCTTTCGAAAGGATCAAAGAGTATCTCCAAGAACCACCCATTCTTATGCCTCCGGTTGAAGGGAGACCTCTAATCTTATACTTGACGGTACTTGACAACTCAATGGGGTGTGTGCTGGGGCAGCATGACGAGTATGGCCGAAAAGAGCACGCTATTTATTACCTGAGCAAAAAGTTTACCGACTGTGAGACTCGGTACTCACTGCTCGAGAAAACTTGTTGCGCTCTGGTATGGGCTGCTCGCCGGCTGAGACAGTATATGTTGACTCACACTACTCTGTTGATTTCAAAAATGGATCCAATCAAGTACATATTCGAAAAGCCTGCCTTGTCCGGAAGAATAGCAAGATGGCAAATGATCTTGATGGAATATGACATCCAATACACGACTCAGAAAGCAATCAAGGGAAGTGTATTGGCAGACCATTTGGCACACCAACCGGTGAATGATTACCAGTCGTTGAACTTTGAATTTCCAGACGAAGATATCATGGTAGTGACTGATTGTGAAGTACCTGGACCAGATGAAGGACCTGAGGAAGGATCCCGATGGTCTATGCACTATCACGGATCCTCAAACGCCTTGGGTAATGGTATCGGCGCTGTGATCATATCCTCCAACGGCACTCATACTCCACTCACCGCTCGACTATGTTTCAACTGCACCAACAACATGGCGGAGTATGAGGCATGCATCATGGGTCTTCAAGCTGCAATCGACTTAAGGATCAAGTTTCTGAGTGTCTTCGGAGATTCCGCTCTCGTGATCAATCAGATCAAAGGCGAGTGGGATACAAAACACCCAAATCTTATTCCTTACAAGGAGTATGTGCTGACATTGCTTCCCCACTTCGAAGAGATAACTTTTGAACACTTCCCAAGAGAGGAGAATCAGTTAGCGGACATGTTGGCTACAATGTCTTCTATGTTCAAAGTCAAATGGGACAACGAGGCGCCCCTGATCATTATCTGGAAATTGGACGAACTTGTATATTGCTGTGATCTTGAGGCCGAAGAGGTAACAGAAAAACCCTGGTATCATGAAGTGAAGAGGTACTTGGAAGCTCAAGAATACCCCGAGGGCGCATCGGTTAACGACAAGAAGTTCCTGAGAAGGTTCACGGCAAAATTCTTCCTCAGCAATGGCATTCTCTACAAGCGAAACCATGATTCAACCTTGTTGCGTTGTGTGGATAAGACTGAAGCAGAAAGGATCATGGCCGAGCTACATGAAGGTACATTCGGAACACATTCCAGTGGACATACCATGGCAAAGAAAATCCTTCGGGCGGGATATTTCTGGTCCACAATGGAAGCCGACTGTTACCAGCATTCTCGAACTTGTCATAAATGCCAGATCTATGCTGACAAGGTGCACATTCCTCCGGTTCCTCTGAACGTCTTGACAGCACCTTGGCCATTTGCAATGTGGGGCATTGATATGATCGGCGAGATCCGACCGACGGCATCCAACGGGAACCGCTTCATCTTGGTAGCAATTGATTACTTCACAAAATGGGTTGAGGCAGCCTCCTATGCTACCGTAACCAAGAACGTCGTGGCACGGTTCATTCGGCACAACCTGATCTGTCGATACGGTATACCTGAAAGGATCATTACGGATAATGGTACCAATCTTAACAACAAGATGATCACTGAGCTCTGCGAGCAATTCAAGATACAGCACCACAACTCTTCTCCTTATCGGCTGAAGATGAACGGGGCTGTAGAAGCAGCAAATAAAATATCAAGAAGATTGTGCAAAAGATGACAGTGACCTATAAGGATTGGCACGAAATGTTGCCGTTTGCTCTTCATGGGTACCGTACCTCGGCACGGACGTCAACAGGGGCAACTCCCTTTTCCTTGGCCTATGGCATGGAGGCAGTCTTGCCTATTGAAGTCCAGATACCCTCTCTCCGGATAATGAAGGATGCAGATTTGAGCGAAGATGATTGGATCCAGACTCGGCTTGATCAATTAAACCTAATCGATGAAAAGAGACTCACTGCTATTTGTCATGGTCAGACGTACCAAAAACAGATGATCAGGGCATTTAACAAGAAGGTCAGAAGACAAGAGTATCAAGTCGGAGACCTGGTAATCAAGCGCATCATCCTTCCTCAAAGTGATCCCAGGGGAAAATGGACCCCCACGTATGAAGGGCCATTTGTGGTTAAACATATCTTCTCAGGAGGAGCTATGATTCTAACCACCATGGATGGTGACGACCTTCCTCACCCTGCCAATGCAGATATAGTAAAAAGAAACTACGCATGAACTAAAGACCCGCTAGGTTGACACACCTAGGCAAAAATAAGGGCTTCCCGGCGAACCAAAAGGGTTCGGGCAAAAATAAGGGATGAAAATGAAAAGAATTTGTACACCCGGCAAGTCGAAAACCTGAAAAGGCGGCTTGGGCAAAAATGGGTATCCCGGTGGACTGAAAACCCGAAAGGGCGGTCCAGGCAAAAGTTAGGGATAAAGCATAATACTATGTCTCATTGGATCACCTTGCATCCAGAATTCAGCATCAACTATCAGGTTCAGACGGCATCGATCAATCAGCTTCATCTTCAACTAAGCAGCAAAGTGATGAGATGCTTGAAGACATAAAGGCAATAGCAGAGTTGGAACCCAGTGGGATCTTTCACATGGATGTTTTGTTTTCCTTTTTCAAAGTTTGTATAAACTCTATGTTGTTCGGTGGTGTTCTCTTACTAGGACGTCAGCCTCTTGTACAGAAATGCCTATTTACGGGCAAATTTCAAAACCAATACAAGTGCAATTTTTCAGACAAATTATCCATTATTTTTCCTTTTTCTGTTTTTGTTTTGCAAAGAACGTCCAAGGTTCATTTTTTGATATATGCATTTGACATTAATTGCTAATCATGAATATTTGCGTGCGAAACAAAGGACTGATTACAGGTGACATCAGAAACAGGGGCAATGTAGAGTTGTCCAAGCAGTCTAGTTGTTCTGACCACCAAGGTACCAAGGTAGGTTCGGCTGAAGAACTAGGGTTTTGCATGATAAGACAAAATCAAACAAATACAAGACCTAAAACAAGACAAAATGCATGTAAAATGACACACATCACACACAAGCACCCCTAGGGTTTCATCCACTTTGTTGCCTAAAAAATGGCCATGGTATGCATGCTAAGTATCTTGGCAAAACAAAATAAAACAAAAGATCATAGTCCCTCGATGACGCTATCAAAAGGTTTCCTAAACAAAGATGATCTTAGTCCCTCAAAACTTGCTAAGATACTTGGCAATATTGCTATCATGGTCATACGATGACCCACGCCCATCCCGTTTAACATCCAAAGATAGGGTTGTTTACCAAGACAATGGTAAATCAACAATGTCAAAGGAATAAAAATGTATGGGAAAGACTTTTGAGTAGGTAGAATGCTTATAGTTACTTGATCAATTTGCAAACAATCCTTGTTGTTTTCAAACAAACACACACATTTCAAAGCATTTCCAAACAACTTTCAAAACATTGAAACATTTTTCAAAAGACAAACATCTTTGTATACATTCTTACGAACGAGAATCATTACAAAGATTGCCTAAACGATGGCCTCTTTTCAAAATACTTTCAAAACCACACAAAGCACCATTTCGAACAATTGCAAAAGCAAAGCAAGTGATCTAAACAAGTAACTAAGAGCCCATGGAAAACCATGGATGAAAAGGGTGCTAGCACCTTCCCTTTTCATAATCTACCCCCCGAACTCAAGAAAACATCTCAAAGGTCTTTCCTGTGCTTTTTTACCTTTCCTTTTGAATAAAAGAAAATTCGGTGGCGACTCTTGCTAAACCGAAACATTTGCGAACACAAACGCAAAACCTCAAGTCAGTTCTCCCACCGTATCACATGCATTGAGATAATGTTGAAATCGGGTCGAATTCTTCACCATGATATTCATTCCACCAAGTATGGAACTCTTGGGTATTGTAGAAAGAAGGTTGGAAAAAGAAGGGACTTATAATGGTTTTATTGATAGCATGACGCTTGAGGCACCTTCGTCAAAAACCTCCGACCAAAGTAAAATGTCGCTCTTTCAATCATAAAAATAATTGGTAAATATTTGACAAAGTCCAAATTTCCGAGACACCAAATTGGGTTGATATCAAAGTATCTTCACACCTTATTTGGGGCCAAGTCTAGTTATGATGAGTTTGGGAGTGAGAAAAGCTTCCCAGGTTTCTCTAGATTCAGCTGCCTGGTTGGGGTTTGACGGAGGAAATTCTCTAGTAAACCACTCAGGTCCATAACTTTGTTTCGAAAAAGGTTCTCTATTGATTCGTAGAGAGAACCTGAGATCAGTTGGCTTAAGCAAACATCTTGACCCTCGTGCAGTTGATTAGCTATAGTTATGAACCTCTTGGCCACTTTCAAGGACCTGTTACAGAAGACACATCTCGACAATCATAATGCCATGAAAGCAATATGTTATATGTCATACACTTTATCGGCAGTTTTTTCATGGTAACACTCAATGTATTTGGTTAAGCCAACATAATCCTTGTCGAAATCAATCATGTATCCATCATTTTTTAATGGGTAGAAAATTTCACCTGTTAGATGAAGGCCAATAATGGCCGCTATGTCAAAAAGGGTCGGGGTGAACATTCCATGGAGGAATTGGAAAGTGTTAGACGAACCTTCCCAAAAGTAAATGGAGGAGACCAATAGGTTCGATCAGTAAGGGGAACCAACCCTCTACAACTGAGTCAAGTTGAAGATCCTCATATCTTTCCAGAATTGGATTTTTTATTTTTCGACTCGATCTAACCAAGAGATGTAGTCGACATTAATTGTAGGGGCAGAATGAAAGACCATAGAGGTGCGATATAAGTAAGCTAACTCTATGGGTTTCTTTTCACTAACCTTAGGTTTAGTACGATGATATGCATACAAAACTCTTTAATCCTATCAGCATCTCTAGAAGGGTTGGGGATTGGACCCATAAGAGCATGAGTTGTATCAACAATGGAAAAAGGAATGATTACCTAAGATTGGAAGATTCGAAGCTTTTCCTCCTGAAACGGTGGATCAAGAACATATTGTTAATTCCCAGTCGTCACCGGTGCATTGACCTTGATGATTAGAGGTAGAGAGTCTTTAGTTTTCTTCTGGTTTTTGGGTTTCAACGATGAAGTCATTGTTGAAATTGAAGAGTTTGAAGTTGAAAGTTATTGGAAGAAATGTAAACTTACAAGGTCTGAAAACGGAGGAAACGAGAAGATGAAATAGGGAAAGAGTGTTTATAAACAAAATAAATACCTTTCAATTTTGTAAATCTGGAAGTTGGCGTCGAATCATGAGGCACGTGTGGAACACATGGTGAGTGGAGCGAGGTAGGATGATTTGGTGGGTCACGGTCATCCTAGGAAGTTGGAGCTAGAAAGTAGGATAGTGGTGGCTACAAATATCTAAAATGTTCGTTGATGGGAATGCCATGATGACGATGATATCAGCATACTACATCATATATTGGAAAGGAAAAATTGAAAATAAAAAATGTCTCCATCTCCTTCCAGTCAAAAGAGAAATTTTGGGACGTCAATTTGTTAGATGAGATTTTCAACAAGGTTGCAAAATCCAGCTAAGATAAGAGGAAAATGAAAGGACTCGGGGAAAAGTTTTTGGCTCATAGGCGAGAGCGTAGTCGACGTTCTTATGGGCAAAAGTTCGACATAAAGATGGCGAACTGGATGTCGAAATCTGGCTTGGCGAGAGATTCCTGGCCTTAAGATTTTTTTTCCAGATAAGAAACATGAATAGTTATATCAAGACAATTATTGACCAAGGTGGTTTAAGCGAACGAACGTGTTTTAATAACCACTTCTTAATCTTATCCTTTGTATGAAGACATGTAGAAGCAGTTTACAAAATAATAAGACATGTAACATAAATGTGAAGCTCAGTAGGGAAAAACTTGTCTTGAAGCAGTTATTTGTATTTCATTATAAGTAGTAGTTTCTGTATTAGAATTAGAGGTGTCCAAATTTACTTCCAAACTCACACAAAATCAGAGTATCTAATGTAGAGAGAAATTAGTCTTAAGAGTGCAATGTACATTTGATCACCAAATTTTTATTCATGCAAAACTTTATTTTTAGTTTCACTTTACATTTCTTTACGTTTCATGGTCGAACCCTTTACATTTTTAGTCAGAATTTTACTTTCACTTACCTTCATTCTCAAAACGTGATATTTACCGCCGTCGAATCATTTAAACTCTTAGTATTTTTACTTTATTTGAAAAATTGCATACACATTATTCTGAGATTTCCTAGTCGATATCGCAAAATAACCTTTAACAAGATACTGGCGTTGTTTATCAAATTTCAGGATAAATAATATGATTATTGTTCATTTTACAATTAAATAGCTCATTTTAAATTTACAAGTCATTTTAAATTTACGAGTGCATCTAACTACATTTTGTACCATATCAAATAAATTAATTTGTGCGAATGCACTATGGCACTAGTATCTTACTAATATGTTAATGATAAACACCATTATCATTCTTACAAAAATCAATCTCTCAAAAAAATATTTAAGATTTGTCAGTATCTTTTACAAATTATTTTGAGTCATCTCTCCCTTGCCATCTTGTCCAAACTCCCAATCAAAAGCTTAGAATAGGCAAGTTGTCAATTTGGTTTCCTGTTTAAATCAAAATCAAAGTCAAAGCTTTAGAGGTGATTTGTATTATTCCTATCAATGTTTTATGTATCCATCATTTAGGTGAAATGGTACATATAATAACATAACATAATCATATTGAAGTGGTACTAATAACATTACAACTGATACTTTCATTTAAAATGGATAACAGAACTTAACATTTCACTCATAAGAAACTTAAAATATTATTACATCTGAAACCTAACATTTCATTCATAACAAACTTGTTGAATTACAATTACATTTGAAACTTAACATAATAACTACACTAACTTAACAATAACTATAAACACCATCCATGATAGACCAATTACAAACATCATCCAAAAAAATTTTCTCTTTTCCATTACAATCTTTCTCTTGAGTTTTTATAATTTGTTAAGTCTTCCTACTCTGCAATCAATCTCCTCAACAATATTTTTCGCAAATTATTTCAAATAATCCTTGTTCATTTCACATTGGAGACATCTAGATGAGTTAATTTCTTTCACTTCAAGCTCAGTGGCCAAATCGTCCCACAAGAACAGACCACAAGCATTCTACAATTTAAGTGTAACATGATCAACACATAAAACCGAAAATGTAAATTCAATATGATTACATGCTTAAAAATAATCACCATGGAATTCTTACATTTCTAGAATTTTATACCTGGATTTTCAACTGAGCTGGAGACCCACATCTTCATGGTTGAGTTACACCCGCATCTTGGCAGACCCTTTCCAACATCATTTGTTGACGAAGATTTGCTTCCACCCATTCCCAAATGATGGTGGACGAAGATTAAGGGGATGGAGGACGAAGATGAAGGGGAGAACGAATGAGGATGAGAGATGAGAACAGGCGAAGATGAAGGGGAGAAGAACGAAGACGAAGCAAGAACGGGGGAATAAAAACCCTAGCCTTTAATAAAAATTAGAACTTATGTCATGCTGTCATCAATATGTGTCCAAATTTTTGAAAAAAATTAAAACTAAATGCCACACGTGAAATAATAGGTGAATATTCCATGACACCTGGCTATTGTGGGGTTCTATGAGGGAATCTACATAACATAAGAGGGGTTTAAAAAAACTTTACCAGGGGATAAAAAAAACCTTGCTAATATTACACGGGGGTTATATTTAACCCTTATTTTTATAAAACAAATTAAAACATGGCACGCCTTGGCATAATACCTCGGGTTTTTTCTGGCTGAGGTGAAAGCTTTGTCATAAAATATATTATTTGTAGTAGTGCTTACCAGAGAACTTTTGTGCCTCCGACGAACTCTTCAAAAGACAAATGGGTGAGACATGTTTATCAAAGCAGGTCGAGTAAAAAAATGGAAATTGATCAACAAAGAGTCTGGATCAAGTCAGAAATGGAAAATGATCGGAAAAGGATCTAGTTCATCTCAACCAAACTACTCTGGTTCGGTGAAGAAGAACTCATATGTTCCATAAAAATACAAATTGAAGATCACAATGACAAGGACCCAATGGAGAATATTTCAGAGGAATAAAAAATTTGAAATAGAAGCTTCATAGTGTAATGTTCAGACGAAGCCAGTTCCTGAAAAGAAATAAGTGATAAAAAAACAAATAAAGGAGAGGTTAACCCTAGTTTCCTTATCAATGAAACCTGCCGATGAGAATCCTAGAAACCATGTCGAAGATCCTGATGACAAAATGGTATCGAATAATTTCGATGAGAGTTTAGGCGATGACTTTCAAATCAAATGTAACATTGGTTTTGTGTTGTTAGCAAAATATGATTGTATGTCTGAAGTAGAAAAGGAGGTTGCTTATAATGAAACAGAGAACCATCACTACTACAAAAAAGATATATAACAACGATTGTGAAAGACCAATAATAATGGTTAAGTAACCTTTGTTAAGTGGGGAGAGTATTGTGGTTGGACCTGAGTCAGTCCAACAGACTACGAATAAGATTAAGATGATCCAAGAGAAGGTGAAGGTTTCTCAGATCGTTAAAAGAGTTATCATGATAAGAGGAGGAAAGTGCTTGAGTTTGAGAAGGGATATCATGTGTTTCTTATAGTTACTCCGGTAACGGGTGTTGGTCGCGATGTCGCGTAAGTTGATGTCGCGTTTTATTGGTCCTTATCAGATTTCAGAGAAAGTAGGTGAAGTGGCTTATCAGATTATTTTGCCACTGTCGCTTGCTAATCTCTATGATGTGCTTCATGTTTCTCAGTTGAGGAGATACATTGTATACCCGTCTTATGTGGTTCAATTAGATGATGTTCAGGTGAGGGATAACCTAACTGTGGAGACATCACCCGTGCGAATAAAGGATCAAGAGTTGAAACAACTTCGTGGTAAAGAGACTGTTGGTGAAGGTAGCTTGGGGAGGACCGGTGGGTGGAAACAGAACTTGGGAACTTGAGAGTCAGATGATGGATTCTTATCATGAGTTATTTGTTTAAAGTAATTTTCGAGGACGAAATATTTTAAGTGGGGGGGAATTTGTAACACCCCAATTTTCATTTAGTAATTATTTTGGTAGTTATTTATTTTATTAAATATTATATTACATGGTAACTAATCAAATTGTGTGATTTGTGAATAAATGTGTTATTTGAGTAATTGGGTTAATAAGTGTGAGAATAACATTATTAAGTTCTGGGCCTTATGTGTCACATTAGTGAGTAGCTCAATAGAGAAAATCAAGAATAAGTAAGAATTAAACAAAATAAGGAAAATATAGAATTAAAGAGAGATAGAAAAGAATACAAGAGAAGAGAAGAAAAGGGAGAAAATAGGAGAAGAGAAGAGAAAAAGGAAGAAACCTAGAAATTCTCTACATCTAATTTAAGTGTGGTTATTCTTTGATTTATGGGTGTATGTGATGGTATGTGATAGGTAGTAACATGAAATTAGGGATTTGTTCTTCAAATACTAGTTTTGAAATGTTGGGGTTTGGAATTGAGATTCATAAATTTTGTGTTAGAAATCATGTTTTAATATTTATAATGGATGCTATATGTTAGATATAGGTTATAATATATTTAATTTATGAAATATGATTGTTTGAATGGATTTTGGGGATGAAATTCGTAGGGGACATGAGTTGTTGTCGCGGAATTTTTTTGTGTTCACTAGAGGGCGCTTAGTGCCGTGGGGATCGCTATGGCGGCCTGGGATGAAAACTTTTAAATTTTCATTAATTGGATGGGGGGTTTTATGCTTATTATTTATCATTGATTTACATGAATCTTAATAATTTATTTGATGTGTATTATATAGGTTTTGGATGGCTTTTGATGAGAAACATAATACTTGATTTTAAGTATGTGAATGTTGTGAATTGATGATGAATGAGAATAACATGATTTGGATATGTTTGATACATATTTTAATGTAATAAATGTATGATAACACACTATCTGATTGATAACCTGTGATGTGTATGTTTGTGCAATGATGAGATAATTCAAATGTGTTGAATTATGTGATGTATGCTTGTATAATTAAGATTGAGAGATGGTCTTAATTGCATATAATTTTTGAGATTGCATGTAACACCCCTTCTAATAAATCCCGAATTAACGATATAAATAAAATCAGAAAAAATAAAATTTGCACGGAAGGAGTGTCACAACATCAATTCACATATTCAAGAAAAACGGACATGACATATTCGTCACTTTAATCATTTAATCACATAATACATTCATGGCATATACTTTCTTTTTCGTGCAAACGCAACAGAATCATAATAACTTTATCTCCAAAGGAGGAATCAAAATATAAAATTAAAGGCATTAAGCCATACGGTTCATACACCAAACATGTTATCAAGTCATAATATACACACATCAACATATAATCAAAACAATGGATTATATACAAGTATAATCCATATACAAAATATACGAGTTCGAATCCGGACACCCTAACTCCCAAGTGTTACAACCAGAGCATTGACTCGATAAACCAAAATAAAATGGATTACAATCCAAATGCATCCGCTAAGCTAGTGCCTCACACTACCATCTTCGGTACCTGAACAATGTCGTAGCAAGCATTTTCTAACAGAATGGTAAGAATTCCAACAAACATAAGGTATATAATTTAAAGCAAATGAAAGGCATTAAATAAAGGAATTTTACTCTTTTTCCAACTCTTGCATAAACCACATAATATATTCATTTAATCCAATTCCCATATTCAACAACTCAAAGAAATCAAACACAATCAATTTCATTTACAAATTAGCACATAATGCATAATATTCAACAAAACATCAGCTTAACAAAGTGTGTATGTGCGACTCGACACAACGACACGAATCATGCATGTGGTACCAATCATCTATTATCCTTCAAATTTACCGATTGTCTATCCCTCAGACGGATAATCACAAAGCCCATTCCCTAAGCTTTCAAACCCCCACTCTGAGTTTGGGATGAGCCACTAGCCTCCACGAGACTAACAGACATCGTCTCTTGACACGACTTATGATGCGGTGTGCAATTCAACAACAATAATTATGCAAATCAAGACATCCCTCTATCTCAATTACAAGCATACATCACCATAATTCAACCCTATGAATTAATCTCACAACATTGCACAACAAACATCATTTATTTCATTTCA